>CM042009.1:70941025-71541025 GCA_023525715.1 Cichorium intybus | reverse complement strand
CTGTCAAGAAGAAGGAATTGATTATGAAGAAATGTTTGCACCAGTGGCCAGACTGGAGTCCGTTTGGATTTTTCTTGCTTATGCAGCACACAAGGGTTTCGACGTCTATCAGATGGATGTTAAGTGTGCATTTCTGAATGGAGAATTAGAAGAAACAGTCTATGTTGAACAGCCACCAGGCTTTCTGAGCAGCAAACATCCCGATCATTGCTATGTGTTAGATAAAGCTATTTATGGTCTAAAGCAAGCTCCAAGAGCATGGTATGAAACTTTAACTCGGTTCCTCAAGCAATCCAAGTTCAAGCAAGGTTCCGTTGACCCAACTTTCTTTCGCAAAAAGGAAGGAAGTCATCTGATGATTGTTCAAATCTATGTCGATGACATCATTTTCGGGTCTACTCATCCAAGCCTAACAGCTGAATTCCAAAAACTGATGGAGACAAAATTTGAAATGAGCTCGATGGGTAAAATCAACTTCTTCCTAGGCCTTAATATCAGACAAAGTTCAGAAGGCATTTTCATCAATCAAGAAGCTTATACCAAGTCGCTCTTAGAAAAATTCGGTATGAAGGGCGATTCTAAAGTCAAAGTTCCGATGGCTTTCGGAACCAAACTCACTCCTTCACTAGACAAACCTGTAGCAGATATCACTCTCTACCGTCAAATGATTGGTTCACTTCTCTACCTTACTTCAAGTAGACCTGACATCATGTTTGCTGTATGTTATTGTGCTAGATTTCAGGCTAATCCCAGAGAGCCACATCACAATGCTGTGAAGAACATATTTCGATATCTCAAAAGAACTACCTCTCTTGGGATATGGTATCCGTCAGGATCTGGGTTCTTTGTTCAAGCATTTTCCGATGCAGATCTTAGTGGTTGTGGATTGGATCGCAAAAGCACTTCTGGAGGATGTCAACTTCTCGATGGAAAACTCGTGAGCTGGCAATCAAGGAAACAAACCTGCGTGTCACTCTCGACAGCTGAAGCTGAGTACATTGCTGCTGCTTCATGCACCTCTCAGATTATATGGATTCAAAATCAACTGAGAGACTATGGAGTCAGTATGAAACGTATTCCACTTTACTGTGATTCCGAAAGTGCGATTCGGATCTGCCACAATCCAGTGCAACATTCAAAGACCAAACATATTGCACTCAGATATCACTTTATCAAAGATCATGTTGAAGATGGCAACATCGAGATTCATTTTGTTCGCTCAAATGATCAACTGGCAGACATCTTCACCAAGGCACTTCCAGAGCTAGCTTTTATCAGAATTCTTTAAGGCCTCGGAGTGATGGAAGCTGAATCTGTTCCGAAATCCAACTGATTTTCCGATTGATTCCGAAATTTAGAATGCCTCGGAATCGGACTTTAGACAAGAATGATTAGGAGAGAATGTATCCTTTATGTATATTTATTTTCCTCTAATTTTTTATTTCTTTAAATTTTTTTAAACAAAACATCAAAAATACTTTCTTTATATATATCAAAAATATCAAAAATATTTTCTAGTTCTTTAAAAAAATTTCTTTGTTTTCGTATGTTGTAGGTTTTATTTTGTTTTGTTTTATTTTACCTTGAGATTTTAATTCTTATTACTTTTTTTTTCTTTTTTCCTATTCTTCACATTGTCAACTATACTTGAGAATGCAGATACAGATTCCAAAGAGAAATTCCAACAAAACAAAGGCACATTTTATTTAAACTAAAGGAAAGTAGTTTGATACATCAAAGGGCAAAAAAAACACTACTTCTTCCTATAATTTGTAGTATTGCCACAGGTGAGGATCACCAAGATGGAAAGCTTGGTGGATTCGCACCTCGCTCTCATCCACGAAAAGGTGACTCTCATCCGCCAGTCCAACCAAGAACTGGTTGTGAGGAGTTGTACGGATGATCACCGCCGGCCACCATCCCCACTTGTGCCAAACCTCAATGAGGTCAAATTGTTTGTACTCCACCAAGACTCTTGGTGGGACAGGCTGCAAGTAGGGATAACTGGTCTGTATCGTCAGTGGACCGCCATCCTCACTCTCCTTCAGAGTGGTCATCTTCACTTCATACCAGTGATTCCAAACTCACATGACGACACCACCATAAGTTCCACCAGCATACTCTCCTTCCTGCATCTTGACTTCGACCTTGTCACCACGGTTGAACGGACGTTGCACCATTTGATGACTCGTCTGAATGTAATTCTCTTGAGTATATGTTGCATCTTCTAACAATAATTTCTTTTTATAGGCAAACAAGACACCGGTTAGGCTTCCCATTTATGGATCATAAATTACTTTATAAAGTAATGATGAAGTCTGTAGCTATGATTGCGCGTCATTAAGGCAGTGACGGCTGATTGGCAACGTGATTGGACGTTTCCTTACTATTCGCCTGAGCTTTAAATGCGTTATCATGACACCTGTCACCTTTCGTCACCCGCTGTCATTTCATTTCCAATTTTCTTTTATTATTTTTTTTTTGTAACTTGGAGTTGACGGGAAATTTTTTTGTTTCATATTCTTGTACCCATCCATGAAGTTCGATGATTATTGAAATTAAATCCAATTCAATATATGTCTTCAAAACTCTAGTCAAAGATCGCAAATCATTAAAACCATGATGCGCTGTGAGACTCTCAACCCATTCTATACCCATCTAATATTTCTCCATAATCATTCACTTTCATATAACTGTAACCCTTCTGAAGGTTCTCAGCATTACCACTGAAAACTGATGGTTACACAACATCTGTGTTTATGATTTCGGAATTATTATCAACATATTTTCGAATGAAACCCAAATATCTTTATCACCCTTAAGGCATTGACGGATCAAATTGCGAAGTCTGAAAGTTTGTCTTTGTGTGATCTTTACGAAATCAGCTAGACCTAAGCTATTTCAACCCATAAGATCAAGTTTTTAATTTTCTTGAGACTTTTTCATACACATCTAGCCACTAATAAAACATCCACCTTACTTGTTTTAATGACTACACTAGTCAAACAAGTACCTTCACCTGATTCCGGACATTTCTCAAGTTTCGGAATCTCGATGAGGCCAGACAACCCAAAAATAAACCACAAAAAGATGCCTTTCACTGATTCTTAAAATCATCTGATCGTATTTCAATGGGAAACCACACAAGCACTTCCGAATCTCTCTTGATTCCGAAGGAAGAGATCGCTGCCCGGGATCCATCTGATTTTATGTCTTTATGACATCACAGATATCTCAGAATTTATTTGCTTTATTTCTAATTTTTTTTGGCACACTCTTGCACTAAAATCATTTTGATTTTTCTAACTCTACTTTTGTGTTGATACGATTAACTTTGATGACAAAAAAAAAAGACGCGATTTTTTGAAATTAGCATGACGTCACCCACGTGTGTCAGTTACAGCGTCACCGCCTGTTCGCCTGATTTGATGCAAAATTTGAACAACTGAAAAAGGATTTGGCCGCAGAAAATGAATTGATGGATACATTAGCAGCCAAAGAAACCAAAATCCAGGTTCTCAAGTCAGATATCCGACACAAGTCTGCCATTTTAACATCGGCTGTCTCTCAAAGCAAGGCTGTTCGGAACGGTATATCGGAAATCGACTCTTTTCTTCATCTAATTGTTGAAGACACTGATCCAATTCTCACTCCTCAAGTACGCAGACATCTAACCCTTAAGCTTCATCCTGTATTCAATCTTCTAGCCGCCTTAAAGGGTGTTTCGGAAGGTGTTGCCTCTCCAAAACAAGGGGGAGAAGAGATGAACGAAGAAAGCACGTTCAATCAGGACACTCCAAATAAAGACAACCCAATCAAAACCATGAACCCCGATTCCGATTGGTTCAAAAGGATGAATGCTGAAGGAGATGTTGGTCCATCCTCTATAAATCCATCAAAAAGCAAAGGCAAGGAGATATTGGAAGAACAAGTCTCTGATCAGGATGCTGCCAAATCAACTAGGGATAAGGAAATTGATGAAATCCACAACCTCACTCGCAAACTTGATGCTGAGGAAGCCGCCAAAAGAGAGGCTGAATTACTCTTGAAAACTCATATGTCATTATTTCCTCCCTGGCACTATAAAAGGATGACATTGGAAGCAATTACTCAGCCTGTGGAGAACTGGCTTCAACCAGTTACCTCGTATAACACAAGCAATGACGTAAACTCTCAGCTTGACTTTCCGATGACTGCGAAAGCACTTTTGTTCCGAGGGTTCGAGGAACTCAAAGACACCCGTCTTTCTAATTCGGAAGTGAATGATTTGTTGTTCACCTTTTATTTGAAAAACGCGCTTGCTCAACATTTAACCTGCAGTTTGAGGAAGATTGTACAACTGACTCCCCGTCTTCCTGAGGTTATTGTTCCATTTAAAAACGCAAGATTTTTGGCATTCAGAGGCGATGATAAAGAGAATATGGAGTTTTCTCTTGCTGATCTACCATTTATGAATCCATTCGATTGGATCTCTCTTTTCAACATCTTGTCGAGAGAACAAAAGTAACATCCTCTTTTTGATCATCTCAAAAGAATGATTGGATACTATATTCTTGAAGTGGCGAAGTTAGATGTTGAAGTTGCGGCTGTTCTAGACAAGATTCCTTTAAATGTAAGACGCCCTCCTCCCAAAAATCTTAGTAGGCGTAAAATCGGGAAAATTGTCAACTCAAATTAGAGTGTGGCATACAACTCAAAGGAAGGGCTTGAGAATATTAAAAGGATATTCTATCCTTCGGACAAACATCTTCACAGAACTCCAGTGTTAGAACACATTCTTCATATCACCAACAAACTCCAATCCAACACCGCTGATGATAAAACATGCCTCAACGACATGTTGAGATGGTACATAGAATTTCGAAAGAGGATCCTGGCCATGATTCCGAAGGTGTTTGATAGACAAGCTAATTAAGTGAAACCTGAAGAATGAAGACAAGTCGCATTTTTGACTCAAAGGGGGAGATTGTTAAGTCATAAATAAAAATTGAGTCAAAATATGCTGATCGGATTTATCGCCGGATTTAGTGCCTTCAGTTTAGCTATCAGTTATGGAATGGGCCTGTCCTTCCATACTTAGTTTTTGTATATATAGCATGCACGTACCCGAATTTGGGTTAAGGTTTTTGTAAAAACTTTTACGACACTCATACAGAATAGTTCACATCGAATTGTTCTTGAGTTGCAAATAAATCATTCGACTTCAGTTCTTCACATTGTTTATTTCCTGTTCTTGTTTATAATTTTATTCCGCATTGTTTGAATCTTGATCCAACTCATTTGAAACAACAGAAAGTACCACTATATTCGACATCAAGTAGAATAAGACCACCTTTTGGTTAAGAGGGTATCATCAGAAGACAATCCTGCAGATCCTTTGACTAAGGCACTGAGCAGGATCAAGCGCAATCAGCATGCCGGAGCATTGGACTGAAGGATGATATTAGTTTTAGTAATTAGATAGTTTTTTGAAACTTGTAACAGTATAAATGTAATTGACTTGGTGATTTTTATAATGGAGATTTATAAATGTGTATTGGTACTACCTTTGTCAATTGTTTATTATTGTGTTTCAATATTTGCATGTTTAAACTTCCTAAATAATTAGATTATTTGAAATTCCACAGTCGATCATACTGTTAGGGAGTAAGTATGAACGAAGACTGTCATGAATAGGTTGTAGATTGTCTAAGGGGTTAGACATTGCAGTAAGACTGCTACAACGTTCGTGAATACTTAGAAAATAGATATTTGAGTATTGGATAAACCGCGTTTAACAGATTAATGTTAAGACGATAATATCATTTGATCTTTAAGTGGAGAGATATGATTTGTAATTTGCAAGTCAGTAGCTTATTGATAATGCGAAAACGCGCCGGTAACTCGGTGTTATAAAACGCATTGTTGTGAGTATTCTGACTGGTAAAAGGTATGGACATATAAGTCGAAACTTATCCGTCCCCTGACTCGATTGAGAAACAGATATATGTAGGCCTCTCGATGATTTTGAAGTTGACTGAAAGTGTTGGCCAACTGGGACTGAATTGATGTGTTCAATTAGCAGTCTTAAAGTCATAAGCAAATCAGAAATTGAGAAACAGAGTATCACACCAAGATTGATATTAATCCATGTCTTGAGTCTGAAAATATCTTTCTAGACGGAGGATCATCTGATCACTTATCTTTGAACAGAACTGACTAGGTCAGAGTTCAGGAACCTGGGAAACTGATATTAATCATAATGTAAATGGACAATTAAAGTCATTGACTTATCCAAGTGGGAGACTGTTGGATTTGGTGTCTAAGCCATGACTTATAATTGCATTTATCTTGTTAATTGAAGCAAAGTCCATTTGGGTTGCCCTCATAGCTGGAGGATTAGTGCAGAGTTCACTAGAGAGAAAGGTTGATTTATTAATTGTTTAATAAACCAATAGAAATAAATAAATAGTTTATTAATATATTTAAGTGTTAATATATTAATAAGAAACTATAATAATTAATTGAGATTTAATCTAGAATTAATTGGATTTAATTTAGTGATTAAATTAATTAATTATAAGTGCAGGGACTGGTTTGTATTTATTCAATAGTTGAATAACTGGCAAGCCAGTGGCCAGGGGCCAAAAGTGGCGCCAACTATGGAGGCTTCTCCATAGGTGGCGAAAACCCTAATTAGGGTTTAGGGGATCTGGTCCAAGTGGTCAACAGGCTTGCGCACTTTAGAGGCTCCTCTAGGGTTTCAGCTGTAACCCTAGGAGGCTATAAAAGGAACCCCCTGGCACCCTATTTCCTGCGTAAATTTGAACCAAAGGAACTCTGCTGGATTCTTTCCTCCTTAGCTTGGGTGTGACTTGCATTTGAGGCAGGATCTGTTTGCTGCTAGCTTCAAGAACAAGATCAAAAGGTTGGTTAATTCTTATTTTGATCTTTAGAAATAAATGTTGGCCTTAGGTTTTTAGTTTATATCTTCAAAGAAGAAAACATAGATCTTTCTAGGGTTGCATGTGAACTTAGGAATTTTGTTGTTCATTGATTGTGCAAAACCCTTCATATACAAGCTGTGGAAACTCAATAGATACAGTTTTATGTATTATATGGCAACAATATCATACATAAACGGAACAATTAAAGCATATGTTGACCCACTATATCTTGCTATCTTTTACAATAATAATTACAAGTATCCTTTGATTGGCAGGAATTGAGGCAACATGTGACACCCACAAACATATTACACTCCTCCTTTACCACCACTAAGAACGAGAATGTCAGTAGGTCGATTATTAAAAGAAAAAAATGCTTCAGAGAGGTTAGTAAGAGATACAGTGTCCAAATTGGGTAAAAGAGTACTTTGTTGAATATGTAAGCAGCCTGTACTTAACAACACTACCTGTAATCAAGTGGAAAGGCCCTCCAAATTGAGGGTTAAAAAGGAGACAAGAGAAATAATGAAGGGGCGGTGAATGGTCATGTTGTTACTGATGGAGAGAGGATGACATAGAACCATAAAATGTTATATTAAATGAGGATTCGATGCATGGATTGATGACCTATGAAAGCACCATTAGTAGAAAACGGATGTCAAAAAGGTCTGAAAGGATTGTGAAGAAAAAGTTGGTTAAATTGGTCGAAGGCAAAAATGGGGAGGTCAATAGTTATACAGTCCCAATATAATTAGATTAGGATTTCATTTTTGGAGATATTACTTATGATTTTTGTTTGATGAGCATGTTTTAATGTGATTTAGTTGTTTGAAAGTTGTGTTGTATTGTAGTTCTTAAGAACATGGTTTATGTTTCTTTTTTCATGTAATTTAGTTGTTTGAAAGTGGAGTTATTGTAGTTCTTAAGAACATTGTTTATGTTTCCTATAATATTTATGATGTTTGTTTGTTTAGTTGAAAGTTGTTCTTGGAATGTAGGTATTGTTTTTCTAGAATATTTTTGTTGACTGCTTTAACAAATTGTTTGCCATTACAGTATTAAGTTTTCAAAGTTGATTGCCATTACAATATTAAGTTTTCAAAGTTGATTGCCATTGTAGTATTAAGTTTCAAAGTTGATTGACATTATGATATTAAATTTACAATATTTGTGTTGATTGCAACTCATCTTCTAAATCACCCATTAATTTAGGTGCTAATTCTTGTTAAGAGAAAAAATGTCTGCTGTCCGCAGACCACATCGGCAAACATCCGTGGAAAAAGATGTGGACCAAACTTTTGCAATCTGTAAGAAGAAAACTGTTTGTTTTTTAAAGTCTATTGGATGCTAAGATAAATTGAATTATCTATCATATTATGTATTTTTGTATATCTAACTTTTCATTTTCTAGTTACTGTTTATCAATAATTATTTATAATTTATATAAAAAACTAAATTGGTCGTTCTACTGGTTCAATGGTTCACCGATTTCAAAAATAGGATGATATATACACACACATACACATACACATACATACATACATACATACATACATATATACATACATACATACATACATACATACATACATACATACATACATACATACATACATACATACATACATATATATATACATATATATATATATATATATATATATATATATATATATATATATATATATATATATATATATATATATAGATTTAGGATCATGTGAAAACTAAATATTTTGTGTGAACCGTGAGAACTATCCTTGGCCATTAGATATTTCTTTGTCAAACACGGTTGTTTGAAGTTCCGATCAACAATAGGGTTAGAATTGTCTTTTAGTAATTTTTAATTTAGGAAACTTTAATCACATCCCATGAAATAAGGAAAAGGTATTATGATTTGTTTTACTTGGTCAAATTCAATGAGTTTCTCTATATATTCATCTGTTTATAACGTAGTTTTTTTTATTCTTATTCAAGATTTTATTTTTGTTCGTCATATTCTTGGTGTTTAACAACGACATGTCTCAAACTATGGGGAAATCTCAAAACGAAGAAGAAGATAACAATTTTCAAGCTCTGTCAATTAAGTGTCGTCCTCCTAGGAAGTGTGGTTCCTGTGGTGAGATTGGATTTCACGATTCGCGGAATTCTCCAAAGAAGAAGAGAATTAATATAGAGAAAAAGAAGGGTATTTGAAATTTTAAAATAGTTAATCAAGGTTATTTTCAGCATTTTTTAGTTTTGTGTTATCGAAGTCGTCGTTTATATATTTTATGATGTTCCATGATTTTTTTAAGTAACAATAAAGGATGTTTGATTGTGTTTTCGTTAATTTTTTTTTTATTTTTGTATGTGTTATGGATTATGGATGGTGATACATGCATTGTATTTTATGATGTTCCATGATTTTTTTAAGTAACAATAAATGATGTTTGATTGTGTTTTCGTTAATTTTTTGTTTTTATATTTGTATGTGTTATGGATTATGGATGGTGATACATGCATTGTTCCTCCTGTTGAGAATAGTGATGAATTTTTATGAGGAACACACACCAATCGAGACAATTGAGAATTTGTTTGGCAAAACTTTCATTTTTTTTCTTTGTTTGATAGATGGTGTTATTTTTATACAATATATTAAGTTTATAAAAGTCATATATTAATAAAATATTGTAAGACATATCCAAATTTCATTAATGTCCTCAAAACCCAATCAATTATTGCTTTTGGTTTTAAATGGTCCCTAACGTATTTTGTAGGCCTTTTAAGTCACCGAACTTTTATTTTACTTGTTTAAAAAGGGAAGCTACCCATTTGATCTGGTTGCATAGGTAAGGTGGCGTCCACATTGCGTTTTGATGGACTGAAGTGGTCCACGTGGCGCAGACATGGCATCCACGTGGATTTTCTATTAAAAATCTTTTTAAAATTAAAATTTATTTTTTAACTTGAAATAACAAAACCATAAATCCTTCATCCAGAAGAAATCCATGTCAAAGGAATCTTTACCTTTTGCAGTGCTTTCGAGTGGAAAAAACTTGGATCCCTTTGGTAACTCTAATTTCTTCGACTTCTTTACTTCTTTATACCTAGATATCAGAACTTAAGAGTCAATTAAACGTTCGAATATTGAAATGAGGACAAATGAAAATTAGGATTTGGATTTGAAGGTGTTTAAGTGTGGTCACTAGCGTGTGAGGGTTTGCCCACTTACTAATATCAGATTCATTATTGTGTTAATTTCCGACACTTCTAACCCTAAATCGCCACCACCACAGCCGCCATTAGAGTTCTCTAATTCCTCACATTCCCTTTGACCAACGTATTCTCTTCATATTGGAACCGACTTTCAGAGAATTTATAAGTTTGCTCCGGCGAGAATCTATTAATACATAAAGATACATATTTCCAACACCAGTGGGTGGGTTTTCACGATAGCAATGGGGTACGTTGGTGGTGATGGTGCGATGGCAACAACTGTAGTAATAGAGCAAGATCGAAGATTGTAAACCTGCACCCGAAGAGTTTGATTACATACGTGCGAGATAAGAGAATACTTTTAGGGTTTTGAGTTATAAACCAGAGTGTATCAATTGAAATAGAGAGATAGGGAAATGGAGAATCATATTTCAAAATCTGAATCCCATGGTTGGGGGAGATTTCTAATTTTGAAACGGTGAGTTAGCTTTTCAATTCATAGCATCAATAGGAGAAAGAGTTTTATACAAAATTTGTTAAAAATACCGATACATGGGGAAGATTAGGAACGGAACAAAGTATTGCTTAACTATTTGTACTTTATGCATAATGGATAGGGCGACCTAAAAATATATTATTATTTTATTCAAGTATGAAGTTTCTTTTTGTTAGTTATGTGTCCATGGTCATAACAAGTTGGTAATATTAATATTTATAGTAGGGTCCTTTTGGGTTACACGTAAAAAATGATTTAGCCAAAAGAAATCAAAAGCAAACATGAGGGACTGAGTTTATTAATATATCAAAGTAAATGTATATTAATTGTTAACTGCAGCAGGATAAAAGGATAAAAGACTTAAGTGTAAATATCAACGGTTTGAATTTCAAATAGTCTTTATCAGCAAGGGGATGAGATAAGTGTGTGTGTGTGTGTGTGTCCATTACATTTTAAACTTTCCACATTCCCAATTTCTCTCAAAGTATCCTCTTTCTTTCTTTTCAAACTGCAACCTAAGGCGATCCAACCATGGTCGCTTAAGATTCGATCTTTTTTACCCCTGAAGAAGTAGACTTTCTTCCTAATCTTAAAAAACAATCAACCAATATAGTCACTAATCTGGATCCTAAGGTGTATCCTGCAGATGTCTGTATGTTAGTTGTTTGTCTACAAAATTCCACACTTGGTCATGCACTAATTGTATCTCCGTCTGTACCCCTTAAGTAGGTTTATCGTACATATCACACTGCTCGACCAAGCACCGATGATCCAGTCTCATTTTATATTGAAAAACCTAATAAGATGAACAAACTTAACTTAACGAATAAGCAGTTCACCAGACTTGTTAAACTGTCCCTAAAAGGTTATTTTCAGACTGCCTCTGCATCCGAACTTATTAATATGTTAAACCAGATGGGACATACACCTGTAATGTCATAGTTGGAACCAATCAATTCAAAAAGAAGAATTTGCCAATTTTATGGAACTTTTTCTTTGGATTTTTCCTACGAATGTAATGTCATATCAGGAATCAATCAATTCAAAAAGAAGAACTTGCCAATTTTATGGAACTTTTTCTTTGGAGTTTTCCTACGAAGCCTCTCTGGCAGGACTTCGGGCTTGGATTCAGCTCGACACACCTTCTGGCAGATCCTCTTTGACATCTTCTTTGATGTCCTAGTGGATTATGCTTTTATTCTACGATGATGGTGCTCATATGATAACAAAATCTATTTGTTTTGCGGATGTATATGTTTATTTGAAGCCTCGTAATGTTAAAGGTAGACAAATTGTTTCTTTTGGACAAACAGAATGGCCCACGAAGCCGATTAAGTGCAATGATGGCTTTATCATTAATTGTCATAATTGTGTTGGTAGTTTGTTAATCCAGTGTTCATATATTATTCTTGTTGAGCTGGCAGTATCGCAGTATATTCTACATACACAGACGTCTGCTACATATCTCTTAATGATAATTGGTTCGTCTCCCTTTCTTTCCCTGTCTTTGATAAGGATAGGGTCTGAATCAGCAAAACGCATATCTAGTTTGTTGGGTCCCCGATTTGCCGGCTTAGGTTGTTTAATTTCTATCATCATAATTTCCTCTCTTGTATTGGTTTATCTTTCTCCCTTGGATTGCTCCCATGGTTCGTTTTTAGTGCTTGCATCTAGTCGAACAATTCTCTAGAAGCCAACTTTCCTCTTATGAGGCCCCTTAGGCTGCGTTTGGTGGCAAGAACTAGGAGGGACTGGACATCACTAAAGATTTTAAAGGGTGTTTGGCAAACGTGGAACAAGAACAAAACTGAATTTTGACCAGGTCCACTGGGACAACTCAGTAAAATAATAGTCCAACCCAATTAAGTGGAACCGGATGGAACACGCCTCTTTTCTGCGCTTGACGAATATACCCCTATGACTTCTTCTTCCCGCTTTCACGTAATCCGCAGCTATCAGCTCCTTCTTATTCAACAACTTATCTTCTTCTTAAGATAAGCAACAGTCTACCCATTCACGATTCTGATCGTCCTTTCTCTTCCACCCATTCATGATTCTGATCGTCCTTTCTCTGATCGTCCTTTCTCTTCTGCAGCAATTGTCGATCATTGATACTCACCCAAATCAGGTACAAATGTTTGTATGATTCTCGCTTCTATGATTTTTTGCCATACGAATGTTTGTAGATTTTTTGCCATATGAATTTTGATTCTCGCTTTATTGCCATACGAGTGTTTGTAGATTATTCATGCTTCTATGATTCTCGCTTCTATGATGTTTTGTAAGCTTCCTAGTATAATGTTTGTACATTATTCACAGAACAATGGGTTATTATAAAAATCAAAGTACAATTTTGCATTAGAAAGAAATGATAGTAGAATGCTATGATACGTAACTAATAGGTCTCTACTTACTTTTTTCCTCTTAATCTACAATTAGATGCAAGAAATAGATATATACTTTCATTGATCAGTTAATTATAACATATTAACATTACCACCATACTTAATCTTTTCCTACTACAACATTGTAATTTGAAATATCCACCTAATTATAGCAATTTAATACATATAAGAAGAAAATTTCACAAGTATAATGTAAGTCACGGGAAAGGAAATAAGAAGTACAAGTCTAGACTTAGGTAGACTTTTATAAAATAATGTCTTAATAAGAAAATAAAAAACCAAAGTACTATTGCCAATGATTTTTTCCTCAAGGTCTTTAACATCAAGTTCAACCTCTGTGAGCTTTTTAACAGCTATTGTTCTTTGTTTCTCTATTGTCTGTTTCTCTCTTGTTGTTATTAATTGCTACTACGTGTCATCAAATTAGCTAATTAACACTCAAATAGGTGTTTGCTTAAGTGTTTGCTTAATATTGAATCTATTAAAAAATATTTGCACCAGATTCCGGCTTCTAAATGCCATAATGAATAATTGGAATTAGCTTTTCTATTGACCGACTTGTGTATCTTATTGTAATAGTTGGTCATAATCTTAGCAGGGGTAATTTTTTCTAATGGTTACAACTGTGTTAGATATGTTTCTAATTTGTTTACATGTTTTTTTATAAACTTGTAGATATGGATTGTAATCTTTTGCTCATATATATGTTAAAGTATTAGAAATCTACATGAAGTTGTTAATGTGTCTAGCTACAATTAGAGTTTGGTTACTTGAATGTGAGGAAAAAGAAGCTCAAAGGAGACAACTGGCCAAAGTACATTAAAATCACATTCGATAAGGTCTATAGTAATACAACGTTTCATATGTGCATCTGATATTAACTGTATAAAGGAGTTACGTATGGATAGAAATGCATTTGCAGTTTTGTGTCAGTTACTACAAACTCGTGGTGGATTACTAGACGATGGTTTTGTGTCCATTGAGGATCAGGTAGCTATATTTTTAAACATATTAGCTCACCACACAAAAAACAGAAGTATTCAAGTTAGATTCTATCGGTCAGGGGAAACAATAAGTTGTTATGTTCATCGAGTATTGGGTGCTTTAATGCATTTGCAAGACATATTGTTTGTGAAACCAACGCCTGTTCCAAATGATAGTACGGACACCCGATGGAAATGGTTCAAGGTAAGTATTATAACATTATTATTATATATTACAAAATAACATAGGTTTCTAATTAACAATGAAATAATTTTTAATTTATAGGGTTGTCTAGGAGCAATTGATGGAACTTATATTCAAGTTAATGTACTTAAGTCAGATAAACCAAGGTACCGAACAAGAAAATGTAATATAGCAACCAATGTGTTAGGTGTTTGTAATCACGACATGAACTTTTTCTATGTCTTAGCTGGTTGGGAAGGTTCAGCTACTAGGGTTTTGCGAGATGCAATTACTAGACCTAACGGATTAATCATCCCATTTGGTAAGCTAAAACATTAATTACTAAACACTGAATGTACACCTAGTTGCATATTCATACCTAATACATTAATTCTTATAGGTAACTATTAGTTGGCTGATGGAGATTATATCAACGGTGAAGGATTTTTAGCACCATATAGAGGTGCTAGGTATCATTTACGGGAATGGGAAGACGGTACACGTGCACCTACAAATAAGGAGGAATATTTTAACATGAAACACTCACAAGCGAGGAATGTTATTGAGAGGTGTTTTGGTCTATTAAAGAGACGTTGGGCTATATTAAAAAGTCCTTCATTTTATTCTATAAGAATTCAAGGGCGAATTATCATAGCATGTGCGTTGCTACATAATTTTATTAGGACACACATGGATATGGATACAGCAGAAAGCATGCCAATCACTGTCACACCCCCGACCGAGGCAGCGGAACATGCCGGGCTGTACGACTAAGTTCTTGGATCACAAGCAATTGAATATACAGTACAAGTACAACAATATACCAAAGGATAGTTGTATTTCATCTTGAAGTTTGAATACATGGTTCTTACAAATAATAATAGTAGAGTACATGAAATGCCTTAACAGATATAACAAAACTAGGTTGCCTGAAATCCGTGAAGATTTCCGTCTTCTGAAAGTCTCATTGATTTCCTGAGAATACATGTAGTTTTGAGGGTCAACACAAGGTTGGTGAGAGTTACAGGTTTTCTGCTAAACACAGCACTGATACTTTTAAAATAACTAAAAGTATTCCTTTTGTAAGTATAATCATACTTGTAAATGAGTTTGTAAAGAGTTGCTGAAAATCGTAAGTAATACCATACTTATAAATGAACTGTATAGAGTTTTTGAAAACCATAAGTAATACCATACTTATAAATGATATGTACGTTTATGAGAAAACCATCAATGCTTATAGTTGAGTCCTATAACCGAGCTATTCGACTGAAATGTACCCCCCTACAACGCTTCATGGACGTCGTAGTAATGAAAAAGATAAGTATCACCTACATCGATTTGCAAGTCGAAGTTGTAGCTAACAACCATAGGTGGGGGAGTCAACCCGTATAGATCTATACATATGTATCTTGCTCTGCTTGATTAACGGTTATAGTAGTGTGAGGTCTAGGTATTTCTACTTAGTTATGAATAGTGTCTCACTATCTAAGCCATTGATAAATGTAGGATAGACAAGTCTCATCCCAAAATGGTTTTTGTTATAAAAGCCGAGTATGTTGATAAGTATATACGTAATAGTGTACAATACTCGCTTGTTGAAAACATTTTATAAAGCTATAATAAAATTTATAAAACTTGATATGAAAATGGTAAATGTTTATATTGCACATGTATTCTCCCCCATAATATATAAAAAACATAGACAAAGGGGCCGTAACACTCACATTTGAAGCGTGAATTCAGTTTAGATATAAGAACGATCGTGTTTGAGAAGCACCGCGAAATAACACCACAAAACAACAAGGTTTTGTGCGGCGAAGTGATGGTGCGACGGTAGTGGAGCGATGGCCAATGGTGGTGGTGTTCTTGGCCAAAAGGAGAGCAATTGGAGAAAGAAAGAAAAAGCTAGAAGCTTTGGTGAATTGGTGAAGAAAAATGAGATACAAAGCCTCTTATTTATAGTCTCATGGAGTAGTTGGGGTTGGTGAAGGTGATGTCGTGGATGACATAATTCGTGCGCAAGATCCCGATGTCTAATAATTTTTTCGAGACCGGAGAATTGTCGAGCCGAGTGCACCGGTTTCAGAAACCCAAACGATTTTATTTTTCGAGTTGTAGAACACTGGGAAAACGTGTTTAAATATGTGTGTTCGATTATCCGTAGCATCCAGCGTTTGACTTTTATAAATATTTTTGCTAAAAATATTTCGAGTATGGAATCCAATAATAGACCATATTCTGAGTCCAATAATGTTCTCGGAATTTCCATATGAGGTGCGCAAGTGCCTCAACGGATCGAAACGATTTATGTAGTTAAATAAAATCAGTGTTACACTGGTTTGTTTTGGCTTGTTTTCTTATAACAGTCATAACTTTTGCATATGAGCTCCGTTTTGAATGTTATTTATATTTCTGGAATCAAGGAAACATGTACTCTGAGGTTAGATTGGTTGTTTTGTTTCACAAATGGTTAATACTTATTTTCAGTTTTTCAGACGTATTAACTAGGGTTTCAGTTTGTGCTTGAGATATTCCATTATAGGAAGTAAGATTTTATCTCGTATCTTATTTTAATCGTAATGACACTATATTTTCCAAAGTATGCATTGAAGCTCAAAAGGTTTGGTTATAAAGAGGTTTGCGGTGAATTAACTGTTTATAGTTCTAGGTATAAATTTCCGGGATGTCACAATCACTCCTGAGGATATGCCTCTCGAGGAAGATCAACCAAATCAGGCCAAAGGGGTGGATGTTGTTGAATCTAGCAACGAATTGACTCAATGGAGGGATGATTTAGCCCAAGAAATGTTTGAATCTTGGATGTCAACTAGAGCTTAGTTAATGTTTTTCGAATTTTAGAACTTCTATTTGAAAGGTTTTAAGCAATTCATGAACTAAATAACCTAAGTTCACATGCAACCTATAAGGATCTATGTTTTCTTCTAATTGAACATATAACAAAACCTAAAGGCCATAAGAAAATTAACTAAAAGAATAAAATTAGAAAACCAACCTTTTAGAATTTTCTGGAAGCTGAGCAGCAAAATTATCCTGCCTCAAATGAAATCACACCCAAGCTAGAGGTATATGGAAATCGAAAATCTTGAGAGAGTTCTTGGAATTGGCGAAATTCATATGGTGACCAGGAAGCCCTATTTATAGTTTCCAGATGATTAACTGATAAGCCTTAGAGATAAACCTTTTTGAATTCAAATAAGATAAACCTTTTATCTTATAATTCAAACTCCTATTTATCCTCTATATATCAATTTCGAAATTCTATATATCCATATATAGATTTCGACTTTCAACTGGTCACTCCACACTGTCACTTACTCAACTATTGAATAATTACAGTTTTAGTCCCTGCACCTTTAATTAATTAATTTAATCCCCAAATTAAATCCAATTAATTCTGGATTAATTCCTAATTAATTAATATAGTTTCTAATTAATATATTATCACTTTAATATATTAATAAACCATATATTTAATTCCTGTTGATTTATTAATCCCAAAATAAATCATCATTTCTCTCTACCGAATTTTCTACCAAACCTCCAGCCATGAGGGCAACCCAAATGGACTGTGGTTCTATTAATTAGGTAAATACTAATTATTAGTCATGGCTGTTACGGATGTTAGGCACTTTGAGTTTTGTGTATCTTATTATTAATCGTAACAAACTTGGTGGATGAATTATAGTATATAACATTTATCAAATATTATATTACTGTTCTTAGTGTCAAATCCTTGCTACAGTTGTTTAGACTCTGTTTCCTCTCCAAGACACGCTTCCAACCCTGGTACCATCATCTCTCTCTCTCTAAACCATCGCACCAGTACTGCATAATACCAAAAACATTTAAAGCTAAACCCCTGCATTCATTTATTTACCCTTTTCTACCAAACCACCTGCATGCATAATACCAAAAACATTTAAAGCTCAACCACTGTTCCCAATGTCAAATCAAAATGAATAGTTACTTCAAAGGGTTTTTTACACACCTCAGCGTACTTTCCTTACATATTACACGTTATATTTCTCTACACCACCAAAACTTTATAGCCATTGCCGCCACACCACCACATGGTAAGAATAGTTCGGTCAATTTCTCACATTAACAAAAAAAAAGCGACCAACAACTCCTCCACTTCAGCATGACGATGCCACCACCGCCGGCACCGGAGATTGGGTCGGTAATGAAAGCTATATCAAAAGACGAAGATGAGAGAAGCTGATGATGGATTTTCAGACGGAGGTAGGTAAGTTGAAAGAAGCGATTCTGAAAAAAAATACTTCCGACTATCGTCGCTCATTTTCTCTTCAAAAAAAAAACGCAACCTCATCTCTGATCTCATCTACGGTAAAGGCACCTTTATGTATGTTCTCTCTCTCTCGATCAATAGCTTTGCGGATATATGTCTTTGGATTAATTTTTACACTCTTTGATTTTGAGTTTTCTAAAGTACCACACTGATGCTCTTCCCGTTTAAATCCAAAGCTCTTGAATTGAAGCCGCCTAATCTCTCTAACCAACGCAACGTTGCTTTCCCTCACGACCACAACAGTCAGTCAACCTGTTGAACGTCGACCACCACCCTTTTTACTGATGTCAAGTGATACAGAGCTTCGATGTTCCCTTCCCTCATCGGAAACGCTTTTCCCAGGTAACAAGATTCGTCTCTTCTTTTTGTTCAACGAAACGTGGTTAAGTTGGTTGTTGAAATTGTTACATTAGGTTCTGAAATTGTTTCCCCATCGGTCGGCCTGTTCCACGCGTTTATGATTTTCAATAATCAATTCAATTTTTAGGTTAGGTTTTGAAATTGTTTCTTTCTTTGATTATTTAGGGTTTACAATTGAGGAACATTATTGGATTGGTCTTACCCTAATTTATATTAGTAGGATATGTGTATATGGGTTTTATCCTACAATATATAACAAAATACCCTTTCATTGCCTTATAATTATATATATATATATATATATATATATATATATATATATATATATATATATATATATATATATATATATATATATATATATATATAATTGTTGCATCCAATGAATAGTACCACTTTAGTTTATTACAATTTTTAGCCCTGTAGTTTTACCATTTTAGTTTATTATAATTTTTACCCATGTAGTTTTAATTTGTATAATTATAGTTTTAGTCCCTATAGTTTTAATTTTTATTAATTACAATTTTGGTCCCCATAGTTTTGTTTGCCAGTTTAACATTATTACAGTTTTAACCCCTGTATATACAATTTTTGCCTCCAATGAACAGTACCACTTTAGTTTATTACAATTTTTACCCCTGTAGTTTTACCACTTTAGTTTATTATAATTTTTACCCCTGTAGTTTTAATTTGTATAATTATAGTTTTAGTCCCTATAGTTTTAATTTTTATTAATTACAATTTTGGTCCCCATAGTTTTGTTTGCCAGTTTAATATTATTACAGTTTTGACCCCTATAGTTTTAATTTGTTGACTTCCTTAACCGCAGCAACGCGCGGCTCCCTTCCGCTCGTTAAATAAACAAATGGCTTCATGAGTACAGAAACAATAAAATTAATACTTAACGGTCACCATTGTTACAGACTTTGTAAATATTACGTGCATATCCCTTTAGATGGATCATGAATTTAGTCAACACCATAACCTGTTCATCATCTATGTAATGAATACCGAACACGAAGTTTCAAAGTAAATCTTATGTTTGATCCAAAAACTCTCAAAAATGTTAAACGAGCTTTGTTTCAAAGGTGAATTGGAAATCAGACTTGGCCTGTATCAATATGGTGCTCATATTGTGCAAATAATCTCACTAGGTAAGTAATTTATTTCATTATATTATGGCTTTGACAATCATATGCTAATTATTTTTAAAGTGCAATAAGTTGTTAATGCCTATGGTGTAAGTTGGAGTAAGCTATGGAAGAAACAACATCAGGGTTTTTTTTTTTTTTTTTTGAACGGCTAATCTATCTTACTCCTACTCCTAAACTACTCATTGTTATTGAACCCATGACCTCCTTGTTAGTAATCACCTTGTTAGCCAAGTGGGCTAGCCCCAACTTGTAAACAACATCAGGTAATTGACTATCCTTAGCTTCTTTTATTTACTGTGATAAAAGTATACATACAAGGGCAACAAATACGAAGAAAACTGAAAATGGAATTAATCTTCTTCTTTACAATACTTTAATAACAAAAATTGAAGTATGATGTTGTAATGAAAGTATGTTATAATTTCTTGGGTTATTTTGGAACTCTAAGTATTAATTTTTTTTTGTTTTAACCTGGAAAGCGAACAATTGTATCCCAAAAAGAAACCAAAGGTGCAAATTTGATTAAATTGAAATTTCAGCAACTAAAAAAACCCATGATTATGGTAATAATGTTATATGAAATAATTATTACCATATAATTGGGACAAAGCATGAAATAGATATTGTTTAAATATTTTTATGTTATTTGAAGTCGTAATAACTAATACATCTAATTAATGAGATTGTGAAAATTTTTAGTTTATTGACAAATAAATAGGTAAACTAAAGTTTGTTTTTGTATATATTGTCATATGTCGTTTACTAATAAACTTTGATCAATTCAGGGGCCTCATTCTAACAATTAATTTTCTTTCAATATCAACATATTTTTTTTAATATTTAATTTATGATTAAAAAGGGACTATATAAGAATTTTGTATTTTTTTTTAGAAAAAATCACTTTTGTTACATTTAGTCTTAAATCAAAAAATGACTATTTTAGCTGGTTTTGATTTTTTAGATGTGGGATTTGGTTTGGAAAACAACTCTACAAGAAAAAATAAAACAACTTCATCTTTCACCCAACCCTTACCGTTTATCTTCTTTTTTATTTTGTTTTTTTAATATGGGGTTTTAATTGTTCACCGAGTTTATAGATTCTATTTAGGTTCACATGATTTTGGTTTGAGTTTGCATGTTTTGTTTTATATCTTCAATGAGTTTGACTTTGCGGGTTTCAATTTGTACAACTGGATCACTGGGTTTACATTTAAATGATTTTGTTCTTAGATGAAGGGAGTTTCAAGCTCAACCATATGAACAGATATCGGTTTGGAAATGCTTCATTTTGGTTGGTGGTTTATACAATTTGCTCCCAAAAACGTCATCTTCCTTGGAAATTAGACCAAAGACATTACCAAAATCTCAAATAAGGAATGCAATTGTAAGAAAGAAAATTTTGGGACAAATATAGTAAGAGAAAAACTCTGTGGTCAAAACTTAAACTTGGGGAGTATGTTATATATTTGGTCCCTCAGTGTAATTGTTTTTCTCTATTTTGCTTCAAAAAATGATTTCCTGCAATTTTGCTTTATATTCCAGATTTTTATGACATATTCAGCCCCTGTTAGTGCAATGACTATATTTTTGGGAATACAAAGGATATTCAACAAAATAGCGTAAATCTAATTTGTTAGAAGTTCCGCCGCAACGCGCGGTAGCCAAACCTCGTTGTTATAAAATTTTCCATTTTTTATCTATTTACATTTGTTATGGATAATATGTCAAATGTAGATAACAAATCATGGCAGATAGGCATCAATGGACTCAAGAAGAAGAGGATGCATTGATTACCATTCTTCAAGACATTGTCGTGATCGGTGGTAGAGGTGATAACAGGAGTTTTTGGCCTGGAACCTATGACCAAGTTGTTCTAAAGTTGTGGGAAAAATTATCGGGATTAATATAACTGCCAAGCACGTACAAAACAAAATCAAACGTTTAAAAGATAAATTTTCTGCTACATATGATATGCAGAATATAAGTGGATTTGGTTGGGATGATGCTCGCAAATGTGTAATAGTTAATTCTCCTGAGATTCTATAGGAATATTTAAAGGTCAGTGGTTATATATTATTTGTTTGCATATCTAACTATTAATTATATCTTCTTATGTGTAACTCTGTTTGTTTTGCTAGAAACATCCAAACAAAAACTATGTCGCGAATAAATCATTCCTTGAATATGAGCGTCTAGCAAATGTGTTGGTAAAGATCGAGCTACAGGAAGTATAGCTGAATCTGCGGCTGATGCGACAGAAAATCTAAATATTGATAATGAAGAAGAAGGAGAATGTTTTCCATCGCGTAACTCAAATCCTCCAAACTCCACAGCTTCCTACAATCCAAATCCTAGAGACTCGACAAAAAAGAAAAAGAGAAAAGTCACCGCATCTGAAGAAGTAACAAAGATAATTGAAAAGGGATTCACTACTGTATCTGAGGAAATCCAGAAAATGACTAAGGCTATTATTACGTCTTCTACTAACGACCTAACATAGTTAAAAGCCATACATGAGGAATTGAAGACCATGGATTTTTCTTCTTTAGAAATCATGCAGGTTTATTTAAAGTTCACCAAAAACGCGCATTTGTTACCGATGTGGAATAGCTTGGAGACAGCTAGGAAACCATTTTTTGCGAAGGCTATATTAGAAGAAGGTAATTGAAGTTCGTTATTTTTTTATTTGAAGTTATGGAGTTTGAAACCATTTGAGTTGGGAACTTTGTTAATTTTGAAGCGATTTTGATTATTTGGTATTATAACTACTTTTAATATATGCATTTTAATTAAAAAAAATTTACAATTGTTAATTTTGTAATTACGTTTGTTATATGAAGTTTTTCTATTAATTTTGAAAAAGGGCAATATGTTCATTTTATCATCTTGTGCTTTGTGTTCTAGTCTTACCAAACACTATACAAATCATTTGTCCTGTCCTGTCCTGTCCTGTTTCATCTAGTCCATCTGTCAAACGCTACCTTAGGCATTTTGAACTGCCATGTCCTCTTAAGGTAAGAACAAGTTTTTCTATAACCGCGAGTATGTATATCTCTTCTCAACACTTTCCTTTTCTTTTTCTATTGTCTCTCTCCCATTGATTTTGTTTTCTGAGTAGCGGTTATAGAAAAACAACCACATCACACCAGTTTGTATGCCTCTCTTTTATAGAGGCTTTTGTTCCATGCTTTTATAAATCCCCAACAATGTGGGATATTGGAAAGAAACAAATATATAGCAGCCTATTGCATGTTCTTTATATATGTCTATCCTTTT
The DNA here is from genome assembly GCA_023525715.1 of Cichorium intybus. Lineage (NCBI taxonomy): Eukaryota > Viridiplantae > Streptophyta > Magnoliopsida > Asterales > Asteraceae > Cichorium > Cichorium intybus. The sequence goes on along the minus strand of CM042009.1, from coordinate 71,517,710 downwards.
AGTTTTTAACAGTATTAGGAAGTGGGATCATCTATGTAAGAAATATGCTTACGTCCTTTTAGTTCAAATTCTTACAGTGTTATGTATGGTATGTAATAATAAAAAAGTTGTACTAATTGAAGCTACTCTAATAATTATTTAATAGGAAAAACTTTGTAAGATGCTAGTAGGCCTAGGAAATTGATTTATAAAAAATCTACTCAAACCATTATTATTTTTACTTTTTAAGTATTCAAAATGTTACACGTTATATTGTTCCGTTACCATATTTAATATTTTAGTGACAAATGAATGATCAGATTTGTAATACATATATAAAATCTTATATTATATAGAAGCTCGTTTAGGCTCGCGAGCTCAGAAACTGAAGCTCAGACGCAATCTCGTTTAATAAACAAGCCCCAATTTACCCCGAGCTCGTTTAACTAGAGCTCTAGTCAAAGTTTTAACAAATCGATCTCGAATAGCTTACGAGTAGCATGACTCAGTTACACCCCTTGTTGGAGAGCTTACTTGATTATGAGTCTTCTTCTCTTTATATAGAGGGTGTGGTAGTGACCAAATAATGTTTCTCTTGTTAATGGCTAGCCCGGATCACAATTTATTTATTAGCCATGACATGTGATACCTCGTTTTTTATAGTATTTCTATCCTAAAGATATATTGATAGATTGCATTCTCCTTGATTCGTAGGATTCCTTCGTATTTGTCCGAATAGCCCTTACGTGGGATTGGACGGATAGGTTTTAGCTTCTATCCTGCTATTTTTCTATTCTGCAGGTCGGATAGGCTATCCGACTATCGTTCTATTTAGCAGGCCACATAGAGCATTCGGCTTTCTTTCTGGCCTGCTGGTTATTTGCTGAGTGGGTTCCCCCATTACTCTATATGCCCTAAACTATTAATTTCATTTTTGCCATGGTGCAAAAATCATGTTCAAATAAGGCGGTTGGTTTAGCATACCGGTGTTGCAATTGTTGTTTCCGTGGTTAAATACATGTTTTTGGTTTAAAAGTGTGTAACGTACATAATTGTTGTAATTAGAGCAGAATATGAACAAAACTATACAACCAAACACGTATTTTCTAGTAATACTTGAAAATGAAGCAAAAGATTCAAATCTGAAAAACATCCACAAGAGATCAAGAAATCTAGTTACCATAACATAAATAGGTAGGTACTATATATAGTTTATCATAAAGCTTGTCTCTAATGAAATTACTTGGCTTTGTTACCCCACTTGGCATGAATATACAACCAATCATTGTTAGTTCCATACCAGTCTATAACTAGTTTTGGCTTTTCTCCATTGAATTCAAAAGACTCGACCCATTTCACATTACGAGTCAAGATCCTTCTATTTCCAGCTTCATCCAACTTTGGGTAATCACTTTCATCAGTTTCATCAGAATCCTACATCATCAAACAAAAGCATAAGTTTTTTCATGTCAAGGGGCGAAAATCAAAACTGAAATGTTTTTAAGTCTTGAAAAATACATTTATCTATCGGTTCAATTGCTATTTCACATACGGTCGATATGCTTACACAAAAAATACTCTAGGTTTTGTTTTGTGATACATAAAAAATACCTCCGAAGTATCTCCATATGAGACCCTTTCAATGGTCAAACTGAGAGACTCCAGTTTGGGACAAATTTTGAGAACTCGAATGAGAGCTTTATCAGTGCAGTGAGAATTTGTTGTGGTTAGCTCCAAAGACTTCAAATTAGGTAGAGCCAGATCGTATGCAGCTTTAATGCACTAAGATAATAACAGCAAGTAAGGATTTAGAGCTATTATTCATTGCAACAAATAGGCATGTAAGTACAAAAATGAGTAAAACGTTCACCTCATACAAGAAGTTTAGGTCGGTCTTCAAAGATTCCACATGAGAAACTCCATGAAACAACCGAGATAAGGTGTGAAACAGCTCAGATATGGCGTCATAGTCAGGATCAATTACAGCTTCCTTCAATGAGTATAGACGTTCAAAGATATAAGTTGAAGCTACTTGACCGTATATCTCCAGAAACACCAGTTTTGGGCAAGAAAGCTTAAGACAACCACACAAGTCTTCGTTACTCCAGTACAAAAAGCTCAACATCAGCATCTTGAGCTTTGGACATGAAATACACAGAAGATCAAGTTTTTCTACCCTGCAGTCACTCAACGTCAAATCCTCAAGCAATGGGCAGCTTTCCAGAAAATATTTTCCTGAATCGTCAAATAGCTCAACATTTTCCAACTTAAGAACCCTAAGTGCAGCGAACCCAGAAAAACTAGGCAATATTACACGTCGGCTCAAAGACAACGTTAATACCTCCAACGAAGCGCAAGTCACAAGACAATGGGGCATCACCATATCTTCAGACTTCTCAATGAGGGAAAAACTCAAGTCAAGTTGTTTGACGTTTCTCATAACGGTGGCGCGAATCCACTGCTCTACTGTCGACATACTGTAGTAATCCGAACAAGATAAACGAAAACTATCCAAATCCATGGATCTGCTTAATAAAACCCAATAAACAAATTCTTTGAATTTGTTTTCCAATTTTTGATTTCGTCCTTGGCGATATTCCAAGTCTATAGAGGGAATTGAAGTCCACAAATACCTCCATCGTCTGGACAAAATGCTTGTTCGGATTAATTCTTCGGTTGATGGAAGACCCGATAGAATCAAAATAAGAATTGGATCTGGCAAACTGCTGATCAAATCAACACCGTCTTCATGTTTTGATGCCTCTTGCCGCTCGTATTTGTTCATGCCTTTGGTGATTTTGAATTTACACGCCGTATTCTATAGGGTTTTAGAGCATCTCCAATCTATCTATACAGTAATACTATTTATTTATATAAAAAATAAAGTTAATATTTTATTATGACTTTTATTTTTATTTTTATATATTTCTAATTTTTTTAAATATAATAAAAAATATTTACATTCATGTTATATTAAATGATATTAATAATTATAATTATCAGAACTGGCTATTTATATATCGAATTCATATAAAAGTTTACGTATATTAAAAAAAACACGATAACATATTTTATAAAAAAAACGTACAATAAAAAATCATAATTTCTTATATATGAATAAATTATTTTGTTATTAAGTTTTTTATAACATAATTTAGAACATTATTACAATAAAAAGATACAGTAATTATATGTTAAAAGTTAATAAATAGAAATTGAGATTTTGACAATTTTTGTAAATGAAAAAAAATACTATGCTAGAAATATACATTTTAAATTAAAAATAGTGTGAAAAAATAGAGTTGGTTGGAGATGGTCCACTTTTTACACCATTATTTTTTACTTCAAAAATAAAGTAAAAATAGAGGTGGACTGAAGATAGTCTTAAGAGAGAAGCAATGGGGTCGTACAACATAATGAAAGGGGGAAACTTCGGTAGCTTAACAACGTTTTTGAAATTTTTTTAAAAATGCTTCTATTCTTTTTTATTTACTTTCTAACTTCTAGGTGATCGAAATATAATTAGGTCTTTAAAATAAGGATATTGGTAAATAATAATTAAATAGGTTTTATTTGCATTGTTTTACGTAATTAGATAAAGCCAAAATTATAAGTCTAATTAAAATATTATATATATATATATATATATATATATATATATATATATATATATATATATATATATATATATATATATATATATATATATATATATATATATATATATATATATATATATATATATATATAGACTAAACCCTAAACCCTAAACCCATATAGACTAAAGATCTAATGAGAACCAAAAAAAGCATGAGAACTGGAGAACCAAATCTGAACCACTAGATCAAAAAAATCAAGGGTTAAGATGCAAGGTGGCAATCTTGTAATTAATATAAAACTCGATGGCATGTTTGGTATTTAAAAAAGTCAGTTAAGGGTATTATAGGAATCAAAGAATAAGTCATTAAACCAAATCCCTAAAAATTAGATGAATTAAATGGAAATAGGAGACTTTTGTTTATCTCTCTTCCCCAATCTTCGGTTCTTCCCGATATCAAATCTTCATCAGAGTCTCTCACTATCTTGATCTCTCTTTCTCTCACGCGGTCGTCCTCCTTCTCTCACGCCGTCCTCCTCTTTCTCTCAATCAATCGATGCCGTCTATATGAATCGATCCTCCATTGCCGGAAAAGATGGTGGCGCCGGCACCACTGGAACGAAGCTGTTAAGGGGCCGGGGGGGATGGTTCGTTGTAGTCGCTGGAAAAACGAACAACGATGGAGAGACGAGCAACGCTGCAAAGCACATATGCTGCTTGAGTACTGATTGCAGGTTCAACGATTGTAGGCCCGGGAGTTTTTACGGGATGAAGAGGGTGATCGAGAAGAAGAGGGACGAGGGAGAAGCTGGTGGTTGTCGAGGTTAAACCAGGTTGCCAAAAACTGTGGTTCAGCCATTGGAACCTGGGGGTGGGTGACCGGAAAACAGAAACGGTGGAGAGGATGGACGAATTGAAATCCCTAAATTCGATTGCAATGTGATACGACTTAACCAACCGCCATCTTCTATCTCCATCCGATTGAAAGGCGAGTTACGTTTTCTCTAATTCATTCTTACCGTCGATCTCTTCCTACACTCCACCCAATGTCCACAATCAAACGTATAAAAATCTTAAGAAATTAAGGTCAGTTATTTTCTCCTATTAGGCTGTGTTTGGATTGTTTGAATTTTTTTGTAGGATTTTGAAAGTGTTAAAGTATTTGCATTTAGGTGGATTTAGATTTAAGTGGATTTAAATCCTATTAGACGTTTGGATAGCAAAATTTTGCAGGAAATTAGGATTCATTTGTTTTAACATCTTGTTTGGTTTGTAGACGCTAATACTTGATATTCTTTAGAAGCTTGCCGATGAAAGTGGAATCATATGACTAATTGATCTCAATTACTTTTTTTTAAGAATGGCACATAAAGTTGTTTCTAGAATGGCAGAGACAACATCAAACCTTCAAATTATGTATTCCTTTATGTATACAAAACATTTTTCACTATTTTCATGAATCAAATTACATTTTCTGGGAATGAATTTATGGAGGAGATACAAGGTCATTAGTCAATTGGCCGCCGCCTGTTGAAGCTACGATAAAGGAAATTTGGTGGTAAATAAAAAATAGGGCAATCGTGATATATATATTAGGAAGAGACGAGGGCAGTGAAGTAAAAAAAGAGAAGAAGTTATCCTAATTGGTTTGGATTTCAAAATAACAGAGATGAAAGAGGTTGTTAAAATGATATCAGCATAGCATTATTTATTACGATTGGAATTTTATATTCTATATTATTTTTTAACCAAACAAAACACTTGACTGGATTTCTAATTCAAATCCTTCAAAAACCCTTTAAACGATGCAAACCAAACGGACCCTTAGTGTAATGTAAAAATCAAAATGATATTCTTGAACTTGAGGATCGTCTTTCTGCAATGAGGTCTACAAGAAATATTGTTAATGCTTCCTATTGGTCACTGCAATGAGGTTTACAAGAAAAATCAAAATGATATTCTTGAACGTGTTGATCGTCTTTCTGCATTTCGATATGTTCCCGGTACGTGATTTTTTCCTATTAGTTTAATGTAAAAATTGCAAGAATGAATTGTACCTGGTTAAATCTTACGACTATAGCCTATTATGCAAATTTTAATCCACTATCATTTATCCATTTTTCTGATTGTGATTTAATCTAGGTGGCAGTGTTGCTCTTCTTAGTATTCTATATGCTTCCAAGGAGCTTGACAATCTTGTTACCGCCAATTTCGATCAGAAGATTGGTGTTCAAATTATTCAAAATGCTCTCAAGGTATCCCTTAACTCTTAATAAAAAATAGCAACCTACTTTTAATATATAGGCTTTGGTAACATTTGGTTGTCTCTCTACATGCAGGCACCAGTACACACAATCGCTGCCAGTGCATATGTGCACATGTATGTAAGTGCATATTTTCATAAGTATATAAGTGCATATGTGCACATGTATATAAGTGCATATGTGTACATGTATGGAGGGTGCTGTTATTGTTGTGTATACGTTCATATATGTGCATATGTGCACATGTATATAAGTGCATATGTGCACATGTATGTAAGTGCATATTTTCACAAGTATATAAGTGCATATGTGCACATGTATATATTAGTGCATATGTACACATGTATATAAGTGCATATGTGCACATGTATGGAGGGTGCTGTTATTGTTGTGTGTACGTTCATATATGTGCATATGTGCACATGTATATAAGTGCATATGTGCACATGTATGTAAGTGCATATTTTCACAAGTATATAAGTGCATATGTGCACATGTGCATATGTACATATACATGTGTATATGTATATCCATTTTGGAACATGACATTGACAGGAAGAATTCTCATGAGTGAAGAATATATACATATGCATAAAGGTGTATGCATATATGCATGCATGTGTATCTGTTCATAAATATGTTTGTGCATATATGCATATATATTCCGTATGTGCATATATGCATATATCCTGTATGTGTATAAATTTATATATTTTCACAAGTATATGTGCAGATGTGCATATGTGCTAAATGTGAATATATGTGCTAAATGTATGTGTACATATTCATATATGTCTATTTGTTTGTGTACACATGTGTGCGTATTTACATTTATGCATACATATATGTGCCTATGTACATATACGTACATGCATGTAAGTATTTATTTTAATGTTTTTGAATATACATTTATATTAATTTTTATTAATGTTTTTGCAGAATTTGAAGAATTTATCAATCAAATTGAACAATTGAAGAGTGACAAACTAAAAAAATGAAGATATCATGAAATTTTGTTGTTTTTTATATTTTTTGTATCTATTGTTTATTATTTCTAATAAATTTGTATGTATCCTTCAAAACGGTTGTTTATTATTGTTTTTAATAAATCGATTTTTTTTTGTTTGCATTCATAATTAAAGACAAGAATATGCATATATGAAATTTGAAAATGTGCATATATGCACCTGCGAAGATGTATATATGCACCCCGCAAATAAATAAATTTATGTGCGTTTTAAATTCCAAAAAACTAATTAAAAAATAATGTTTTTTCAAAATCAGAAAAAATTTGATTTAAAATTAAAAACGAAAATTTGATTTTTTTTGAAATTTGAATATTCAAATCTAATAAGCTTAAATTTAGGAGATGGTTATTGTTGTTGGCAAAAAAAAAAAAAAAAAAAAAGATTCTGAATTAAATGAGATTTGTTAAATGACTATCATGCCCTTTTATGATTCAACCAATCAGAAAGAGTTCTCTAGTTCTCATAAAAAAAAAGAATCTCATTTGATCTTGACCCTATATATATATATATATATATATATATATATATATATATATATATATATATATATATATATATATATATATATATATATATATATATATATATATATATATATATATATATATGTGTATATATATATATATATATATATATATATATATATATATATATATATATATATATATATATATATATATATATATATATATGGTTAGGTTCATATGAGACGGTTGAGATTTTGTGAGACGGGGAGACGCAATCCTAGTAATTAATTTTGGTTGCAAAACAAAAAAAAATACAAAATACAAAATAAGTTTAAAAAATTGAAAAAATTATATTTATTTATTATTTTCGTCATTTTTTTTATTAAACAAAAATAAAAAAAGTTTTCAAAAAATAAAAAATAGCGTTTTTCTCATATTCTAATAGAATATTACACTATATGTGTAATAGTCTATTAGAATATGCAACATCCAGCAATATTCCACTAGAATATTTTTTTCATTTTTCAAAGTTTTTTTAGAAAGAATAAGTAGCGAAAATTATTATAATTTTTTTAAAATCTCATTATTTTTGCCTGTTTTCTTTTATTCTTTTTATCTTGAAAATGAGTGGCTAGTATTGCGTCTTCCCATCTCACAAAACTTCACCCGTCTCATTTAAACTTATATATATATATATATATATATATATATATATATATATATATATATATATATATATATATATATATATATATATATATATATATATTATATATATATATATATATATATATATATATATATATATATATATATATATATATATATATATATATATATATATATATATATATATAAGTTTAAATGAGACGGGTGAAGTTTTGTGAGATGGGAAGACGCAATACTAGCCATTCATTTTCAAGATAAAAAGAATAAAAGAAAACAGGCAAAAATAATGAGATTTTAAAAAAATTATAATAATTTTCGCTACTTATTCTTTCTAAAAAAACTTTGAAAAATGAAAAAAATATTCTAGTGGAATGTTGCTGGATGTTGCATATTCTAATAGACTATTATACATATAGTGTAATATTCTATTAGAATATGAGAAAAACGCTATTTTTTATTTTTTGAAAACTTTTTTTATTTTTGTTTAATAAAAAAATGACGAAAATAATAAATAAATAGAATTGTTTCAAATTTTTAAACTTATTTTGTATTTTGTATTATAGGCTTGTAGTACGGTCGATTAAATCGGCTTTTTTAATTTTTCCAAAGTAATCATAACTTTACCAAATAAGGTTTGGTTAAATCAGTTTCGGTTTAATTGGTTTCGGTTTACTAGGTTTGGTTAAATCGATTTCGGTTTAATTTAACCAAATTAAAAAATGTTTGGTTAAATTGGTTTCCGTTTAATTTGTTAAGATTTATTCGTTATATATATATATATATATATATATATATATATATATATATATATATATATATATATATATATATATATATATATATATATATATATATATATATATATATATATATATATATATATATATATATGATGTTCAATTTGCATGGACAAGCTTTTCCCTTTAATGGTTATGACAATGCGTTACTCATGTAAATTCTCAATAAATAAAGGGAGGATACGATTTGTAGACAATTTATACTGTGAATATCACTAAATCAAGAAGGATAAGATTCATATTTTTATTTGTTTAAAGTTGAAATGTAATGTTACAATAATGGTCCCTTATTTTCTAATTTTTATTCATAAATTGCTTTTTAATTTCATTTAAATTATTTTCAACCGCTGCTTACTATTAAACAACTTAACACATATATATTAATAACTTAAATTTTTCTAACATTTATTAATGTCATTTAAAAATATATATATGCCTCTTGGTTTTGATCACTTCCATTTACTTTTTCTTAACAATATATATATATATATATATATATATATATATATATATATATATATATATATATATATATATATATATATATATATATATATATATATATATATATATATATATATATATATATATATATATATATATATATATATATATATATATATATATATATATATATATATATTATAGCTTAAGTGATGGGTTTTAAAAGAAAGTAGTATAATGAAATATGTAAATAAGGTAAAAGGAGTTCTGCAAATTTTGAACATATCACAACTGGTTGTATGTGTCGTTATATATATATATATATATATATATATATATATATATATATATATATATATATATATATATATATATATATATATATATATATATATATATATATATATATATATATATATATGTGTGTGTGTGTGTGTGTGTGTGTGTGTGTATGTGTGTGTGTGTGTGTGAGATAACATCATGAGTAATTCTAATACTACATATTTCAATCCTACACACTTTAAATATTTTCATGGCGAGTTGGAGAGATCATTACCAGTCGTTTTGAAATTCAAGTCGTTTTGAAATTCAAGTGATTGTCTGGAGATGAAAATCGGTTATTAGAAGATCTGGCATTGAATAATGTCCAACCACAAGATATTTTATCAACCCCGAAGAAGAAAAATCTGGATAATGTGTCCACATCTGGATGGGTTACTTTATATGAAAGATAACTATAGATGTACATAAATCATTTTCGCTCTGATCGTAGCACTGAAATAATTGTATTGGATGATTGATAATTATTTAAGTAATTTAATATTGTATTTATTATTTTCATTTATGCAAAAAATAGACGGATTAGAATAATTAGAACATTAGTATATTACAACATTTGATAATATAACCGAACAAAACATATAAAAATGTATTTAAACAAAATGTCAAAAATAAAAAATTTACTACGTCAAATGTCATGTCAATGAGTTTCATATCAATAAGTACCTAACCAATTAAATTAATGACATAAAATGTATGATAACAAATGCTAATGATGGAAATACCAATTGCCTACGGTACAATTTTGACTTTTAGAGTCAAAATCCTACTTTACGGATTTTAGAGTCAAAATCCTACTTGACGAATCCAAAACTCGAAGATTTAGTTTGATGGGAAGTTTGTGTGTTTATTGATCATTTTTCATAATCAAAATCTGAAAGAATCCATATCGATATCAAAAGTCACAGACCCTATTTGCTCTACAATCTCCTTTAATCGAGATTTTCCACTAGCCATTTCCTTCTCAACGTGTTCTCGTTTTCGGTTTGATGTGCAAAGTCTCATTCATTCTCCTTGTCCATCTTTTGTTTATTGTCTCCCGCTATGTCTCTATTAAAGTGATTACGGTCGTAATCAGACCGACGAAAGCGGAAGGGGACGACGATGGGGGGTTTAGGTGAGGAAGAATTAAGGTTGTTCTAGAATAATTGATGTTCGGATCAGCGCTTGAGGGCTAATTGTTCTCGCTTTTCTTTAGTGATTAATACGAGCATCTTAGCCGATAATTTCTCACAGATGTTATCGATAGAACGCTTTGTGGCTTAATCCAAACTACAAATGATTGAATCAAGAACTACTTATTTGCTGGTGTATGATTTCAGGGCAGCATGTTAAGAAGAGAATTAAAGGGTTTTCATTAGAATACAGATATCATTTTATAAATATGTGTAATAACCTAGTCTTTAATTTCAGGAACATAGAGATTATAACAATGCGTTTTAGGGAAACCTGCGGTATATGAGGAATTAGGTCAGCTGAGATTCTAACGATGCGTTGATTAGCATCCCCTCCACTGTGTTGCTACATATTTCTCTAATATTTATCATGCAAGAAAATCTCCAATTGATTTCCTTTAACAAGAAATTCATACACGCACTGAAGGCTTCAGTGAGCGAGAGAGAAAGATAGATATATGTATAGTTGTATGGATTGTGATGATAAAGAAAAAATAACACAATAACGATGTCGATGACGAAAAGGTTACTTGATGGCAAGCGTGATAAAGATTGGGGTTTTATCTTCTTACAAAACTCAATTATAGGTTGAAGTTGGTTCAATTTGGAAACATATGTATTTCATAATGGTGATGACAATACATGGCGAGAGTAAGTCAGGTCCGGCTCACGAGCGAGCGAACAAGGGGGAGCAGGGTTAATTGATGACAAGCTACGAGATGCAATTGTTATCGGGGTATCGAGAAAGGCGTTCTCGATGATCCCTTAGATGTTCAACTCAACCAAGAACGAGCTGATAGTTATGTTTGATGAGTGGTACTCCGCCACCGCTGGCCAGCCAAGGACCAGGACGGTGACCTACAAAGACTTTTTTGCCTGCCAACCTCCCCTGTTTGAGGGAGGAAAGGATCTGATTGCCAGCATGCGCTGGATCTCTGTAGTTGAGGGTGATCTTGTTGGAAATATGTCCAAGTCATCAACTGTGGTGATGTTTCTAATAATAGCAGGGTCCTATTTGGGTTGCCCTCACGGCCAGTAAAAACAATCAGTAGCAGAAACAATAGAGGAATGATCAGTTTATTAATTAATTGTGAGATTAGTTAATCAGAAACTGGATCAATAATTAATCGTGAAATTAATTAATGGATTGGATTGTAATTAATTAATAGATTAATTAATGGAACAAGTCCAAGGGGTGCGGCCGCCAAAAGTCTCCTAACTTTGAAACCCTAGGATCACATGCATTATAAATAAAGGCCTTAGTGTGCAACCCTAAGGCATCCCAAACTCCACAAGGAGCCGCCACCCTTAAAAATCCCCTCCCTTTCCCTCTGTGTCGATTCCAATACCCTTCTCTAAGGGTTCTGGATTGATTTCCACAAGCTTGGAAGCTTCTGTCTGCTTGTTCTTCTGGTGATATTGGGTGTGAGTCATTAGAGGGATTCTGGTTTGGATCCTTAACATCAAAAAAAGGTATGATTCGGTTTCATCTACTTGTTGTTGCAATTGTTATGAACATATGATCTTGATTATGAACATGATATGATCTTGCTTAATAATCTGCTTAGTTTTAGGATTTAATTTTTTTATCTTCTGCTGCCTGATTGAATTGTGTTAATATGTAAAAATCCCAACGAATCTCACCATCTTTTTCCTCAAGGAGGCAAAGGCCAAATTTGTAGTGAACCTGCTTCGTTTCTCGACGAAGGATTGGTGGGGGTTGACCATTCAGCCTATTTCACCAATAGAGAGGGAGGCGATGATCTGGGAGCAGTTTACCGGTTTATTCCGAGAGGAATACATGCCACCAGTGGAGATGGAGCGTCTAGCTCAAGAGTACCTAACTCTCACTCAGACTACATGATGACATAGGTCACCAAGAGATTCATGGAGAGGACATTGTTTTGCCCTGGGTATGCGGTGACGGAGAAGATGTTGATTACTAGGTACTTGGCAATGTTGCAGATGGAGATCCGTAAGTTTGTGTCAGTTGCGTGACATTAGACTTTGACATACATGATATCCGCGGTGAGGGCGCGGGAGCTAGAGTTGGAAACCCAATAGAAATAGAAGAGATAGACACCCACTCTGATGCAACCGGCGGCCAAGATGCCCAGGTCTGCCGATACAAGACCAGAGGGACAGCGGGGCCACAAACATTGTGGCAAGTATGAAAGGAGCCACAACGGCCCGTGCCGATCATCCACGTGCCACTAGTGTGGCAAGGAGGGGCACTTCAGTCGAGATTGCAAGACGGTAATGAAGGTGTGTTTCCACTACGATCATGTCGACCACAATAAGGCCGATTTTCCCAAGCTAATTGGGGGATCGATGCAAGCCCTAGCTGCGGAAGAAGTAGACTTTGTGCCTAATTTGTAAAACAATCAACCAATATATTGACATTTTCCTTCAAACCTTTGTAATCAAATGTATTGACATTTTTTTTTCAAACCATTCGAAATCAAATCGTATAATAATACTTGTTGTCAAAACCTTTATAATTTACATACATTGACATTTTGCTTTTAAAGCCTTTCCATAGCAAGTCAAGTAATAATGTTGCTAACATCCTAATGCTTCATAATTGTCCTTCCAAATAAATTTAATGTTCATTTGAACATACTTTTGTACATACTAAAATCATTCCAAAACGTTGGAATTCATAATTCACATTCCAATTTACAATCTTTTCGTCCCACTAGACATATAATAGTAATTGATTACACTATTTTTTTCATTTTCGCAATGGAATTACCAATTCCATCCCAACCCAATCAAGTATTAATAAGTTCAAAGTTTGTTCCATTACAACACTTTCTCATTTACAATAATAAACTTCAATTGGTATTTCATAATTCCATATTAAACTTTCAGTAACACGTTAACGATAACAATTACCATTATTTTAACTAGTACTTGAATTCATACACATAAAACCTTTAAATCATATCACAAGGTTATTCCAAGAGTTAAGCTTTAAACTTCCTTTCTCATATTTTCTAAACCAACATATTCCAAACATCAAATACATTGTAAAAATCTCTTGTCAATAACCAAATTTAATGTACCAAGAATCACCCAACGTGCTCAAATTTAATCATAAACATCGATGCTTACTTATAACATAAAAATGCATCTTTAAACTAGCTCTAACTTTGCACAATACTTGATTTTTGAGTTTTCTTGAGCCTATTCTTAATGCATGTTCATATTCAACACCCAGCAACCAAATTACATCAAGTGTTATTCATCCTTCGAAATCATTCACAACATGCATCCAATAATCTCAAACCAAATATTCAAAAGTTTTTAATCTTCATGTGTTTTTAACCTATAGAATGTTAGAAATTAAAAACCAACTTCCAGTCCAACATGCATCCAAATTATTCCACAAATTTTAGGATTTTAATTAGGGTTCATAATCTCACCTTTAGAAATCTGACCACCATTGCAGAAATCAGAACAATTAAGGCTTGTTAGCATGAAATTAGACTAACATTGCATCCGAGGTCGCCAGCCGCCGCCAGCTACCAACCGCTGCCGCCTCCCGTCTCTCGGCCTCGATATCTCTACGTGTCTCTTGCTCCCGCCTCTCGACTCGTGAATGTTTTATCAAGTTCGGACTCAACTCGACTCGGGGCTCGGCTCAAGCCCACCTTCAAAATTCCATACTATGTCTCTTTTATAGAGGCTTTTGTTCCATGCTTTTATAAATCCCCAACGATGTGGGGTATTAGAAGGAAACAAATATAAAGCAGCATGTTGCCCGCTTTTTATATAGGGAAAATGACTTATAAGGGTAATTATGTTTCAAAAATGTTCAAAAAACACCATTCAAGTTTGGTTTGTTCAAAAAACACCATCCAAGTAAAGCCTTTGTACAAAAAACACCATCCAAGTAAGGCCTTTGTACAAAAAACACCAACGAACTACATGTTTTGTTTAAATTTTACCCGATGGTAACCGGCTCTTGCAGGTTAAACTGTTCATCTGTTATTATGTCATGTCACTAAATATTAGGCCAAGTCATCCTTTAACCTGCAAGAGCCGATTACCATCGGGTAAAATTTGAACAAAACATGTAGTTCGTTGGTGTTTTTTTGTACAAAAGCCTTACTTGGATGGTGTTTTTTGTACAAATGTCTTACTTGGATGATGTTTTTTTAACAGACCAAACTTGGATGGTGTTTTTTGAACAGTTTTGAAACATAATTACCCTTATAAGTCATTTTCCCTTTTATATATGCCTACCCTTTTAGTTTTTAACAGTATCGGGATGTGGGATCATCTATACAAGAATCATATTTACATCCTTTTAGTTTAAATTCTTAGAGTGTTACGTATGGTATGTAATCAAATTAATTAATAAAAAAGGTGTATTAATTGAAGCTATTCTAATAATTATTTAATATGAAAAACTTTATAAGATACTAATAGGCCTAGGATTGTTCCACGTTATACTGTTCCATTATGATATTTAATATTTTATTTTTTAAGATAATAGTTAAAAAAAATTCTTTTAAGTATTCAAAATGTTACACGTTATATTATTCCATTATCATATTTAATATTTTAGTGACAAATGAATGATCAGATTTGTAATACATATATATATAAAATCTCATATTATATACAAGCTTGTTTAGGCTCGATTAGGCCCGCGAGCTCGGTAATTAAAGCTCAGACTCGAGCACGTTTAATAAACAAGCCATAAATTAATCCCGAGCTCGTTTCACTCAAGCTCTAGTCAAAGTTTTAACAAGTCGATCTCGAATAGCTTACGAGTAGCATGACTCACTTACACCCCTCGTTGGAGAGCTTACTTGATTATGAGTCGTCTTCTCTTTATATAGAGGGTGTGGTGGTGACCAAATGATGTTTCTCTTGTGATACCTCGTTTTTTATAGTATTTCTATCCTAACGATATATTGATAGATTGCATTCTCTGTGATTCCTAGGATTGCTTCGTATTTGTCCGAATAGCCCTTGTTTGGGTTTGGACGGATAGTTTTTAGCTTCTATCTTGCTATCTTTCTATTCTGCAGGTCGGATAGGCTATCCGGCTTTCTTTTTGTTCGGCTGGTTATCTGCTGAGTGGGTTCCCCCATTACTCTATATGCCCTAAACTATTAATTTCATTTTTGCGGTGGTGCAAAAATCATGTTCAAATAAGGCAGTTGGTTTAGCATAATGGTGTTTCAATTGGTTAAATACATGTTTTTGGTTTAAAAGTGTGTAACTTACATAATTTTTGTAGTTATAGCAAGAATATGAAGAAAACTATAGAAGCAAACAAGTATTTTCTAGTAATAGTTGAAAATGAAGCAAAAGATTCAAATCTTAAAAGCATCCACAAGAGACCAAGAAAAGTAGTTACCCCATAACATGTATAGGTAGGTACTAGGTACTAGGTACTACATATAGCTTGTAACATCAGTCCTTCTAAAGAGGAATCACTTTGAAAATTACCTTGATTGTCTCTAATGAAATTACTTGGCTTTGTTACCCCACCTGGCTGTAATATACCGCCAATCATTTTTATTTTCATACCAGTCTATATCTAGTTTTGGCTTTTCTCCATTGAATTCAAAAGACTCGACCCATGTCACATCAGAATCCAACTTCGGTTCTTCAGATTCATCAGAATCCTACATCATCAAACAAAAGCATAAGTGTTTTCATGTCAAGGGGGGGAAATCAAAACTAAAATATTTTTAATGCATTTATCTATCGGTTCAATTGCTTTTTCACATATTAAACTCCCAAGTTCAAATCTTTCTGATACTGTGTCTAGGGATCATGATAATTCTGTTGAAAGGTTACCTAAAATGTTGTATAAAATGAGTAAGTCTCTTTTTTTCAGATACACTTTATATTATTGTTTACATAATGCTCTAGGTTTTGTTTAACAAAAGGATTTAAAAGGTTGGAAGCATTTTGACACTGTTTCATTTTTTGTAAATTTTACTAATTTGATAAAATCAAACTATGCCTATGCCAGGATCTTAAATGCACAAGACACGATGCTAACAAGCTAGGAGAGTGAGAAAATGAACCAGAATGTGATACATAAAAAAATACCTCAAAAGTCAATACATATGAGACCTTTTTAAAGGTCAAATTGAGAGACTCCAGTTTGGGACAAATTTTGAGAACTTGGATGAGAGCTGTGAGAGTGTAGTCAGAATTTGTTGTGGTTAGCTCCAAAGTCTTCAAATTAGGTAGAACCAGATCAGGTCCAGCTTCAATGCACTACGATAATCACAGCAGGTAAGGGTTTAGAGCTATTACTCATTAAGTACAAAAATGATAAAACGCCCATTAAGGTTTTTTTACCAGATTAAGCTAACACTACATATTTCAGATCTTATTGATGCTGGAGATTTTGATCGACAACACTTTCTCTATTCTTTCAACATTAAAACGCCCATTAAGGTTTTTTTACCAGATTAAGCCTTGTTCTCAATTAGTAAAAAAGAAACAGGCAAACAGGAATAAAAAGTTAATGTTTTTAATCAAATTATACTCACATAAAATGGATGTTTATTTAAGTAGGCTCAATCAGAGCAATTGTTGCCAAATGCAACTTATGCATTTTGCCATCTATGAAAAAGAAAATAGAGCAAGAATCTTGACTGATTTGGGTAGCTCTTTTATATAAAAAATGGGGCAAAAATTTACTGTGAAAAGGATTTTAACTGACATGAAGAATTGTTCAAGAAGAGAATAAACATTCACCTTAGACAAGAAGTTTAGGTTGGTCTCCAAAGATTCCACATGAGAAACTCCATGAAACAACCGAGATATGGTGTGAAACACATTAGACATGCCCCACCGGTCAGGATTAATTACAGCTTCCTTCAATGAGTATAGACGTTCAAAGATATAAGTTGAAGCTACTTCACCATCTATCTTCAAAAACACCAATTTTGGGCAAGAAATCTTAAGACAACCACACAAGCCGTTATTATTCTGGTACAAAAGCCACAGCTTCTTGAGCTTTGGACATGAAATACAGAGTAGATCAAGTTTTACTACCCTGCAGTCCTCCAACGTCAAATCCTCAAGCAATGGGCAGCTTTCCAGAAAATATTTCCCTAAATCGTCAAATAGCTCAACATATTCCAACTTAAGAACCCTAAGTGCAGGAAACCCAGAAAAACTAGGCAAGATTACACGTCTGCAAGACAAACTTAATACCTCCAATGAAGCGCAAGTCACAACACAATGGGGCATCACCATATCCTCAGACTTCTTCTTGAGGGTAAAGCTCAAGTCAAGCTGTTTAACGTTTCTCATAACGGTGGCGCGAATCCACTGCTCTACTGTCGACGCACTGTAGTAAGTGTAGCTTTTCGAAGAAGATAAACGAAAAGTATCCAAATCGACGGATCTGTTTAATAAAACCCAATAAACAAATTTTTTGAAGTTGCTTTTTTCCAATTTTGGATTCAGTCCTCGGTGAGGTACCAAGTCTAGAGAGGGAATTGAAGTCCACAAATACCTCCATCGTCTGGACAAAATGCTTGTTCGGATTGATTCTTCGGTTGATGGAAGACCCGAGAGAATCAAAAGAAGAATCGGGTCTTGCAAGCTGCTGATCAAATCAACCCCATCTTCATGTTTTGATGCCTCTCGCCGCTGAGTTTTGTTCATGTCTTTGGTGATTTGGATTTACACCGTGTATCCGAGGCGTTATTACACTATGTAACCCGTAAGGGGGTGTTTGAGATAAGTAAAAAAGAAAAAAGGTTCAGCAAAGAAATAAATCAATAATACAAGCCAAAGTCAAATTTTCATAAGTTATAAATTTTTTTTTAATTGTTTATAGCTTATATTTATGTAAATACCACATTACTCTCTAACTTAAGGTTACTTTCAAATAAGAACTCTTATAGTGTAAAAACTTTAGAACTAGTCTCAACCGATGGATCTATAAAATAATTGATGGAGATCACTTTATTTAATTATCTAATTTACTTATGGATAAGAGAATAGAAAATAAAATGAAAAGAGGCAGAAGGGTAGTTTCGCTAATGCATAGAATTTTAATTGTAGAAACCGTATCAAATAAACCGTAAATTCTATTTTTGTCGCACTAGGATTACAGAAAATAATCAAAAGAATTTCAAAAAATTTGAAAATTATTTGCAGATTTCGGATCAAATCGATTTTCTTCTTCCCTAAAGAAAACATTGAAGCTTCTCGCCGGTACGAAAATGAAACAAAGACTAAGAAGTTCTAGACTACATGCACAATACAGTCGAAGTTTACCAACACTAAAAAATCTCTGATATTCATTGATGATGAAGATGATGACTTTGTTAAGCCTCCTAAAATTTCAGCAACACAATCTAGTATGATTAATTTTTTGAAATTTATTACACATAGAGCAAGAAACGTATCCACTATTCACTATATTTTTAGGTTTTTTCAAATGAAAATGCAATTAGATTTCTTTTTATAAAAAACATATTGTTAGAGCATTCTTAACTGATTTCTTTTTGTAAATTATATAATCAAAATCGAATAACCGTATATGAAATTTCTTCAAAAAATTTGATGTTTTTACATATTTATATTATTGAAAACTTCGATAAAGAATATTAATTTTCTTGTTGATTAAGTGTAGCTTCCAATTGTAACTTTATTATCTGCTATTTTTATGTAAAGAATCTAAGCATAATCAAATATCAACAACACTGAGTTCGTCATAAATTTTGATATTGTTACATATTGATTGTATGTTCTTATGTGAATAGTTCATGCTGATATAATTATTGATGAATTCAAAGGACTTCAAGTAGATAATGAGAATGGAAAGAAGAGAAAAACAGATATTGTGGATGAAGTAAGTGATAGGTTTTATATATCGTAGATTCGATTATCATGGCAACGGAAACAAACAAAATTAATCTAAGGCAAACAATTTTTACTTAAACCTACAAGGATCATATATAATGATATTAACAACTACAAGAGCGATCAAGAAAACCAACCTTGAGCAAAACTGAATTGCTAGAAGACCTTTGATAAAGAAGAATTCTGCAAATACCAATGAAGGTAGTATCCAATAGAGAATACATCTAATTTTTCACACCCAATAAGTCCAAATTAATTAGATTAATTAGGTGTTTAAGAAACCTGGCTATAAAGCCCTATAGAAGGACTATAGATCCTGTTGAGAGAGAAGAGAAAACTCCAAGTCTAACAATAGAGTAGTGAGGCGAGATTTTCAGTAGCCAGGGTATTTATAGTTGAATGTTGCTTAGAGATAAATGTGGTTTGAATGTTGTCACACCCTTAAACCGTATTTGCGGAATAGTTCAAGGGTAGATGACTTCATGAACAATATCATAACAAAGTTGAATAATAGTGATTCCAAGCAAAACAACCATCATTAAATAATTGCAAATGTTACATCGTTTAAATGTTGCATGTTTCAAATACAATTACAATGATATCAAAAATAAGAAAAAACGACGTCGTAACGTCCCTTCATATGACGCCTGTGGTTTACCTTATCAATTTCCTGAGAATACAAGTAGTTGAAAAAGTGTCAACAATTAAGTTGGTGAGTTCATAAGATTTTGCGTAAGAAAAGTCCTTTGTTTGTGTAAGACCCGTATCCTGATTATAACATATACTTAAAATAAGAGTGTTAGGAAATATATGATTTTTGGTAGTTATAAAGCTAAGAAAAACTTTAGTTACAATTTTCATATGAAAATCAGCATTTTGTGTCGTTTTTAGAAAAATCATAATTAATTTTAGAAAAATCGTTTGGACCTCAAACCAGTGCACAAAGTTTACAAATTGAGTCTAGTACAATTACCAAAAATAACAGTAAGCTTGAAAATGACATTATCTATGGTAAAAAATGTAATCTTTACTGATTAGTTCGGAATTGACAGATTAGATAGTCTGTTTTCAAAAATTCATAATAAATCATAGAAAAATCGTATAAATACGTAAAATACATCCCTGGAAAGGTATTGAGATAAATTTCTGGAATATCAAATAAAAACGTGAATTTCATGGGTTTAAAGTCGGCTAAACCAGTCTTGAACAGACTGATTCTAGAAGGTATTAATTTCAACAAAGTTATATTATTAAAATCTTTTGTCAAAAGTGTCATGCCATTTTTTATTCAAGAATTCAAGTATAGATACCCCTCAAAACATCTCATAAACCACACAACTAAATCTCAATCCAATATATAGAGGTTTCTAAGCACTAGAGTGTAAGCAAGTGAGCGGAAGGGAGCTCAAAAGCCTAACGAAGGAGTTATAGATCTCGACGACTGGTCATAAGGTAACTACAAACCTTTCTATAGCTTAATTAGGTATTGTAAAATTGTTTTTGTTAAGAAGTAGAATATTTAATAAGTATAACATATGTTATATTATACTCATTTATAACAATAGTAAACAAAAACCTTCAAATGTCGTTATTATAACAATTCGTAATTTCCGAAAATAATACCGATTGATTTACTTACGAGGACGGTGACTAGGCCGATTACTTGGGATCTGGTTGTTGGATTTTCCGAAAGGCTAAAATGCTGAAAGGATCCTGCCACCCCATCTAATCTTCTATGAAACGACCAAAACTTTACAAAATAAATATGTAATATAAGATGTGTGTAATTTCAAGTTTTATATGTAATATTATGAGAAATTATGGTTGAAGGGGTAATTTAGTAATTTTTCATACAAAGGGTAAATTTGTCATTTGACCAATTGTAGAAAATTACTATAAAATTCATTTATGATTTAGGACTAAAAATGTAAGAACTATAGTTTCATGTGGCCAAAATAAGTGTTAGTGTCAAAAGTCCAAGGAATGCAAGCCTAGGGACTAAAAATGCAAATATTTATAAAAAAAATAAACATAAAAGAGTGATTTATCACTCTAATCTTCAGAAGTTTGTAGAGAAATCGAGAGAGAGTAAGAAGATACGGGAAGAAGAAGAAGATTAGAGGAAATTGTACAAGAAATTTAAGAAGGAATTGAAGATTCCTAAGTATACAAGGTAAAGGTTTCTACTATTCATCATCTTCTTCGTGTGGAATCTGGAAATTCGAGCTATGATGTTCATGGAATGTTTCCAGAAGTTCATCTCCATTAAGTCATACCAAAACATCAAGTAGATACATATAAATTGTAAAGAGTTATTGAATTTTTGGTTAAATCCATAGAAATGGGTTTGAGCTCAAGAACCCTAGAAATTGGGTTTATGAGTTTGAAACTGATTTCAATTGATTTAGTAAGTTCAAAGAGTCATAAAGAGTGTAAGAAATCAGTTCTATACTTAAAAATTTATCAAAATGATTTTTGGTGATAAAATGGGTATTACGGGAATGTTTTAAGCCAAGGAATGGAATTGATGATTCCATGGTTTAAAACTATAAGTAAGCTGCTATTTTAGGCCTAAAAATGACTTTAAAATGATTAAGATACGTATTAAGGACTTAACCCTCGGACTAAAGGACCTGCAGCACAAAAATCAGCAAAGAAGGAAAGTCCCAGGAGGAGCACGAGTCGTGCTCCCCATAGAACAAAAATGGCACGAGTCGTGACAACCCCCTGAGAAGTTTCTGTCCATTTTTGAGTTTGGAACTTGATGCTAGACTTGTCCGATTGGTCTATAATTCATACCATAGGCTTAAAATGGTATGAAAACACATGGAAAATTTTTAAATCGAGAATACGGCCTCCCAAGTATACTGTAGTAAAATACGTACAATATACGAGTTAATTAAAATTGATTAATTAAAATTTAGACACTTATCTTGACCATTAATGATAAAACAAGGACTCTAACATGTTATAGAGTCAATTAGAATGTAAATTAATGTATCAAATACTATATATAGGTGCAAGTCAAGTAGTCGGACACCGAAAGGGTAAAGAACCGAGGGACGTCTAAACGACCTTTCAAGAGTGATAAGGTGAGTACATGTAGCATTTTTACCCATTTTGGGATACATGGCAAGTAAGTAAGTATTTTTCAGATTTTATATAATATTTTCTATGAGTGGAAATTAATTGCAAAAGTGGTATTTCTTAGCTCATATGAGAAGTGAATTGCTATATTTGGAAGTATGAATTTGGTAACATCCTAGTTTATGATAAAAGCTTGTTAAAGTCAAACGCTTGGCAATTAGACATTTTGTGTTCAAGTATTATCTCAGTTTTCAGAAAATATTTTCATAGTTGACTGGTATTGTAGCTAGCAATGTTAGTAAGGGAACTATGTTCCAACCTACCCGGGTTAGGTAAGGAGTCTACTGGGGAACACTCCTTCGCGAAGTAGGCTGCCTCAGCACTTCTACAGTAAGGATTGATCCGTTCTTTCTAGCTGTAGAGACTTGGGGTATCACACATAGTGATTAACGCCCTAAGTATAAAAATTCCAGCAAGTTTATAAAACCAGTCAAAGATAGTATGAAATAAGCTATGTTTTGAAAGATATAAAATGGTTTTGAAAGATTTAAAGTCATAGTATATTAATAGTATCAAATTTCAGCGAATGATTATTTTATAAAGTTTTTATTAAAAGAGATTAAATGTTTGAGTCCAAAACACATGTAACTCACGAGACAATTTGTCTTACGTATTTTTTTTTATGCCATGTATTCCAGGTTCAGGTACAAAGTTGTGAAATAGTTTGAAGTTGCTAAATAAACACTAGGTGCAAAGGAGTGGAGCTGGATACGGCTTCCATGTTTGGTATTGATTGAATCCGTTTTACTTAAACTTATGGTTGTTTTGATATGTAATTGTAACACCCCTTTTGTGGTATTTAAACAAATAACATGTTTTTGTTAAACCATATTTTGTAAAAATACATTGTTATGTCATATAAATGGTTTGAAAAAGTTGGGGCGTTACAAGTTGGTATCAGAGCCATAGTTTAAGCGAATTAGGATTGGATCAATCCACTCCTAGGCTTAGACTAGTAAAATAATCAGTTAGAGTGAGTTACACAAATTGTTATGTCTTAATGAATTAAGACATTATTCGTCAATGGAATTATATGAGTATATTTATGAGTTAAAAGTAGCTAAATGATACTAGTGAACAGTGGAACCAAGCGGAACATTGGGAACAACATGTGTAGGTGATTATGGTAATATGGGCCCGTATTATCATAATCACAGGACGCGTATTGAGCCTATTGTAACCGCGAGGGAATACTGGGAAACTGGTGGAAAAGTAGTAAACTAGTATTATGGTATATTATGAAATACTAAAGTACTTGAAATTTTATAGCAAGATGCGAACTAGAAGTGGTCAAGGATCGTATGCGGAAAACCCAGATCCAAACGCAAGACCTCCTATGCCTCCCCGACCGCCCCAAGCTGTTGATGATGGTAATGCTAGGGGTGAGGCTAATCCACCTCCATTGACCCTGGAGGCAATCCAGAAATTACTTCATGATTCTCAAGTACAAAACAGACAAGAAATGACTCGTCTTCTGGATGAGCGACTGGGCGAAAGATCTAAGTCACAACCTGAAGATAGCGAGAAAAGTGTGGCTCCTGAGGGTACTAACCCAAGACAAACTTCTTCTCAGGGAGATTCTTCCTCCAAATCACAGCCCCAATTCAAGACTAAAGGAGTGTGTACTTTCAAGGACTTTATGTCCTGTCGGCCAAAGGAGTTCAACGGGGAGATGGATCCGCGAATAACTATTCGGTGGTTGACTGAAATGGAACAAGTTCTTCGCATCTGCCATTGTGAAGATGATATGAAGGTAGGGTTTGCTTCTCAGATGCTAAAGGCGGAAGCTCTTACTTGGTGGAATACTCTCCGCCGAATCAAGGGGAGTGAATTCGTGGATGCGTTGTCTTGGGACGAGTTCGTTCAGCGGTTGAAGAGCAAGTTTTGTTCAGCAAGGCACAGGGAGAACTTGGTCAATGAATTCTTTGCACTTACAAAGGAAAAACAGACGGTTGATGAGTATACTAAAAAGTTTTGTGAGATGCTGTCATTTTTGGAAGATACACTACCGACTGAAGCAGGGAGGATAAACCGGTACGTTAATGGATTACCGGGGGATTACTCACTAGAGGTTGGCAAAGCTACTACTCTTGATGAAGCCATTGAATCTGCGGCTAGAGTTGAGAGTATGTTGGAGAAAAAAGCCAAGGAAAGACAAGTTTTTGCGGAGAAGCAAAAGTCTTCAGGAATCTCTGGAGCAAACAAGAAGAGTCGTTTTTCATCAGGGTTTTCTAAACAAAGCGAAGTTAAAGAATGTAAGAAGTGTGGAAAAAGACACGGTGGAGAATGTAAAAAGGGCATTAGTGGGTGCTACAAATGTGGTCTTCCGGGCCACCAAGCTAAAGATTGCAAAGTGAAAGATATTAGTGAAGTGGAATGTTATAATTGCCATGAAAAGGGGCATTACAGCACCAATTGTCCTAAGAAGAAGAACGAGACGTTAGTTTCCACTGCAAGTAATAAGAAGACGGAGCCGGCAAAGACAAAAGGGAGAGCGTTTCAGATGACTCTTGAGGAGGCTAAAGAGGATCAAGATGTGGTGGCAGGTACACTTATTGTAAACTCACAACCTGCTTATGTTCTTTTTGATTCTGGAGCACATTTCTCTTTTGTGTCCCATGAATTTTGTAAGCGTCTGAACATACCAATGAAACCATTAGATGATACCTGTGTAATAGAAGTCGCGAACGGAGAGTTAGTTACGGTACGTCATGTGTATGAGAAGTGTCCGATTGAGATTAATGGGCGAATTTTAAAGGCTGACTTGCTACCTATCGGGATTAAAGGATTCAATATTGTTATAGGGATGGATTGGCTCGGAACTTACAATGCTAAAATCCTTTGCGGAAAACGAATGGTGTCGATCAAATTTCTTGATAGTAGCAAAGTTTACATATATGGGGAAAGACGGAAGAATATGCAAAGTCTTATTACTGCTATTAAGGCCCGCAAATGCATCCAAAAAGGGTGTGAATCATTTATCGCTTATGTGATGAATGGGAAGAAAGAGAAGCAGAAAATGGAAGATATAAAAGTGGTCAATGAATTTCCTGAAGTTTTTCCTGATGACTTACCTGGGTTACCACCCATTAGGCAAGTCGAATTTCGCATTGACCTTGTTCCTGGAGCAAGTCCCATTGCTCGTGCGCCGTACCGCCTTGCTCCTACAGAGATGAGAGAACTTATGTCTCAGTTGCAAGAACTTCTTGATAAGGGATTTATCCGTCCCAGTTTTTCCCCTTGGGGAGCTCCAGTATTGTTCGTCAAGAAGAAGGACGGTACTATGCGTATGTGTATAGATTATCGTGAGCTCAATAAAGTGACCATCAAGAATCGATACCCTTTGCCATGAATTGATGATTTATTCGATCAGTTACAGGGAGCTAGTTATTTCTCTAAAATTGATCTTCGTTCCGGATATCATCAAGTACGGGTGAAGGATGAAGATGTATGCAAGACTGCATTTCGAACTCGATATGGTCACTATGAATTTTTAGTGATGCCATTCGGTCTCACTAATGCCCCAGCTGTGTTTATGGACCTCAAGAATAGAGTCTGTAAACCTTTTCTTGACAAATTTGTCATCGTTTTCATTGATGATATTCTGGTCTATTCGAAAAGTGAGGCGGAGCATGAAGTACACCTACGTGAAGTGCTGCATACCTTGAAGAATGAACAGTTATACGCGAAATTGTCAAAGTGTGATTTTTGGCTGCGGGAAGTTCAATTTCTGGGTCATGTTGTTTCAGCTGAAGGTATTAAAGTGGATCCAGCAAAAATAGAAACGGTAATGAAATGGGAGCCACCGAAGACACCTACAGAAGTTAGGAGTTTTCTTGGGTTAGCCGGTTATTACCGACGGTTTATCCAAGATTTCTCCAAAATAGCAGTGCCATTGACGCAGCTAACCCGGAAAGAGGTGAAGTTTGTCTGGGGAGAAAAACAGCAAGAAGCTTTCGAGATACCGAAGAAGAAGTTATGTGAAGCTCCAGTATTGTCTTTACCTGAAGGCACAGAAGAATTTGTAGTATATAGCGATGCGTCTAATAGAGGTCTTGGTTGTGTACTTATGCAACGGGGCAAGGTTATTGCTTATGCCTCCAGACAGTTGAAAGATGCAGAGACACGTTATACTACTCATGATCTAGAATTGGCTGCAATTGTGTTTGCATTGAAGATTTGGAGGCACTATCTATATGGGACGAAATGCAAGATATACACAGATCATAAAAGTTTACAATATCTTTTTACTCAAAAAGAATTGAATTTGAGACAGACACGATGGATTGAGCTCGTGAATGATTATGATTGTGAAATAATATATCACGAAGGAAAAGCTAATGTAGTAGCCGATGCTTTAAGCAGAAAGGTTCATGAAAAAGTTATTAAAGGAAGATCCATGCGAATTGAAGTGGTCTCAACTTTAATTCAAAAGATTAAAGAAGCTCAAGACGGTGCCTTAACCGAAGAGAATATAAAGAAAGAAAAGCTTGGGAAAAAGGTGGTGTTTGGAGTGAATACTCAAGGGTTGCGCACTTTTAAAGGACGTATTTGGGTCCCTAAATACGGAGCAACCAAAAAGATAGTATTGGATGATTCTCACAAATCTAAGTATTCTATACATCCTGGAAGTACAAAAACATATCAAGATTTGAAGCAGCATTACTGGTGGCCAGGAATGAAAAAGAGAATAGCAAAGTACATATCCCACTGTGAAACTTGTGCACAAGTAAAAGCAGAACATCAGGTGCCGTATGGTACTGCGCAGTCATTGCAGATACCAGCAGGGAAATGGGAAGAACTGACCATGGATTTTGTCATGGGGCTGCCAAGAACGAGAAGGGGACACGATAGTATATGGGTCATTGTTGACAGATTGACTAAAAGTGCCCTATTCCTTGCGATGAAAGAAACTGATTCACTTGGAGAATTAGCTCAGTTGTACATCGATGAAGTGATCAGACGTTATGGGGCACCTTTGTCCATAGTCTCAGATAGAGATCCTCGATTCACGTCTAATTTTTGGGATTCTCTACAAGAAAAGATGGGAACTCGAATCAAAATGAGTACAGCCTATCATCCTCAAACATATGGGCAAAGTGAACGTACTATTCAAACCTTGGAGGACATGTTGAGATCGTGTGCTATTGATTTTGGAGGTAGTTGGGACCAGCACCTAGCATTAGTAGAGTTCTCGTATAATAACAGTTATCACTCCAGCATCAAAATGCCGCCCTTTGAAGCGTTATACGGTAGAAAGTGTAGAACCCCAATGTGCTGGTTAGAAGCTGGTGAAGCCAAACTTACTGGGCCAGAAATTGTAAGAATGACGAATGAAAAGATTGGGGTGATACAGACCAATATGAAAGCTGCACAAGATCGCCAAAGAAGCTACTCAAATTTGAAGAAAAGACCCTATGATCTAAAAGAATGCGATTTGGTGATGATAAAAGTATCACCTTGGAAGGGAGTAATAAGATTTGGCAAGAAAGGGAAGTTGAGTCCAAGATATATTGGACCCTTCAAAATTCTGAAAAGAATCGGTTTACAAGCATTCAAGCTAGAGTTGCCACAAGAACTCAGAGGAATACATGATACATTTCATGTATGTTATCTTAAGAAGTACTTTGGAAAGAAGGAATTAACCATTCCTCTAGAAGAAGTAAGGGTAGAAACACCCAACAGACTAGTTGAAGAACCAGAGGTGATGTTAGAGGTGAAAACCAAGAAACTAAGGAACAGGGAAATTGACCTAGTATTGGTCAAATGGAAGCATTCACTGGGCACAGACTTGACTTGGGAAACTTTGGAAAGCATGAAAAGAAGATACCCTAATTTTACAGACTATGAAGCGATTCCGAGGATGGAATCCTAATTAGGGGGAGGTAGTTGAAACGACCAAAACTTTACAAAATAAATATGTAATATAAGATGTGTGTAATTTCAAGTTTTATATGTAATATTATGAGAAATTATGGTTGAAGGGGTAATTTAGTAATTTTCCATACAAAGGGTAAATTGGTCATTTGACCAATTGTAGAAAATTACTATAAAATTCATTTATGATTTAGGACTAAAAATGTAAGAACTATAGTTTCATGTGGCCAAAATAAGTGTTAGTGTCAAAAGTCCAAGGAATGCAAGCCTAGGGACTAAAAATGCAAATATTTATAAAAAAAAATAAACATAAAAGAGTGATTTATCACTCTTATCTTCAGAAGTTTGTAGAGAAATCGAGAGAGAGTAAGAAGATACGGGAAGAAGAAGAAGATTAGAGGAAATTGTACAAGAAATTTAAGAAGGAATTGAAGATTCCTAAGTATACAAGGTAAAGGTTTCTACTATTCATCATCTTCTTCGTGTGGAATCTGGAAATTCGAGCTATGATGTTCATGGAATGTTTCCAGAAGTTCATCTCCATTAAGTCATACCAAAACATCAAGTAGATACATATAAATTGTAAAGAGTTATTGAATTTTTGGTTAAATCCATAGAAATGGGTTTGAGCTCAAGAACCCTAGAAATTGGGTTTATGAGTTTGAAACTGATTTCAATTGATTTAGTAAGTTCAAAGAGTCATAAAGAGTGTAAGAAATCAGTTCTATACTTAAAAATTTATCAAAATGATTTTTGGTGATAAAATGGGTATTACGGGAATGTTTTAAGCCAAGGAATGGAATTGATGATTCCATGGTTTAAAACTATAAGTAAGCTGCTATTTTAGGCCTAAAAATGACTTTAAAATGATTAAGATACGTATTAAGGACTTAACCCTCGGACTAAAGGACCTGCAGCACAAAAATCAGCAAAGAAGGAAAGTCCCAGGAGGAGCACGAGTCGTGCTCCCCATAGAACAAAAATGGCACGAGTCGTGCCAACCCCCTGAGAAGTTTCTGTCCATTTTTGAGTTTGGAACTTGATGCTAGACTTGTCCGATTGGTCTATAATTCATACCATAGGCTTAAAATGGTATGAAAACACATGGAAAAATTTTAAATCGAGAATACAGCCTCCCGAGGATACTGTAGTAAAATACGTACAATATACGAGTTAATTAAAATTGATTAATTAAAAGTTAGACACTTATCTTGACCATTAATGATAAAACAAGGACTCTAACATGTTATAGAGTCAATTAGAATGTAAATTAATGTATCAAATACTATATATAGGTGCAAGTCAAGTAGTCGGACACCGAAAGGGTAAAGAACCGAGGGACGTCTAAACGACCTTTCAAGAGTGATAAGGTGAGTACATGTAGCATTTTTACCCATTTTGGGATACATGGCAAGTAAGTAAGTATTTTTCAGATTTTATATAATATTTTCTATGAGTGGAAATTAATTGCAAAAGTGGTATTTCTTAGCTCATATGAGAAGTGAATTGCTATATTTGGAAGTATGAATTTGGTAACATCCTAGTTTATGATAAAAGCTTGTTAAAGTCAAAAGCTTGGCAATTAGCCATTTTGTGTTCAAGTATTATCTCAGTTTTTAGAAAATATTTTCATAGTTGACTGGTATTGTAGCTAGCAATGTTAGTAAGGGAACTATGTTCCAACCTACCCGGGTTAGGTAAGGAGTCTACTGGGGAACACCCCTTCGCGAAGTAGGCTGCCTCAACACTTCTACAGTAAGGATTGATCCGTTCTTTCTAGCTGTAGAGACTTGGGGTATCACACATAGTGATTAACGCCCTAAGTATAAAAATTCCAGCAAGTTTATAAAACCAGTCAAAGATAGTATGAAATAAGCTATGTTTTAAAAGATATAAAATGGTTTTGAAAGATTTAAAGTCATACTATATTAATAGTATCAAATTTCAGCGAATGATTATTTTATAAAGTTTTTATTAAAAGAGATTAAATGTTTGAGTCCAAAACTCATGTAACTCACGAGACAATTTGTCTTACGTATTTTATTTTTTTTATGCCATGTATTCCAGGTTCAGGTACAAAGTTGTGAAATAGTTTGAAGTTGCTAAATAAACAGTAGGTGCAAAGGATTGGAGCTGGATACGGCTTCCATGTTTGGTATTGATTGAATCTGTTTTACTTAAACTTATGGTTGTTTTGATATGTAATTGTAACACCCCTTTTGTGGTATTTAAACAAATAACATGTTTTTGTTAAACCATATTTTGTAAAAATACACTGTTATGTCATATAAATGGTTTGAAAAAGTTGGGGCGTTACATTCTACCTGACCGTTCTTTACTTGATAAATCATGGAGTATCATGTTGGAATTATTGAAGGGTTTTATGATGCGACTATAATATAGTTAAGGATTAAGAAATGATAGATTTCTTATTATGTTAACAGTTAAAGTTGAAAAGAAATACAAAGGCGAGAAAGATAAACGATATAGTCAACTACAATCAGGTGAGTCTTCTCACTATACTATAGGTGATATTGCATGCGTAGGAAGGAAGATATGTTAGACTAAGGTGATCTTACTTGTTATGATAATTGTATGAATTATTGCTATGATAATGATTGTTTGTGGACGGAACGGGATAGCCCGCGAGCCAATAGGCGGAACGGGAATAGCCTGCGAGTCATTAGACGGAACGGGAAAAGCCTGCGAGCGATAAGGCAGAACGGGAACTGCCCGTGAGTCTTCAGGCGGAACAGGGATAGCCCGTGAGTCTCACAGACATATGAATGGTTATTGTGTGTTGTATGTTATGTGATGGATCGTATGGTATTTTGAGGAACTCACTAAGCTCCGTGCTTACCCTTTCCCTATATAAACTACTGTTTCAGGTACATCAGGTACCATGGATGGCAAGGCGTGACGTGTATACACTGTGCTGCTTCATTGGAAGACTGTTTTTGAATGGAAGTTCCGCTATGTTGTGATTTCATTAACTTTTGTTAATCCTGGGATGTTAGTGTAATGTGGTAAACCTTTATCCATTTGATTGTTGAATGTTGATTGTGAGGTTCAGTAGGAACAATTAAGATGTGATCATACCAGTTTGGTTGGACCGATCATGCTTAAGTTGATTACTGAGCTTAAAGACTGTTGAAAGGGAGAATGTCAAAGTGCTATTGTGGTAGCTATTTTTCATGCAACTAATGGGCGCACAAGTCAGACAGGGACTAGAGGATGCAAGGGTGAGTTTTCCAACTCACGGTCAAAGAGGTCAAGCGGCGCCTGAGATGATAGCGGGTATTTTTGAGTCGACTTTGTACATGCCTAGTGCTGTGTAATAATGGGGCTACCTACCCTTGTATTGATCTTGCTTGAGTGATTGATCAGGTCGTGTGGGTTGAGAGTCTGGATCACTCGCTCGTGATTGAGGTAACTGACGATAGAGGTGTTGACTAGGGTCGCAAGCGGATGAGTAACATATGGTGGTTGATGTAAACGTCTTTACATTATCAAAACATGTTTATTGAGATGGTGTTTGCCCCTGATGCAAGTTGTTGGCTGAGCAGAGTGGGCTTGGTTTTTGTTCGAGAGTAAGGGCTCGTAAAAAATTATAAATCGAATAAACAGACTTGGACTTTAGTCCAAGTGGGGGAGGAATACGAAATTAAGGGAACAACATGAATATTATATTGAATCGATGAAATTATTAAAATTATAGTAACATGTCAATATATTTAATTCATTACTACAACTTTATATTAATACATTAAGAAAAGTTTATAGAACTACTAACCTAAACCGGAGAATCAGAAAGAAGTGAGAAAAAATCTTCTACACTCCAATCTTTGTCATCATTATGTTGACTTGTACCTTCTCGAGGATTTGGAAGTGGTATGCTTTCAGTTATTGGAGGAGGAGCTCCAAGGTATGGGGTCTCGATAGGGTTGGAACCTGTAACCCCATGATTAGGGGTTAAATATTGACTCATTTGGGGCGTGTGTAAGTAGGGCAGTGATGAGGAAGGGCTCTAATTCGGAACCAGTTGGGGGTAGCTATAAGAAGGAGGAAACTAGGCTAGGTCACCTACAAAGCCTCAAAAATTATCCTCACTCGAAGACTCGAGTAAACCAGGGTTAATACTACTCATACCAGAATTAGATGGCGGAGATTGCTGCTGTGTATGAGTTCTTGATGAAGTTTCCCCCTTTTCCTGAATTTTTCTTTTCCTAAATACAACCTTATGAGCAGCTTGTATTAGCTTCTTTGTGCCGTCTGTTAGACCCGATTGTGACCCTTCAATTATCGCTTCTTTTTCTTTTTTTGGTTGGGTATTAAATCTCCCGATAATTCTGTTGCCTCAATAAATTCATTACCAAATTCCTGTGGCACAAATAACTTTAGTAATTTCAACCTTATGATATAAAGGAAATAAAAAAATGTAATTCTTTACCTCAGCACGATCAATAAGAGTTTGCAGACTTTTAAGTTGTCGTTGGGGCCAATGTTTGATACCTAAATCTCTACAGCATTTCTTCAACTGTGTTGTCCCAGTGTTAAGATCAATTGCAGTTCGTTTAATTGGTTTATTAAAATGTTCAGCTATGATTTCTTTACTTAATCCATGCCTAGAACTGCTTCCACTACTACCTGCTATGTTTTCTGAACTCGAAGGTTCGAATCCAGTTGTATCATTATTATTATGGATCATTTGAACATGATCCTGATTTTCTGATCCAAAGATGGACATTGATTCATTAAAATCAGTGGTTTCTATAGGTATTAATTGTTGGTTTTCAACCAAAAACCCATGATTCTGAAATCCTTCTAGATTTCTTTGAATTAACTGAAGGTGATCTTGGTATTGAAAACCACCCACAAACTCAGGATTCGCTGAAGCAAACCCGATAGTGTCATCATGGATCAACTGTGTTTGATCCTGATTTTGAATGTCAGTTAGAGACTCCTGATTCGTTAGGTCTACTCCACTATGCAGTATGGGTACGTTCATGCTTATATTATCATTATAAGATCATCTACGAATGGATCTGTATATAATGTATGTTAGATAATTAAGCAAAACAGACATATAGCATAACAAAATGACTTAAGCTGGAAGTAAGTATTGGGATTGCCCAATAGCGATGTCTTGATTTAAAGTCAGTGGATTTTCAGGGAGAATACCCATCGGAGGAAAAGCTTTAAGGTCACTTTGAAGATGCTCCGACGGTAATAGATCTGCAAAGTCTACATTTCACGTAAGTTAAAGTCAAGCAAAACACTAAATAATGAAATAAGGAGTAAAGAGGTTTAAAATATTATAATTACCGAACTCCGGTGGAAATATTGGATCTGACAAAAAGGATGTATCCTCTTCCCTTGGGAAATTCAGTTCAGTGTCTGACACATTTCCCATAGATGATTTGTTTTCCATGTCTTGAATTGCACAATCAGAATTTGTATTCGAATAAGCTGGTGGTATGAAGAAGCAATTGAGACTGATGAGAGTTGTAATGACCATCTTCGTTTATATAGTGTCTTGCAGCTAAAACTGACAGGACAACCCACGTTTTTAGTACCAAAATTCAAACCAACTACAATAGGTGCGACTTTACACTACCCAAGTGATATTCTTTTCAAAATATTGCTGCATGAATCCGATGAGAACGAGATAATGAAGAGACTCTTGAAATAAAACAAAATTTTATGTCTCCTGATAATGGAAATAGTTTAAAGAGTGTTCGGTACTCCAAAAAAAAAAACTTACGAAAGATGATGTAAATTTTATATTTTTCAGTGAAACAAAAACATTTGGAGATTTTACAAATATAGATTTATTTAGCCAAAAAATATTTAAAAGAAAATGTTGAATTGAGACAAATGTATGTTGAAATATGCAAATTCATATAAATACGAAATAGTGTTAAAAATTAGGTGTTGCAAGTTAACTAGGTTAACTATGTATACATGTAGATTAGAAAGTACTAAATATGTACTGTAGATAGTAGCCGGTCAAGTTGAAGTGTGGAACTGTGAGAAACAGTTAGAGTTTTTTTTGTACATCCAGAGAAACTAGAAGAAAAATATATGGAGTGAATGAGAATAATAGGACCTTAAGCATTATTGCAGAGATATGTGAATGTTGAAGGGGAAAGATAATGAAACCTTGTAAAGGTTCGACAATAAGACGAGGAGGATTTTTAAAGACTCGGTGGGAAATACATAAAGGCGTTCGAGAATGCGGATTTCGGGACGAAATCCAAATAAGTGGGGGAGACTTGTAAGACCCGTATCCTGATTATAACATATACTTAAAATAAGAGTGTTAGGAAATATATGATTTTTGGTAGTTATAAAGCTAAGAAAAACTTTAGTTACAATTTTCATATGAAAATCAGCATTTTGTGTCGTTTTTAGAAAAATCATAATTAATTCTAGAAAAATCGTTTGGACCTCAAACCAGTGCACAAAGTTTAAAAATTGAGTCTAGTACAATTACCAAAAATAACAGTAAGCTTGAAAATGATATTATCTATGGTAAAAAATGTAATCTTTACTGATTAGTTCGGAATTGACAGATTAGATAGTCTGTTTTCAAAAATTCATAATAAATCATATAAAAATCGTATAAATACGTAAAATACATCACTAGAAAGGTATTGAGATAAATTTCTGGAATATAAAATAAAAACGTGAATTTCATGGGTTTAAAGTCGGCTAAACCAGTCTTGAACAGACTGATTCTAGAAGGTATTAATTTCAACAAAGTTATATTATTAAAATCTTTTGTCAAAAGTGTCATGCCATTTTTTATTCAAGAATTCAAGTATAGATACCCCTCAAAACATCTCATAAACCACACAACTAAATCTCAATCCAATATATAGAGGTTTCTAAGCACTATAGTGTAAGCAAGTGAGCGGAATGGGAGCTCAAAAGCCTAACGAAGGAGTTATAGATCTCGACGACTGGTCATAAGGTAACTACAAACCTTTCTATAGCTTAATTAGATATTGTAAAATTGTTTTTTTAAGAAGTAGAATATTTAATAAGTATAACATATGTTATATTATACTCATTTCTAACAATAGTAAACAAAAACCTGTTAGTTCTATATGCCCAAGGATGATCATAAAATGATATTACTAATAATACATGATCCTATAGGGTCACACCAACAACAAGTTTGACACCAATTGATCATTTAGAACGTTAAATTTGATTTAACATCAAATGATACTAAACTTGCAATTTAATCTTGTAGGTTATTATTATTTGAGCTAAATAATAATAACTACAAAAATTAAAGGTTGATTAATAATTCATATGTGATGAATTAATTAAGTGTAACAATTAAATTGTTTAAATTGTTAAACGATTTAATTGATTTATAAGTAAGCCTTTTATTTAATTTAATTGGTAAATTAAATAAAATATATATATATTGTTATATATATATATATATATATATATATATATATATATATATATGTATATATATAATTATACAATTAAGATTGTATATTTAGATGGTTTATTTATGTATATGATTATGGGTTAAATGTTATCCCATTTAAGAAATAAGAAGATGTATTATTTATAAGCTTTTATTATCTAAGTTTTATAAATAATAACAACCCACTAGCACTTCATTTGTCATCATAAAATCAGCCATATTGGAAGGAAAAGAATGCATTAAGAACTTAAAAGAAAAGGAAGATGCCTTGTGTCTTCTAGCTTTTGATTATAGAAATCAAATGGATCTTTCTTTTAAGCTAGTTGCATGTGCTTTTCTTTTGCCTTGGTGGGATATATGTTGGACGAATTTGAGGGCATGTGTACATCATTCTTGCTTCAAGAAATCAGCCAAAAACTCTCCTTAAGTTCTTAGAAAAAATTGGTTTTTGGTTTCATAAGAAAAGGAGTCATATCTTGCAAGTTGTGGAACTAGCATTCAAGGGTGTTCAAGCTTGTGGTGGATCAACTATAGAGGGATTCTAATTTGATTCCTAGCTATCAAAATCATCCAAACCAAACCCAAGAACAAAGGTTATGATCTTGAACTTAAACTATGTTTGTTCTTCATCTTATCTCTACATGCATGTAGCATGATCCTCTTGAAAATGGAATTTGTGTTCATGATTTTATGCTTCCGTTGCAAACTCTTGTTTTTGAAACTAATTACATGAACCTTGATTTCCAACAATTGGTATCAGAGCCATGGCTATATTGCATGTTTAGATAATAAGTTTATTTGGATAAACTTGGTTTTTGGAAGCCATGAATGTTCATCTTCTTAAATGAAAGTTTCATGCATGGCTTCTTTGGCAACATGCATATATATAATCTATGATTTTATGTAACCAACTATATCTTATGTATGCATGCTTTTGGTTACATAAATTGTTGCCTTAGAAAAACAAAGTGTTGATTTTCTTATGATTTTATGTGATAAAATGGTGCATAAACAAGCCAAGGACCATATGATGCATGTTTTGTGTTTGTATTCGATTTGGTTGTAATCTATTCTTTTATTCAAATGGTTTGTAATAATAATTAGTTATTTACTTCTTTTATTCATTTTGTAATTGTTAGAATAGTTGTATTTTATTTCATTCACAAAATGTAACAAGAGAAGGAAGTAAGAAAAGATTGCACCCAACAGCAGCACTTTCTGAAGAGCTGCTGTCCAGATTTCAAAAATGTTTTGGAAGTATTTTATAAATTCATATCTTGGTCATTTGGTGATATACTTGTTGATAACTTTAATATCTAGTATATACATTAAGTTTCAACAAGTATTAGCATCAATATAGCCAAGAATGAATTGAAAAATGCAACAAAAAACCACAAAAACCCTTCCTGCTGCCCATTCCTGTCGCAAGTATTGAAGTGGCCAAAGAAAAATCACAACTCATTACATGGTGTCAAGAAATGGTGGTTCAAGTATCATTTGATGTTATAAAAGGCTTGGCAAAATTGTAGCCAAATCGAAGATCATTTGGTTGAGTTTTTGTCACCCTTTTGTCCCTAGGTTTGGACTTGATATTTCATGTGTGGATCACATGAAATATCAAACTAGTTGGCTTGTGTTTATGCACCCATGTATGCTTGTGATGTTTGAATGTTTTATTATGTTATGTTGTGGATGAAAATAAGATTTTGCATGCTAGACAACCTAGATAATTAAACATAATCATCAAGGAGTTTGTATTTTTCAAAAGTTGACATTTAAAACATAAGATGTGATAAAATTGGTTTTATTAAAATGGGTTTTGTTATAAAAACTATTAAGTCAAGTTTTGAAAATGATTGAAACAAGAAATAAAATGGAGATTTTATGAACTCTTACAAACTCCAACCCTAAGTAATAATGGTAATTATTTAGGATTATAAATTGGTTCTAATATATGTGTTCAAACTCAAACTTAATATTGGATATTAATTGTAATCTTGACCACAAACAAAGAATCAATAAAATGGAGATTTTATGATTAAGGAACCAATTAACAAAATAAGATTTAATGGTACCATGTTCATTGGATGCATGCAATCTAGATGATACCATATGTTTTTCAAAATTAGAATTGTAAAACATTCAAATCCCTTATGAAATACGAATCAATGCCGTCCCTCTTAAAGACACTCATGTATCACTTGTATTTCCTTGTGGGATAAAGGATACCTAACCACTTGGAGTCTTCTTGTGATACAAGAAGTAGTTTTGCAATATTTATGGGATAAAGGACACCTAACCATCAATAGTTGACAAAACTACACGTCCGTTTAAGTAGGATGATTCGTTTGGAAATCTCTTGTGATAAAGGTCACCTAAGCATTAGAAATCCAAGGCATAGATGGGATCAAACATGCCAAACTTATAAATGTTATAATGGGATCCCATAACTCTAGAAATTATATTTGGATATAATTGGTAAACCGTTACTTACCTTGTTGATTCGAATAGGCGGGATAAAGGATACCTAACCACTTATTCGTGATGCAACTTGGATTCTAGACCTTAATTAATTAAAGTTTATGAAACAAGAAGGGTATTAATTATTAAGGACTTAATATCATAATTTACTAAATAGAACCTTGTTAAAATTTTGTAGATGGCACCGAACAACACACACTCGGCTCCTAACAAAACCTCACTACGGTCTCTCCTTGAAGGAGAAAAACTTAACCATACCAACTTCTTGGATTGGCACCGTAGTGTGAGAATTGTTCTCAAACAAGAAAAGAAAGAATATGTTCTCAATGAACCACTTCCAGAAGAGCCCCCTGCCATTCGTAAGCCCGCACACGATGCATGGCTTAAAAAGATGGATGATTCCATCGATGCATCATGCCTCATGTTGGCAACCATGATTCCTGACCTTCAGAAGGATTTGGAGAATCATTCAGCCTATGACATGATTCATCAACTAAAGGAAATGTTCTAACAACTTGCAAGAACGGAAAGGTTCGAAACTGTTCGGGCTTTCCATGCTTGCAAGATGGAGGATGGGCAGTCGGTAAGCTCTTATGTGCTCAAAATGAAGAGTCACATTGATCATTTGGCACGTCTTGGAGTTGTGATGCCCGAAGAGCTAGCAACGGATATGATCCTTAACTCCTTGACAAAGTCCTTTGATCCTTTTGTCATGAATTTTAACATGAATGGTTTAAACAAGACTACCCCGGAATTACATGGGATGCTAATTACCGCGGAAAAGAATCTGCCTAAGAAAACCACTCAAGTTCTCATGATCAAGGAAGGTGGCACAAAGAGAACTAGACCCGAACACCCCACCAACTCCAAGGGCAAGGGGAAAGCAAAAGCTTTCAAAGGTAAGGGCAAGAAAGTTGTCCAACCATCCTATCCACCCAAGAAGAAGGCAAAGGTTGTCAAAGAAGATACATGCTTTGAATGTGGCAAAGCTGGGCATTGGAAGAGAAATTGCCCTACTTATCTTGCGGAGTTGAAGAAAAAGAAGGCCGGTGAAGGCACTTCAGGTATCTATGTGATAGACCTAGAACTTTATAATTTATCTCCTAACACATGGGTATTTGATACTGGTTGTGGAACTCACATATGTAATATGTTGCAGGGGTTCAAAAGGAGTAGGCGACTGAAGGCAAATGAGGTAGTACTTCGGGTTGGAAACAATGCAAGGGTTGCGGTGGATTCAATTGGAAGTTTTAATTTATTACTACCAAATGGCTTGTGTGTGACATTGTTGAATGTTTAATATGTTCCTAGCTTGACTAGGAATATTATTTCGGTTGCTAAATTAAGACAATGTGGATTTGATATTTCCTTTAATAATGATGATATTTGTGTTTACAAAAATAATGTATTCTATTTTGAGGCTAAGCCTTTAAATGGAATTTATGAAGTAAACCTTGATGAAAAGACTAACAATGGCTCTTTATACCACACTTTCACCAAGAAACCCAAATTTGATTTGAGTCAAACCTATCTATGGCATTGTCGCCTTGGGCATATAAACAAGAATCGCATATCCCAACTTCAAAAGAGTGGACTTTTGAAGGCAAATGAGAATGACTCATTTGATATATGTGAATCTTGTTTACATGGCAAGATGACTAAAGCTCCTTTCTCCGGAACCAATGAGAGAGCAAAGGACTTGTTAGGAATCATACATACGGATGTATGTGGTCCTTTCAAGCCAATGACTAGATATGGTGAAAGATATTTCATCACCTTCACTGACGACTTTAGTCGTTTTGGATATGTTTATTTGATTAAACATAAACATGAGGCATTTGAAATGTTCAAAACGTTTCAAAGTGAAGTGGAAAATCAACTCAACAAAACAATTAAAGTTCTTCGTTCTGATAGAGGAGGTGAGTACTTAAGTACAAACTTTATGGATCATCTTAAGACTTGTGGAATTGTTTCACAACTTACTCCACCTGGAACACCACAACATAATGGTGTGTCTGAGAGGCGGAACCGAACACTATTGGATATGGTTCGATCCATGATGAGTAGAAGTACTCTACCTTTATCTTTTTGGGGTTATGCTTTACAAACAGCTGCTCGTCTCCTAAACATGACACCTACTAAAAAGGTAGATAAAACGCCTTATGAGATATGGCATGGAAGGGTTCCATCTTTATCCTATCTCAAGGTATAGGGTTGTGAAGCTTATGTTAGACAAGAAGCTTCAAACAAATTAGAACACCGTTCAACTAAATGTATCTTTGTAGGGTATCCGAAAGATTGTCTTGGATACTATTTCTACAATCCCATCGAGAATAAAATATGTATTTCTCGAAAAGCTGAATTCCTAGAAAACAAGTTTCTGACGGAAGAGGCTAGTGGGAGGTTTGTGGAACTTGAGGAACTTCAGGAACCACAACCTGATACACAACAAGTTGAATCTAGCATTCAACAAGAAATTGTTGAACCTGAACAAACGGTTGATCAGGAACAAATTGTAACACAAAGTGTTTGCAAATCTAGTAGGGTTCGAATTGAACCAGAAAGGTATGGTTACCTTTTGATGGAAGAGGAATGTTATACGATAGATTCTGATGAACCCGTCAACTATCAGAGTGCAATATCAGATCCTGAATCTGATAAATGGCTTGAGGCCATGAACACTGAGATGCAATCCATGCACGATAATCAAGTTTGGAACTTGGTTAATCTTCCCACCAATTGTAAGACTGTTGGGAACAAATGGGTTTTCAAGAAGAAAATCGACGTGGATGGAAATGTTCACACTTTTAAGGCTAGACTTGTCGCTAAAGGATACTCACAGACTCATGGTATTGACTATGATGAGACCTTTTCTCCAGTGGCAATGATCAAGTCGATTAGGATACTTTTTGCCATAGCCGCGTACTATGATTATGAGATATGGCAAATGGATGTCAAGACCGCTTTCCTTAATGGATACTTATTGGAAGATGTCTATATGGATCAACCTGAAGGTTTTGTCGATCCCAAGCATCCAAACAAAGTGTGCAAGCTTAAAAGATCTATCTATGGATTAAAGCAAGCGTCTCGAACATGGAACATCCGTTTTGATGAAAAGATTACGAGTTTTGGATTCATCAAAAATGAGGATGACTCCTGTGTGTACAAGAAAGCTAGTGGGAGCATTGTCATAATCCTAGTATTGTATGTAGATGACATACTTTTATTTGGAAATGACATCCCAACCTTAAAAGGTGTCAAAGTGTTCCTTGAGAGTTGTTTCTCAATGAAGGATCTAGGGGAAGCTGCTTATGTATTAGGCATAAAGATCTATAGAGATAGATCTAAGAGACTTATTGGTCTTAGCCAAAGTGTATATATTGATAAAATCTTGAAAAGGTTAAAGATGCAAGACTCCAAAAGAGGATTTTTGCCAATGCCGCATGGCACCATCCTAAGCAAGTCTCAGTGCCCAAACACTAGGACTGAACTTGAAAGGATGAAACATGTCCCATATGCTTCGGCAATTGGGTCCATCATGTATGCCATGTTATGCACTAGGCCCGACGTCTCATGTGCCTTAAGTATGACTAGTAGGTATCAACAGAACCCAGGTGAAGCCCACTGGACTGCTGTAAAGAACATTCTTAAGTACTTGAGAAGAACTAAAGATATGTTCTTAGTTTACGGCGGTTTGGAAGAAAGCTTAAAGGTAAAGGGTTACACTGACGCAAGCTTCCAAACAGATAGGGATGATTCGAAATCTCAATCTGGGTATGTCTTTATTTTAAATGGAGGAGCCGTATCTTGGAAGAGTTCCAAACAAGAAGTGATTGCACAATCCACTACAGAATCAGAATATGTTGCTGCTTCAGAAGCTGCTCAAGAAGCTGTCTGGATGAGAAAGTTCATAGAAGATCTAGGGGTTGTTCCTTCCATTCGGGACCCTATAGAAATCTTCTGTGACAATCTAGGTGCTATAGCTCAAGCAAAGGAACCTAGATTGCATCAAAAAACCAAACACATTCACCGAAGGTATAACTACATTAGACATGAAGTTAAGAATGGTGAAATTAGTATTCACAAGGTTCATACAGATCAAAATTTGGCAGACCCATTCACGAAACCTTTACCCCAAACTAAGCATGAAAGTCATGCTAAGGGTATAGGACTCCGTTTTTCTAATGAATGGATTTGATTTGTGTTTAATGTTTTATGAATATGAACTTATGTAAACGACAATAATTATGTAATATATGTGACGTGATGTTTCATTCATAATTTTGTGTTTTATTAGCATGTTTAATCCTTGAATAATTTAGTTATTCTAAATGTCCATAGTCGATCATAGTTGTGGGAGCAATTATGAAGTAAGACTAATATGAATTGGATTGGTTGACTTTTATGGGTAAAAGTAGCAAAAGGTTGCAACCAAATTCATAGGTACTTGTCAGTGAACAAGTATTGGACTTGACCAGTTTCAAGATCACTCCATGGATCATTATCATAAGTGATTCTTGAATAAAGGTATTATCATTGTATCCTTTGACCTGAGATACATATTTGGGACTCAAGTGTAGAGTGTACTATGCTTTGATATGGTTCACTGTTGTTCTTGAAATACAGACAACCATAAAGGCCATACTCATGCATAGTACTAACTATATGAGGGGCGTATGTAGTCAAGACGGGATTTGTTCCTCTTATGTGTTGAGAGTTAGACATCTAAGGCGCCTGTTTGAAAGTTGAACATAAAATGAGAATGATTAAGATCCATATCTCATGTTCAACATGATGTCTGTGACAAAGGGATAATTGATAGATAACCTTATACATCAATTAGAGCCTCGTGTTTTCTGAAGAATTGAATGTTGTTGAATGGCACAAAGTCATGTGTTATTGGGGGCAGTGAAATGTTGCTAGACGTTTTCCACTGTCGATATCATTCTATGATGCAACCTTGTGCAAGTGGGAGATTGTTAGTTCTATATGCCCAAGGATGATCATAAAATGATATTACTAATAATACATGATCCTATAGGGTCACACCAACAACAAGTTTGACACCAATTGATCATTTAGAACGTTAAATTTGATTTAACATCAAATGATACTAAACTTGCAATTTAATATTGTAGGTTATTATTATTTGAGCTAAATAATAATAACTACAAAAATTAAAGGTTGATTAATAATTCATATGTGATGAATTAATTAAGTGTAACAATTAAATTGTTTAAATTGTTAAACGATTTAATTGATTTATAAGTAAGCCTTTTATTTAATTTAATTGGTAAATTAAATAATATATATATATATATATATTGTTATATATATATATATATATATGTATATATAATTATACAATTAAGATTGTATATTTAGATGGTTTATTTATGTATATGATTATGGGTTAAATGTTATCCCATTTAAGAAATAAGAAGATGTATTATTTATAAGCTTTTATTATCTAAGTTTTATAAATAATAACAACCCACTAGCACTTCATTTGTCATCATAAAATCAGCCATATTGGAAGGAAAAGAATGCATTAAGAACTTAAAAGAAAAGGAAGATGCCTTGTGTCTTCTAGCTTTTGATTATAGAAATCAAATGGATCTTTCTTTTAAGCTAGTTGCATGTGCTTTTCTTTTGCCTTGGTGGGATATATGTTGGACGAATTTGAGGGCATGTGTACATCATTCTTGCTTCAAGAAATCAGCCAAAAACTCTCCTTAAGTTCTTAGAAAAAATTGGTTTTTGGTTTCATAAGAAAAGGAGTCATATCTTGCAAGTTGTGGAACT
The DNA here is from genome assembly GCA_023525715.1 of Cichorium intybus. NCBI lineage: Eukaryota > Viridiplantae > Streptophyta > Magnoliopsida > Asterales > Asteraceae > Cichorium > Cichorium intybus. The sequence goes on along the minus strand of CM042009.1, from coordinate 71,473,325 downwards.
AGCATTCAAGGGTGTTCAAGCTTGTGGTGGATCAACTATAGAGGGATTCTAATTTGATTCCTAGCTATCAAAATCATCCAAACCAAACCCAAGAACAAAGGTTATGATCTTGAACTTAAACTATGTTTGTTCTTCATCTTATCTCTACATGCATGTAGCATGATCCTCTTGAAAATGGAATTTGTGTTCATGATTTTACGCTTCCGTTGCAAACTCTTGTTTTTGAAACTAATTACATGAACCTTGATTTCCAACAAAACCTTCAAATGTCGTTATTATAACAATTCGTAATTTCCAAAAATAATACTGATTGATTTACTTACGAGGACGGTGACTTGGGATCTGGTTGTTGGATTTTCCGAAAGGCTAAAATGCTGAAAGGATCCTGCCACCCCATCTAATCTTCTACCTGGCCGTTCTTTACTTGATAAATCATGGAGTATCATGTTGGAATTATTGAAGGGTTTTATGATGCGACTATAATATAGTTAAGGATTAAGAAATGATAGATTTCTTATTATGTTAACAGTTAAAGTTGAAAAGAAATACAAAGGCGAGAAAGATAAACGATATAGTCAACTACAATCAGGTGAGTCTTCTCACTATACTATAGGTGATATTGCATGCGTAGGAAGGAAGATATGTTAGACTAAGGTGATCTTACTTGTTATGATAATTGTATGAATTATTGCTATGATAATGATTGTTTGTGGACGGAACGGGATAGCCCGCGAGCCAATAGGCGGAACGGGAATAGCCTGCGAGTCATTAGACGAAACGGGAAAAGCCTGCGAGCGATAAGACAGAACGGGAACTGCCCGTGAGTCTTCAGGCGGAACAGGGATAGCCCGTGAGTCTCACAGACATATGAATGGTTATTGTGTGTTGTATGTTATGTGATGGATCGTATGGTATTTTGAGGAACTCACTAAGCTCCGTGCTTACCCTTTCCCTATATAAACTACTGTTTCAGGTACATCAGGTACCATGGATGGCAAGGCGTGACGTGTATACACTGTGCTGCTTCATTGGAGGACTGTTTTTGAATGGAAGTTCCGCTATGTTGTGATTTCATTAACTTTTGTTAATCCTGGGATGTTTTCATTAAACTTATAAGTTATGGAATTTTATCAAAATTAATTAAGTGGGTTTTCTTATATTGAAGTTTTCGTTTAATTTTTTTTTAATTTTACCCTAAAATTTTGGGATGTTACAGTTTGTAAGCGATAGTGTTGAAAACCAAGAAAATCCAATATTTTCTCATAAAAATGTCCAAGTCTTTAAATCCCAAAGACTAAAATGTAATATGTAACTGTGGGGTAAATTCATTAGAAATGTATGTTTCTACGTAAACAATTTATAAAATATTAAGTTGATTATTTTCCTCATGTGAGATACCCTATAACCATACTGTGACTAGTTGGCCTGCTGCGACGTTCTTCAGGCATCGGAATGTTAGACATTTGGACACCTCAGACCTGCCGGTCTAGCTGTAGCTAGCAGCTCAGGTGCGGGGTTGTCAAGCCCGTATAGATCTATACTCAAATATCGCGCTCTCTTACCGAGACTCTGGTTATAAAATTTCAGGACTTGTAGTAAGTACTTATAAAAGTACTGTGAAGATTCATCTCACAAAATGTATGTATTCCAAATCAACTTGTTTACGTAAGATTTGTATGTAAAAACTCTTGTAATTGTCCGTTATCATTTTTGTCATGATAATATAGTAATGTTTAATAATTATATAATTTTATATAAGTATTTTTGTCATAATAACCTTATGTTCATAAACTATTCCAGTAATAGTCTATTTTTAGTGTTCCGTCGTAATAATCATATTTTTACGAAAAATAACGAAATAACTTATTCAAATGATTATAAATATCATCTTTTAAGATATTTCCCACAAAAATGGTGTAATAACTTGGTTATAACCATTTTTGCTAGAAAATGATATTTCCCGGTTACAAAAACGTAGTTTTTATTAGTTTTCGTTTTTATGACGTTTATGTCAAAAATCTAGTGTTTTACACACTTTATTTATAGTCTTGTATTTTTTTTACACAAACATAATATGTCATAATGTTTATAACATATGGATCTAACCATTTATCATGTCAAGATCATTGGTACACAACTTCTAGTTTTTATATTTATAACATTTTTATCCAAGATCTAGCATTTTTACACATTTTATTTATAGTTTGGGAACTTTTACACCAACATTATATATCACTATGATCATCATACATATAACTATCCATATATCATATCAACAGCATTTTTACACAACAACTAGTTTTATGAACTTGTGTAAATCATCATTTATAGCATTTAACTATATGTAAACTTGAATAAAACAACATTTATAGTATTTAAACTTGTATTCTCCCCCAAAAAGGTTAGAAAAGATGAAAATAAGGGGTATGAACTCACCCTTGTAGCGTGCTTGGCTTAAAAACTAGGTAGTTCTTGAAAGATCGGTGGTAGGAATGAAGATCCAAGCCTTGGAGCTCGGAGGACCCTTGGACAATGCTATAACCCAATGGTTTTTCATAGATGTTAGTGTGTGTAAATGGTGTAAAACTTGTGTAATATAGATTAGAATCATAAGGTGAAGGTGTCTTACCACTTGGACTTGCAAAAGAACTTGGAAATGAAGGTTTGTGATGGTGTTGGATGGTGGCGGTTTGGAAGAGAGAAAGAGAGGGAGAGAGCCGAGAGTGAGGAGAGGGAGAAAGAGTGATGAGAGAGTGAGTGTTGGTTGGTGATTCTTGGAATGGATGTAACTTATTCCTTCATTTTTTTATTAGATTTCCTAGTTTGATTTCTTTGATTATTTTAATTCTAGACTCTTAAGTAAGCTAGATCATGAATAGTAAGGTGGGATTGTGTTGGGAGATGGTGTCTTCATCCGATGGGGGTGGGGTGGAGTGGTTTTTATAAAAATAGCAATATACTTATATAAATGGGTGATTTTTATAAAATCGTAAAACGTTTTAGTGAAATTTTAAAAGTTTTTGACGAAACAAAGTTCTAAATAATTATTTTGTATAAAAACATTGTCAAACATTTATTTTGATTGAATTATAACTCGTTGGATGTTGAAATACGCGTTTAAGCGCAGTATTCTTCCGATTTCGCGATTTTTGGCATTTTACCGGAAATCGAATTTGGCTTTGAAATTAAATACTAGATATTATTACGTTCTATATTATATGAATTATTATTTCATATTTGATGTTAAGGCACCACATTTTGTATTTTGAGTCCAAACCCTGTGTACATTTATCCGTTCACAGCGGTTTAACCGTTGTAACTTTCACATACGAACTCCGTTTTCGACGTTATATATATCCACAGTTTCATATTTACGAGTAGATCGTTTTATGGATATTATTATTCTCAAAATAATAATTGTACGATTAACGCATTTTTACGCTACAGTCGTTTGCTGTCCGCATTTTTTACTTTTAATCGATAATTGTTTTGACTTAGCATACGTAGTATTATAATATTTAATAATTCATCGCAAAAGTTATGGAAAATAACTTTTCAACATATAGATTAACGTACGCTTCGTTTGACTACAGTTGACTTTCGTTGACCAAAATTTACAATTGTCACAAATGTAACTATATAAGGATAAATAATTAAATATCCAATTTATCTAAAATTTAAACTTCCTTCCCTATCTAGCCTTGGACGAAATTATGAAGGCTTATCGCTTCATAATTTTCGCCCCCATCTTATGGATTCTGGAATATTCATTTGTTCAACTATTGGACAATTAATATTCAGTCCCCGCACTTTTAATTAACGTCAAATTAATTCAAAATTAATTCCAAACTAGTTTCTAATTAATTTATCATCATATGACAAATTAATAAACTATTTGTCTATCTTTTAATTAACTCTAATACTATTTGGACTATTGAGGGCAACCTAAAAAGACCTTGCTATTAAAGGAAAGTCCTTACCAATTAGTTATGACTTTGGACACTATTTCAACAGAAAAAATGTTACTAGATGAAAGTAGATTAGTCCAAATACATGCATGCACAAACTGTTAGAAAACTCAAGAAATCAAGAATGAATCCTACTGATGAAGATATTGATGTATTGATAGGTGAATTTCATAAATTAAGTACAAGAATAACTCCAAACTCTATGTACTTGCCTATCACATCACTTTCTGTCCAACAACGAATTATGTTAATGGAATATAGTTTTGGAGGTTTGTTATCATTGCAGATGACAACTTTACCATCTCAGCTTGGTTACTTCCTGATAGATAATTTCAAACCAGATGCCTATTCATTGAGACTACATATCACCAAAAACTATGAGAAGCATGTTGGGATTTCCTGTAGGCTCAGGTAATTTCTATACCTTTACTTGAATGTGATATACTTGATAAAGAATATGTCTAATGGAGGAACCGGTACAATGGGGATAAATTCAACAATGGAAACTATCTTCAAAGAATTAGAGTAACCGACAAAGCAAATAACATGTTTAGAATGAATTTCATAACATTGTTTATGAATACATTTGTTGATACCGGTTCAAGTGGTTCATCAAAGATATCTTTCGTGAGAAAATTGTTAAAAGTTGAATATTGGAATATAATAAATTAGTGTAAGTTTCTTTTCAGTTGTTTGGAGAAGAGTAAGCTAAAGTGAAGGCCATTAGACAAAAAACAGTTACTTCATTGGTCCATTGGAAATGTTAATGGTTTGAATCCTTATTTCCATGTTGCATTATATGATATCATAAACGTTTGTTATAACTTTTTTAATGAATGAAAATTATTTGTTGTAACTTGTTTACGCAAATAGAGTTGTTTTTGAATATGTTAAGCTTGCAATATAAAAATCATTCATCAAAGAATTGGATTCAGAACATCTTCGCGTCTTAAAAGAATATAAGATAAAAAAAACTAGTATCTAGAACTCTACGGATAATGAATGAGGAGCTTGGTTTTCATGCTAAACAACATTATCAGGACATCAGCTCGCTCACTCTCTCTCTACCGATGTTGATCTATGGTATGAAAGTTGTGGAAAGAATGGTACTGATATGGAAATAGAAAAGCATATGTTGATGATAATTCAAAAGAGAACGTCAATTCTGAATATATGAATCAAAATACATCAAAGTGTGAATTGGACGTAATAATGGTAGATAACTCAAAAACCCCAGAAAACTCAAAAGAAGTTGTCACAAGAAGCAATTAAACAACCAACTTTAACAGCATGGACACCCAGGTTCATCGGAGAATGTATTAAGATCAAAAACAATACATTGAAGAAAAAACGTGAGTTTGAAAGTGCAAAAAAGGGTAAAGCTTTGAAGGAAGATAAAAGGGTAATCTCTAATGTCAGATTTTATGGAAGTCGATCAAGAGCAGAGAATACTAAAAAAAGGAAAACACTTTTTTCTCCATATGTGAAGAGAGTATGCGAACTTCATGATTGATTAAGCACGGATGCCATCTTGTTGACACAAACGATTTTAGGCACAAAATGGAACATTAGGTATCCAAATAATACAACTCTTCATTAATTCATATTTATAACAAATATGATATGCAAATTATTGAAACCTCTAGTTCTTCCAGGTCAGTTGTATGGGAAGATGATGCTGGCTATAAATTCTTATGCTTGGAATATATTCAAACCTTAGTTGGAATATGATATGCAAATTATTGAAACCTTAGTCTATAACTAGTTTTGGCTTTTCTCCATTGAATTCAAAAGACTCGACCCATTTCACATTACGAGTCAATATCCTTCTATTTCCAGCTTCATCCAACTTCGGGTATTCAGATTCATCAGAATCCTACATCATCAAACAAAACCATAAGTGTTTTCATGTCTAGGGGTGAAAATAAAAGCTAAAATGTTTTTAAGTCTTGAAAAATGCATTTATCTATCGGTTCAATTGCTTTTTCACATATTAAACTCCCAAGTTCAAATCTTTCTGATATTGTGTCTAGGGTTCATGATAATTCTGTTGAAAGGTTATTCAGATACACATATGTTCGATATGCTTACACAAAAATTATATTGTTAACTTGATGCTCTAGGTTTTGTTTAACAAAATGATTTAAAAGGGTTGTTAGCACTTGAATGCACTTTGGCAGCATTTTGACACTTGCATTTTTTGTAAATTTTACTAATTTGATAAAATCAAACCCAACTTCCTGCCTCTATGCCTATGCCAGGATCTTAAATGCACAAGACACGATGCTAACAAGCTAGGAGAGTGTGAAAGTGAGCCATCATGCTTCAAGAATGTGATACATAAAAAATTAATACCTCCAAATTATCTCCATATGGGACCTTTTCAATGGTCAAACTGAGAGACTCCAGTTTGGGACAAATTTTGAGAACTCGGATGAGAGGTTTATCAGTGCAGTAAGAATTTGTTGTGGTTAGCTCCAAAGTCTTCAAATTAGGTAGAACCAGATCATGTGCAGCTTCAATGCACTACAATAATGACAGCAATTTATTATTTAATGCAACAAATAGGCATGTAAGTACAAAAATGATAAAGAACTGATGAAAGTATCATGTTCTTTTCTAGAAACTTAATTGGGGGGATATATCATATATAATTACCAAGTTTGGAAAGAAAGAACTTAGATTGAGTATTTGTTTGGTAAAGATTGCAACATTTCAGTTTTTGGCAAGTTATTAAAAGCTAAAACTACATATTTCAGCTCTTATTGATGCTAGAGATTTTGATCGACAACACTTTCTCTATTCTTTTAAGGATATATATATGAAGAATTGTTCATGAAGAAAATAAAACATTCACCTGAGACAAGAACTTTAGGCCGGTTTCCAAAGATTCCACATGAGAAACTCCATGAAACAACCGAGATATGGTGTGAAACACATTAGACATGCCCCACCAGTCAGGATCAATTACAGCTTCCTTCAATGAGTATAGACGTTCAAAGATATAAGTTGAAGCTACTTGACCTTCTATCTTCAAAAACACCAAATTTGGGCAAGAAATCTTAAGGCAAGCAAACAAGCCATCATAATTTCAGTACCAAAAACTCAGCTTCTTGAGCTTTGGACATGAAATACAGAGAAGATCAAGTTTTTCTAACTTGCAGCGATCTAACGTCAAATCCTCAAGCAATGGGCAGCTTTCCAGAAAATATTTTCCTAAATCGTCAAATAGCTCAACATATTCCAACTTAAGAACCCTAAATGCAGGAAACCCAGAAAAACTAGGCAAGATTACACGTTCGCAAGGCAAGCTTAATACTTCCAATGAAGCGCAAGTCACAAGACAATGGGGCATCACCATATCCTCAGAGTTCGCCTTGAGGGAAAAGCTCAAGTCAAGCTGTTTAACGTTTCTCATAACGGTGGCGCGAATCCACTGCTCTACTGTCGACATACTGTAGTAACCCCGACAAGATAAACGAAAACTATCCAAATCCGCGGATCTGCTTAATAAAACCCAATTAACAAATTCTTTGAATTTGCTTTTTTCCAATTTTCGATTCCGTCCTTGGCGAGGTACCAAGTCTAGAGAGGGAATGGAAGTCCACAAATACCTCCATCGTCTGGACAAAATGCTTGTTCGGATTGATTCTTCGGTTGATGGAAGACCCGATAGAATCAAAATAAGAATCGGATCTGGCAAGCTGCTGATCAAATCAACCCCGTCTTCATGTTTTGATGCCTCTTGCCGCTCGTATTTGTTCATGCCTTTGGTGATTTGAATTTACACACTGTATTCTACTGGTTTTTAAGAGAGAAGCAAAGGGCCGTACAAAATGACAAAAGGGGAAAAACTTCGATAGCCTAACAATGTTTTGAAATTTATATACATATTAATTGCAAGAGGTTCTAGAAGGTTTGGGGTGGGGTGGGGTGGGGGGTTTTCGGTTTTTAAGCGGGGTGCTTCTTTTTGCCCTCTTCCCTGCTGCCACGTTGTGGCTTTACCGTTTGCCACCTCCTGTCTGCTTCACCATATGGTGAAGAGGATATCTCTTACATCTCTTATTTTCTCACACTCGTAGATCCCCGGTTAATCTGCATATGGAGAAAATGTTCCTTTTGGTAAGGTTTTCGATTTAGGTTATCGCCGCCACCACCAAAAGCTTAGTTCAAGAAGATGTTAATTTCTGGTAAGGATTTCGATTTAGGTTAGAATAAGCAAGCTTATGAGTAGTCGTCTCCGGCCAAATATTTACGGTGACCTCTCCAATCAAATTCGACCATCGCTTCTTCTCTTCCCGCCAGCCCCTCGATCAGTCGTATCCGGCTAAACCGACGCCGGCGACTCCAATCCAGCCACGCCGACGCCGGCGGCAACGATTTCAAATTACGACTTCAGGTTTTCTTTAACTTTTATTCTCCCGTTACTATTTCCGATTTCAGATTACGATTTCCCAAATGGATTTCAGATTACTTGAACTTTCTGATTTCATATTACGATTTCCAAAGAGGATTTTAGATTACTTGCAGTTTCTACGGTGCCTAACAAAAGATCCCACCTTGACTCGCTATCAAGAACCAAGACATGATTTCTATTTTAAGTTCTTCAGGTAATATTACGATTTCATAAGGGAAAGCTCTTTAGGTATTACGATTTCCAAATAGGATTTCTTATTCGGCCACACAGACTCCGAGTTCTTCAGGTAAAATCAATTTCTCTTCTCAAAATTACCTGCTATACCCAGTTTCCCTTTTATCTCTTTAACCTTGAAGATCGATTTCTGTTTCAATTCCAATTTCTGTTTCGGTAACAATTTCTATTTCAATTTCAATTTTTCTGTTTCTCTTTGTTAAACTTGAAGATATGATTTCTATCCAGCAAGAATGTATATGATATGTTGGAAATTAAATGACCGAATATATGTAAGTTGCTATTGAATGTAGAGAAAGTGTGAATAAAATCGGTTAACAGAGAGCAAGAATGTATAGGTAAGTTGCTGTTGAATATACACACAATCTCTCAAATGGTTGTTGTAAACAAGAAAGAAAGTTATAAAAAAGGTTCCTCTTGTAAAATCTGTTCAAAAAGAAGATGAAGGGATACAGTTTCCCAATAAAGAGCAAGGGTGTTGGGCACATTAGGGTAACTGAGTTGATATTTTGGTTCTATTATTGCCATGTTTATTAAGGGAAGTCTAATTTGATATTAAATTCGTTTGTTTGTAGGTTAACGATATGTTGTTGATCATCCATAATCTTGGGAAGTTCTTGTCCCACACGGGTGTGAAGATGATTTTGGCAAGGTTAATGTTCGTGAATATTTTGCTCTCAAAGACAGGTTTTAGGAAGCCATATAAATGTTTATGGGAATTTTCGACATTTTCTTTTGGATGTATGGCTTTTTGTAAACATGTAACGACTAACGTATATTTAATTGGTATACGAAACCTGTTATTGTTGTTGAGCAAGGTATAATGCATAAGAGTTTTATATACTTGGGAGTGGACTTTAAAATATTTATCTAAAAATCATTAGTTATATCGGTTGTGTTGTGGATGGGTACTAATAGGGATGTAACTGGTTCCGGAACTCGAATAACCGAAAAGCATTAGTTATCTGATAAATTTCTCTTTGCAGGAAATTGCAGGTGTAAGACAATTAGGAATTGAAGTGTCTGAAAAATGGTAACTTCTTTAAAAAAAACTATCACTTTTCTTCATTTTCTATATGTCTATGTGTATGTTTATGTGTGTACACTGTTTATATCAATGGCAGGAAACCCGTGCTTGGAGTGTCGGACCCGGTTGCGTTTCTTGATTGGTGTAAGTTTCCTATTAATTCTATTTTTTATTCCAATTCTTTTTGTTTCTGAATTTTATAATGCAGGCTCCACCTGTGATAGTATTTTCATCAGCTTCTACGGGATTAGTAGCTTAGTTTTATACAAAGAAAATTTGTAAAAAGTTGGAACTTAAGAAAAATCAAAAGATGAAAGGCGTCGGTGATGGAATTGTGAACAGCGATGCACAAGCAACAATGGAGTATCAAAGGAATTTGAAGTATAGAAATCAAAACATAAGTGGTTTCAACATAAAAGTAATTTGTTTAATTCGTTAATTTTGGGAATCAATTTTATACAACCATTACACAACTTGAATAATTTCAATTTTCATGTTGCGATTCAGAAGATTAAACCGAATATACAGGAAAAGATTCCAGAATTAAGCGTGATGTCGATTAACCAAGATTTTCGGTTCAGAAGAAACACCGAATATACGGGAAGAACACCCAAAAGTATTATCGTTTATACCGAAAAGGTTTGAAGAAATTTAACTTATTTATCTGAATAATATATCAATTTGAAATATTTCAATGTCCCTTCAAAATCTGAATCTGCGATCTGTTTGTGTGTGGACGAATTTATGATAGAAAATTTGCAATTATGTCATATGCCTTTATTACCGAATTTACAGATTTAGTGGAATTTATCCAATTACTAAAATGCATTTTTCCAAAAATATGTATGATTTATAGATTTGTGTTGGTGTGTGAAAATTTGTAATAACTTAGCTTCGTGATTTATACTTGGTTATCATCCCTTCAATAAACTTCTTTCATCAGGTTGCTTATGGTATTTAAAGTGACAAAGTTAATGGTATACCTTGAGTGGTATGGGTTTTATTATTATTATTATACACATTACAGTTCTTTTGAATTTGTGTGATTTTATTATTAATTTTCTTGAACCTAATTCGGAAATTAAAACGCATGAATTGTGGTTGAGAATTTCTTAAAATTGGTTAGGAATGCAGGAAACCTGTAGGTCGACCACGTACTCCTTACATGGAAAGCATTCAAGGAGGAATTTAATTGTTTGTATTTTGAAACGTTGTATCTTCAAACCTTGTGTAGGTACCAATCGACTTTATTAGGCTCTTTCCAGACTGTGGAACTGATTGAGACCTCCATGAATTACCAGGTACATAGTTATCTATTCACACACTTTCTTATTATTTAGTATTACTTCCATAAAGTCAAATATTCACAATACAAAAAACGGGTATTTTATAATTTTAATTTCTCGACTGCAGGAGAATATTAGACGATGTGTGCATTATTTATGATCCTTCTAAATCCAGTCAAGGTGTACTGGCTTTGAAGGCGTTGAAACTTTCTGATTCTTTCATGGAGCTCTATAGCAAAAATGAATTCAATGGAGAAAAGTAAGTCCATTTTTTGTATTATTTATTTCTCACTAAGTTGTAAAAGTAAACTCATTTTCTTCACTTCTTTTCTTCTTTAGGTTATGTGAGAAGAATCTCACATGGGTGTATATCTTTGACAGATTCACGTATGTTCATTTTACAAACATTATTTATAAACCATTTCTTTTACTTTAATATTAAATAACCAATATGTTTCGCATTTAACAGATCAAGGTTTCAAATTCGGCCCTTGTAAGTGCATTCATGACTGAACTGGAACCCGATTCATCTGTCACCCACCAAATGATAAGAGTAGGATTCCGGAAGACAACCGGTAGGTCCTTAGAGTTCTTGGAGGCAGTGGCTAGGGCCTAGGGTTGAGGAGATTTACACGTGGCAAAGGAACAAAACCACCAACAAACCTACATGATTCCTGATTTCTTCATCCTCTGTTTCATAGCCTTTTAAACAGATCTTCATGACGCAAAGAAGACGAGGTACGATTAGTTTTTTTCGTTTTTCGTTTTTCAAATTTAAATCATATGCAGTTCACAAATCCCAAAATCGATCAATTGATATGAATTCGTTTCAACTTTCTTGACATGATCTCGTGTTCATACGATAATGTTCCTTAAATAGTCGAAATCCTAACCATTATCGATGATTGTGATGAAGAATAATTTTGCCTGCCATTTACTGTGGCGATTGATGAATAGGGTAGTTATGGCTTTTATTTTTGGTTATTTTTATGTACTTTTATTTGGATTGTATGATTGTAATAGGTGATACATTGGACAAATAGTAAGAGGCAAAAATGCCACCACCAAAAACAAAAGAAAAAGAAAAAGGGGGAGAGAAATCAGATGTTTCAGATTACGATGCGTGCTTTGACATGATTCAAAGCAGGAAGACATTGTCCTCTTGACTGCACGAGAAATTAAGTGCTGCTTTCACAAAAATCCCACTTTCAACGTTTCCTCAAGTACCTAGAGGCAAAGGTATATCAATTTGCTCATAATTGTTTGTTTTGAATCTCTAAGAAGCCATGGGACTGGCCATTGTATTCTGACCAAAATGTAATTTACATTAAAAAATTTATCTAAAAGTAGTTTTATAGCATCCTACTTTTATTTAATTATTTATTATAACAACTCACTTTCGTTTAGTTGTTTTTTAGCAACTTACTTTCAGTTAAATGGTTATTATAACATCTTACTTGCATTTAATTGTTTATTATAATGCCCCGTGATCCAAACCCAACCCGTGCTTAGCACGGGTCAAACCTAGTTTATTTTAAAACTAAGACCACCCCGACGGGGGTTTTATCCAATCTGCTCACCATGTTTTTTGATAAAAAAAAATCAAAATTCCAAAAAAGTTGGTGACCTAGGCCACCCCACCGATCCAATCTCACGCCCTTTCTCTTCTTTTCTTTTTAAATTTTCTTTTCTTTTTCATTCTTTTTAAACTTTATTCTATTAAAAACTAAATATATTATTTATTAAAAAAACAAATAAAAGATATCATAATTCGTAATTTTTTTCCTCTACAAAATAAGATCACTATTAATAACTTTTTTGTAATTTTTTTAATTTAAAATATAGGATTGGGTTGGGTTGCTAATGTGGGTAAAAGATTGGGTTAAAATAGGTCGTGTATGTGGAAGAGAGAGATATTAATTTTTAAATAAAAAGTTGGATTGGGTTGGGTTGTGAATGGGGAGCGAGTTAGCTGGTATGGGCGGACCCAGAAAGAAGAGAGGAGGGTTCGGGTTTGAATCGTCTGTGTCATGCTGTGGAAGACTCATATATTAGAAAACATAGCTCGATAAAAAAATAAATTATTTAATGGACGAAAAATATAACTTTAAAATATAATAAGGGACCGGAATCGCAACTAACAAAATACCAATTTTATAACTTTATAATAAATAGGGATGAAACCAATTAATTCAAAATTAGTTAAGGGGAAAAAACATAAATATAAAAGTATGTTATAAAAAGAATCAAAAATGTTATTCCCAAATAGAAACTTATTTGAATTTTGTATCAAATGCTTTCATAATTATACTATGATTTTGATTTAATAGTTTTTATTCTGGAAATAGCAAAAACAAATTAACAGTAATTTTTACCTCACAAACCAAAGTTGCAAATTATATATATATATATATATATATATATATATATATATATATATATATATATATATATATATATATATATATATATATATATATATATATATATATAATATTTCTTTTTTTTTTTGTACTTTCTAACTACTAAATGATGGAAGTCTAAAATTAGGTGTTTAAAATAGAAACTTTTACTAAGATGTTGTTTTGGAAAAAAAAAATATCTATTAAATAAGTGTTATTTTAAAAATATTTACTAAATAGGTGTTTTTTATCAAAAAAATGTTTTTGATAAAAAAAGTATTTTTCTAATTATACAATTTTGGCATTTTTTAAATATATTTATTTTGACTTTTTTTTCTAAACATTTTATAGTAATGTTTTCTTTTAATACTTTTTTTAACCAGAAATTTTTGAACTTATTTTCAAAAGAGAAAATGACAAATTTAGGCTAATATCATAAGTTTTGCCAAAAAATAGTCAAAAATAAGTCAAATGCCCAAAATATGCAGCATTGTCGCAGATGAGGGGAGTCATCTGTGATCTGTGAAAACTACCTCATACCTGGGAAAACGCCAGCCAACGAAAAGTTCATATTTTTGGCCCACGGGTATTTCCTAGGTATAATGATTAAAATTTTCCAATAACCACTCATTTTAACCTCATCAACTTAGGGAACTCTCTCTTTCTCAAAAGGCTCAAGATTACCCGGATAATGAGGTTAGTTTCTAATTTTTTACACTTTACTCTTGTTTAAGTTATTTTCCTGTAGATTTATGGTGTAAAGAAACACATTTAGGAAAAAATTTGTGGATGCCTAGAGAGTATCACAGATGGGGTATAATTTACGAATATACAAGCTTTTGATGCATGTTTTGTGCTTTAAAATTTGTACATTCATAGATTATCCCCACCTGCGATTTTTTTTAAATTTTGAAATTTATTTGTAAATGGTAGGATATGTTACGAAAAAAATATATTTTTTTAAATTGCGAAAAAAATTATATTTTGGTTAAATATATATTTTTTGTTGAAAAAATCATTTTTTAAAAAAATTGTTATTAAATTTGATAATTGTTGCTAAAATGAAGTTATTTATTTAAAAGTCGAAAAAGATTTTAAAATTTATTTTGCAAGGTCGTTTTATTTTTAATTCATGGAATATACTTAATTTTATTTAAAAAAAATTGCGTAAAGTATTTATAAAATATAGGACAGGTACCGGAAATTATGTTTTTTTGTTTAAATATCATATTATGGCTGAACAAATCGTACTTAATTTAAAAAAAAATCGGTTCTATGTATGTTAATTTTTATAATATGTCATATTATAAAACTAAAAAATATCAATTGTTGTGCAGCATCCAAATAAATTCATATCCGGAGTACCCGATTTAAAGGGTTCGTCAAAAGACATTTGACAAATTACTGAGCGTTTAAACGATCAGCATTTATAGATGATAAATCAGTCGACGTTTGCTGGTTGGATGAGCATTTCCTCACTGCGAGGAAAATTATGTCATGCGATGCTAATGCATGAAGTTATTCCAAATGATGTAGATACTACCGAACACATTCATTTTCAGATTGGCGATTGTCGCTTATCTTACGGGCCAATAGAATTTTGTGTCATATCGGGTTTATGCTTTAGGAAATATCCCAAAACAAGGAAAGAAATAAAGATTTTTCCTTCAACATTAGGTTGTGGCCTAATGCTAAAGACGAAGATTTATTTGTGGCCTAATGCTAAAGACGAAGATTTATCGGTTTTAGATTTACATGATTTAATAATGAAAGACCAGTTTTCTCTATATCTGACGAGGATGCAATTCGTGCATGTTTGTTGTACATTTTGACCAATAAATTTTTGGGTAAAGATAAAAAATATAAGGTTACAATTGAGAGACTCTCGTTGGTGGAAGATTTGGCTACGTTCAATAGGTAACACGTCATTAATTTATTTATGAATACATTATATAATTTTTACTAATATTATTTAAAACTAGCATGTTTCCTTGGGGAGTTATTTATTTGACCATAGTATTCAACATCTAAAAGGTATGTACGTCAGAATTAGAAAGTTCGTTCTTTCTAATACCCAAAAGAAGTTCAAATATTTAGTTTGCAGGTTTTCAGCACTGTTTAAGGTACGTAATTATCTAATGTTTGTAAATAAATAAATAAATATAGAGATTCTAACACCCATGTCTTGTCTCATCCAAGGTTGTAGAAGTCGCTAGGCGGTAGACGGGTGGTCGTTTGGGGCCTAGTACTAGCCTGTGTAGGCGATGACTAGTCGGCGCCTAGGCGGGAAGTATTAATTATAATAAAATTTATTTTTTTAAAATTTAAATATTACCTATATCCCTACAAAATTAATAAATAAACATAAAATTTTGACAAATCTAAATGTTTAAATATGTAAGTCATCAAACATCAGAATGTTTAGACTAATAAATGATAATTTTGACAAATTTAATCATTAATAATCATAACTTAGCCACCGATTTTCATAATTTATATATATAATAAAAACTGAAATTACTAATAAAATAAAATATATATTATTAATATAATAAAATATATAATATATTATTATTCTAAAAATTTTAAATTTTCTAAATTTAAATTTAAAAATCTAAAATTTTGATATTTTTGACAATTTTTTGAATTTGTAAATTTTTTAAAATTTTGAAAATTTGAAAATTTTTGAAAATTTGAAAATTTTAAATTTTGAAAAATTGAAAATTTGGCCGCCTAGACCTGCCCAGACCCGCCTAAACCCTATTTTGACCATCGTTGACCAAATCCGCCTACTTTGACCGCCTACCACTAATCGTAGGCAGAACTCGTCCGCCTAGCGCCTAGGCGCCGCCTAGGCGGCCGACTTTTACAACACTGGTCTCATCATATATTATGTAACAAAGAGTGTGTTGTTCGGATTGGTTTTCGATCTTGCTAGTGTGATATTGTTGTTTCTACGGATAAGTTTCATAGGAGAGTTAGGGGGAGCGTTGATGTTCGAGGTACTTGAGCCTACTTGAACCTTGGTTGTGGGGGTATTTTCGTCTGCGACAGCCATGTGTCTTAGGTGATTTTTTTTTTGGTTGTGGTGTGCTTGAGCAGAATGTGATGTTTTACCATTAAAATTAGATTTGCACAGTTTTTCTCACGGATGGCATCAATGATGCTACATGGTGTTCTCCTTGGTATGGCGTAGTCAGTTACTAGAATATGGCTTGGGAAACTCTTACTAAAGCGGGAGCAATTAGCTGCAATCTCCAACAAAACTATCCAAAAATACTTAAATTTAAACTCAAGCTCAACTCGTGAATACTTTATCAAGCTCGAGCTTGGCTCAAGCCCACCTTCTTCAAAATTCCATAACATGCCTCTCTTTTATAGAGGTTTTTGTTCCATGCTTTTATAAATCCCCAACAATGTGGGATATTGGAAGGAAACAAATATAAAGTTGACTATTGAGTGTTTTTATATTTGCTTATCCTTTTAGTTTTTTAACAATATTAGGATGCGGGATCATCTATGTACAAAATATGTTTATTCGCGGGTTAGGCGGTTTGGGGACGAAGACCAAACCGACCGTAAACCGGGCCGTTTAAAAACGGTTTAGGCAGTTTGCGGTTTGGGAAGGTTTTGGTTTAGGCGGTTTGGTTTTGTTTAACCCATTTAAGCAAAGCCTATATAATAATAGTCATTCTACTCCAAATTGACAATTGATATAACGAACTCAAATTGCCAATTTATTTTCTTTTCTTTGCATGGTTTCGTTATCACATTTCGTTAGAAGCTTTGTTCTGTTTCGATTACTTTGAATCGACTATAATTTGCTATGTAAAAAATTCCAAAAAGATATTGACGAGTGACAAAAATATACTATTGTTTTACATTCGACTTAAACTAAAAAAGTGTTCCAAGTTTTAGAAGAAAAAGGAGAGTACGTTTTTGTAACATATGTTTTCTTTGTAAACGTGCTAATTAGTATAAAAAAAACTTTTTGTTTTATGTTTAAGAACGGTGTTAAATCAGTGCATATCTACAAATAAGGTCTTTCGGTGGACGAATTGGTACAAAAAGTTGAAACCCAATTACGTTAACTTTTTACAAAAGCTAATGTTTCTTTGTAATTTTTTTAAGCTCTGGCTAGTTTCATTAAATTATGGCTTCTCATAAAAGAAGTCTTTGATTTATAATTTTTAATATTTAATATATTTTATAAATATTTATTAGTAATATATTTAAACGGTTTTTGGGCGGGCACCGTATTATTTTTATCAAACCGTAAACCGAACCGCAAATCGCCTAACCAGACCAATTAACCCGTTAACCGAACCGTTAACCGTTTAACCCGAACCCACAAACCGTATAAGGTTCGGTTCGGGCAGTTTCACGATTTAATTCGATTAACGCTCACCCCTATGTTTATGTCCTTTTAGTTCAAATTCTTACAATGTTACGCATGGTATGTAATCAAATTAATTAATAAAAAAAGGAGTATTAATTGAAGCTACTCTAATAAGTATTTAATGGGATAATCTATGTAAGAAATATGTTTACGTCCTTTTAGTCGAAATTCTTACAGTTTTACATATGGTATGTAATCAAATTAATCCATAAAAAATGTGTATTAATTGAAGCTACTCTAGTAATTATTTAATAGGAAAAATATTGTAAGATACTAGTAGGCCTAAGAAATTGATTTATAAAAAATCTACTCAAACTATATTTTTTTTAAGTATTCAAAACGTCACACGTTATAATGAATGATCGGATTTGTAATACATATATAAAATCTTATATTATATAGAAAGCTCGTTTAGGCTCGATTAGGCTATCCGACTATCTTTCTATTTGGCAGGCCGGATGGAGCATTCGGTTTTCTTTTTGTTCGGCTGGTTATTTGCTGAGTGGGTTCCCCCATTAACGAGATTACTTGGCATTGTTACCCCACTTCGCATGAATATACTCCCAATCTTTTTTATTTTTATACCAGTCTATATCTACTTTTGGCTTTTCTCCATTGAATTCAAAAGACTCGACCCATTTCACATTAGGAGTCAAGATGCTTCCTGTTTCAGTTTCATCCAACTTCGGGTATTCGGTTTCATCATATTGCTAGATCATCAAACAAAACCATAAGTTTTTCATGTCATCCAAACTAAAACGTTTTTTACGTCTTCAAAAATGAATTCATCTATTGGGTCAATTGCTTTTTCACATATTAAGATAGTATAAAGGGGTTGCAATGTGATAAATAAAAAGTACCTCTGAATCACGTTCATATGTGTAGACATTTTCAATGGTGAAGCTGAGAGACTCCAGTTTAGGACAAATTTTGAGAACTGTGTTGAGAGTTTCGACAGTGTAGCCAGCATTTATTGTGAATAGCTCCAAAGTCTTTAGATTAGGTAGAGTCAGATCATGTGCAGCATCAATACACTACAATAATCACAGCAATTAAGGGTTTAGAGGTCATACATGAAAACCAATTATGAGGTCATCCATGGGAAAGTGCAGAAGTTGCATTTGGCGTTTCCTTTTGATTTAGTGTAGAAAAAGTGTTGTCGATCAAAATAGAGGAAGAATCTTGACTGATTTGGGTAGCTCTTTTATAAAAAATGGGGCAAAAATTTACTGTGAAAAGGATTTTAACTGAAATGAGGAATTGTTCAAGAAGAGAATAAACATTCACCTGATACAAGAAGTTTAGCTGGGTCTCCAAAGATTCCACATGAGAAACTCCATGAAACAACCGAGATAAGGTGTGAAACAGCTCAGATATGCGCATGTAGTCAGGATCAATTACAGCTTCCTTCAATGAGTATAGACGTTCAAAGATATAAGTTGAAGCTACTTGACCATCTATGTTCAAAAACACCAATTTCGGGCAACAAATCTTAAGACAACCACACAATTCGTCATTATTCCAGTACAAAAAACTCAGCTTCTTGAGCTTTAGACATAGAATACAGAAAAGATCAAGTTTTTCTAACTTGCAGCGATCTAACGTCAAATCCTCAAGCAATGGGCAGCTTTCCAGAAAATATTTTCCTGAATCGTCAAATAGCTCAACATATTCCAACTTAAGAACCCTAAGTGCAGGAAACCCAGAAAAACTAGGCACGATTACACGTTCGCAAGACAAGCTTAATACCTCCAATGAAGCGCAAGTCACAAGACAATGGGGCATCACCATATCCTCAGAGTTCGCCTTGAGGGAAAAGCTCAAGTCAAGCTGTTTAACGTTTCTCATAACGGTGGCGCGAATCCACTGCTCTACTGTCGACATATTGTAGTCATCCAAAGAAGATAAACGAAAACTATCCAAATCGACGGATCTGTTTATTAAAACCCAATAAACAAATTCTTTGAATTTGCTTTTTTCCAATTTTGGATTCCGTCCTTGGCGACGTACCAAGTCTAGAGAGGGAATTGAAGTCCACAAATACCTCCATCGTCTGGACAAAATGCTTGTTCGGATTGATTCTTCGGTTGATGGAAGACCCGATAGAATCAAAACAAGACTCGGATCTGGCAAGCTGCTGATCAAATCAACCCCGTCTTCATGTTTTGATGCCTCTTGCCACTCGTATTTGTTCATGCCTTTGGTGATTTTGAATTTACACACTTGGTTTTTAAGAGAGAAGCAAAGGGGCCGTACAAAATGACAAAAGGGGAAAAACTTCGGTATCCTAAGGCGTATGGGAGTACTCATCACGGACACAACGTGATGGTCACATCACTACCATAATGGCGTGCACACCGCCCCGGGTACTCCGTGATGGGCGTGATCGTGATGGGAAGTGATGGGGTTTACGGCTCATCACAGCCAATAGGATTTTTTCTCCCTTTTTTTTTTTTAATTCCCACTCAACCAATTAGAAGCTTGGATTTTTTATTTTTATGGAATTATTTTTATTTGGAAAAGATTATGTGGTGTGATAGGTATAAAGTGTGTGTTGTGATGGAGTGTGATGGAATGTGATAGAGGTAAAATCTGATGTGGCGCTGATGTGGCACCCATCACATTTGCGCAAGGTGATGGGTAGTCCCACCAGCCTAAGGCGATTCGGACACCGTGATAGCCACGTCACGCACCATCACGGCGTGCACACCGCCTGTGTGACCGTGATGGGCTGTGATCGTGGTCTCATGTGATCCCTTTCACGCCAGATCATAATCAGCTCCATTTAGCCGTTGAACGACTACTTTTAAAAAAAAAAAGGTAAATTGCATAAAAGACACTAACTTTTTCAAAATTCTCGATTTTGACACTGTGTTTTAATTTTTTGCAATTAAGTTATTATGTTTTCAAAAAAATTGCAATTTCGTCATTATGTTTTACAAAAAGTTGCAGAATTGACCATACGACGGGATGTTAACAAGTTACAGGTCATATAGTCATATTAGCAATTTTTCATAAAAGTTAGTGACAAAATCGAAAATTTTAGAAAATTAAATGATTTTTATGCAAAAAATAAGAAAAAAGAAGAAGCAAAGTTCAATGTTATTTGTGACAAAAATTGGAAGTTTGATGCTATTATGCAAAGTTAACGACTAAAACCATAATTATAAACATTGTATCAAAGCTAGTAATTTCTAAGTACCCAACCCAATCTACAAAAAGGGTACTCAAGTTTGGGTATACCATTTACCAAAGAACATATTTCCAACGGGGAAATTTAATACAAAAAGGGCATACAATATAATGGCCCATGTACCCCTGAAATTCCTAACTTTTGCAATTTCCAACCTAGTAATTTCCAAGTACCCGACCCAATTTACAAAAAGGGTACTCAAGTTTGGCTATACATTTACAAAATGACATATTTCCAACGGGGCAATTTACTACAAAAAAGGCATACAAAATAATTGCCATCTACCCCTACAATTCCCAACTTTCTCCTAGTCAATAGTTAGAGGATCCCCGCTGCTTGCACCTATAGAACTGATCTGATGACTTAGCTTTCTTTTTAGTATTCTCTCAGACTTCTTTCTCTTTTTGAGCAGTTGCTTGGAGGGTTGGGTTTCTTCAATTCCTTTATCAATCTCAAAATTCTGTTGTGTTTCAGGAACCATATAAGGAGAATGAGTAATGGGATTTTCTTCTTCTGCAGGGGTCATGACTGCTACTTCTAATGGAAATGGTGATTCTTGCAAAACACGTAGTACCTCATCTTTTGAGTACCCCGACTCCAGAAGGTTTGCTGCATTTCCATCGCCCCTTAATGGTTGTTCAACTACTACATCTTGCAGCCCTTCCTTAACACCTTCATTTACAGGAATTTCAGGAAAATCCGTTCTTCGTACCCTTGCACCACATGTGTCACACCCCCAAACCACGATGGCGGAAACGTCTGAGGGTGGATGACTTCATGAACAGTATCATAACAACGTTTGTACAATAGTGATCAAAGCAAACACATCCATTATATACATAATTGTAAATGTTACAAGAGTTCAAAAGATTGTACGTTTCAAATACAATTACAATATGACATCAAATACATAGTATGACCCATAGTGAACCATCGTCAAAAACTTGTAGTTACCTGATTCATCAATTTCCTGAGAATACAAGTAGTTTGAAAGAGTGTCAACATTACGTTGGTGAGTTCATACGATTTTTGTATGAGAAAATCCATAATCCTTTTTCCTTGTAAAAAGATAATGTTTGAAACCAGAAAATCCAATATTTTCTTATAAGTGAGTCGTAGTCTTAAAACCCAAAGACCGTAAATGTATAAGTATTTCTATACTTGAAAATAGTATCAAGTAGTTTTATTGTTGTATGAAACAGTGTAAATACATGTTTACTCGTAGACTAATTGTAGTTTTAATTCCATAAAACTCGTATGTATAAGTTGTGACATCCGCCTAAAATGGATTCGGGTCAACCCAACCCAATTGGAAATTTAATAAACCCTACTCGAGCTTAGTTGACGCTAATAGGATTAAAACTCATACAATACGATATAAATTGACGTTAATAGCAATATAGCATAGTATAACGTTATAACTATAATCAAACTAAATTATGATACCATATTAAAATCAAATCAAAGTATGATGCTCTAATTAAATTAAAAGAATCAAACTTGAATGCTATAATTAAACTTCAAATCAAAGTAGATTGTTATAATCAAATAATAACCTATTTTTTATAAAACTCTATTTTTATAAACTCTACATTAAATTTTATAAAATTTTTATATTAGTTAGTGTATTACATAGAGATGTTTGTGCTAGTGGGGAATTATGAAGACCATCAAAAGTAAAAGTTTATTCTCATTATCTCCCACTCACACCTCCCATCATCTTTCCTTTCATTTTTCTCCCAACACATTATTCTCATCACCACTCAAACCATATCTATTCTTTCTCTCACTCTCAATCTAGAAATTCCTCGTAGAAATCTTCATATTTCAGCCAAGAACACTCCAATATACTCAAATCTTCATCCCTCTTGAAGCATTCATCAAGGTATGTTGTTAAAACTCTCAAATTCATGAATGAAACAAATTAAATCCACCAAACTATCTAAAACTCATTTTATGCATAAACCTGATTTTTCTCAGGATCCCATCAATAAAATAAGAAGTTCTGAAAACTTTCAGAAAATAACTTATTTTTATTGAATTACTATAATTATTGCAATAAAACTTGGCAATAATTCACATAAAATACTTTTTGCAGTCAATAAATTCTGGAAACATTTTGAAACAACCCATATATTGAGTAAAGTGGATTTATAAAGTTTCATGCATTTATATTACTGTTTGATGCTTATTTTGTATTTTATTTTGTTGTAGATAAATAAATTGCAAAATATAGTTATGTATGTTAAAAACTAGATTTTATATTTTTCGCACCTTATTAACATTTTAAAGACTCCATGACAAAATGTATAGATTTTTGTAAGAATGTCTGCTTATTTTTCCTGATTTAATGATTATTTAATGGTTTAAATTGATAAAAAGTCTAATGAATTTATCTTAATATTTTCCTATTATTTATGATTTTATTGATTAGTTAATAATGAAAAACATAAAAAATACTTTCCATAGTCCAAAATATCCAAAATATTTACAGTAGGCTCAATATAATGTTAGAAAACTATTGTTAATTTTCCAGAAGTTTTGGGAATAATTTATTATTTTTCCCGAAATTTGTTGTGGTTTAATTATTAAAATACTAAATAAATACTAAAACAGTTAAGAAAACTATGAAAACTTTACAGTAATTACTATTTTATGAAATAATGATTTTTTGATAATTTCAGAATGTTTCATTACTGTTTAGTATTTAAAACCATTTTCCTAAATATCTAAGCATGTAAAAATGCATTTTTAATGATTATTTCATATAAATAATTGTTTATAATATATAAAATCTGTAAATACTTATAATTTGACTAGTTATTATTTTAATAAGAAATTATTAAAATCTTGCCTAAAGTGAAAATATAAATTAATTAAGCAAAGTAATTAATTCAATTTAAAATTCATTTAACATATGAATACATTAATATTCAAAACAAAATTTGGATTATTGTTAATTCATCTAATATAAGAATATGTGTCTAATTATTTTTATTAATACTATATTCCCGTTTATCGATTCCTAAGCCAAAACTATTAATTATATTAGGTTCTACGATATTTTGACTCGAGCCGTCTATCGTACAACACGCGCATTCCTTATTGGACTAATGTGAGTAATCTACCGCATATTTTATAATTTTCAATACTTTTGGGGTGTATCATGTGGTTCTAATATGTTTTCAACTTCATTTTATTATTTTATCACAATTAATACATTGTTGGGACATTTATACTTGAATCATTATTTGTATAATTATTGTTTGTTTACGCTACATGTACTTGTAGTGCATTATCATTTTTAGTCTAATCTCCATGACTATGCCCGTATTCTTGAGGTACGTTATGGACAATAATAGCGCTATTGGGTTGACCACCCCGCCTTGGGACGCTAAGGTGATTGATCGCACGTGGTTGAGTGTGTATGATGATTAGATGCTCTATCCTATATATATATATATATATATATATATATATATATATATATATATATATATATATA
The DNA here is from genome assembly GCA_023525715.1 of Cichorium intybus. Lineage (NCBI taxonomy): Eukaryota > Viridiplantae > Streptophyta > Magnoliopsida > Asterales > Asteraceae > Cichorium > Cichorium intybus. Next base: position 71,448,894 of record CM042009.1, on the reverse strand, counting down.
TATATATATATATATATACATGTATATGTATATATAGGTTGAGGACTTATTGTTGTTGTTATCATGTGTTAATCAATTTTTGATTTATAAACCGTTATCTCAATAACACTTGCTTGTCGACTTCAAAAGAAAACGCATTTCAATTTATAAAATTTTCAAACTCATAACTTTCTTTAATAAAACTAGATTACTCACCAACTTTCGTAGTTGACCTGTTTTTACCCATGATGCAGATTTGAAGAATGAAGTTGATGAAAAGTAGGGTGTACCTTAGAAACCCACAAGATTATTTAAATTTGATGTAATAAATGTTGTTTGTATTTGGATTTGTATTTGTATGGTGTGGATCTTGTTTGCATACTTAGTACTTAATTGAATCTAATCATATTATAACATAGTTGTCATGAGACTTTGAACAATGTATCACGCCTTGATCGATTTCGCCAAGGATCGGGGTGTGACAGATTGGTATCAGAGCCCTTGACTATAGGTAATTAGGTTAATTGCCTTGACCTAGTCTATAGCCTCTAGGGTCCTCTCATATGCTAGTTTATAAAATGCACACACAACTGCATGCAATTCGCACTTAGAAAATTCTAAGAATACATTTGTGTGCTAATTGCTCCCTTACGTGCTTACGTATTACTCCTGACACTTATATGTGTGCATACACTTGTAAATTTTCTCCTCTTTCTCTGAAAATCACACACATACTCAAGTGGTTTCAAAAAAAAATTATATATACATATATATTCCTTAGAGCTCATAGGAAATTCAAAGTCATCCACTCTAGTTGGGTAAGATCATAGTAATGGACGCGTAGTAACTGGAAGGGGGAGGTGACGGTAGCCCGAAAGTCCTGACTAGGCAAGCATTCGTATACATCCCAATCAACCGAGGGACCTGTTTGCTTACCTGGGGACCAAATGCGAGAGTTCCCAAACCTATAGGCCATAGCGCGTCATTCACATTACTTTTGAGCCATCAAAATACCCGATCTTATCAAACGTATCTGAAAGGATACACTCCAAAATGGCCAACTCATTGGACTATTAAGTTCCCCAATGGGCCTAGAAGTGGGAAAAACATGTGAAAACTTAGTATTGTAGGGGCCCACGCAAGTGCTACATGCTTCACATTTAGTACCCATGGAAAGCCCAAAAGGTGCCCAACACTCCTAACAATGGCCCAACAAGTGTTTTACAATCATTTTACCCAACAATGTCTACAAACTTAATTTCCATAATCAATTTACAACCCAACTTCAAGCTCTTCAGCCGCAAGCTCCAGCAACCACTCCTCGTTGCTCGTTTAAGCACTTTTGTAACTGCAATCTGCCTTACTTCAAAGGCATCGATAGTGCCACCGCACTCCTTACATGGATCGAAGAAATGGAGAGTACTTTCAACCATAGCAAGTGTCCTGAGGACCTGATGGTCCGTCACGCCACAGGGTGCCTCCAAGGTCATGCTCTCACCTGGTGGAACCTAGAAAAACGGGCAAAAGAAGAGGCTGTTGCCTTGGGAATGACCTGGTCAACACTAAAGGAACGCATGATGGAGAAGTTCTGCCCTGACAGCGAATTGCAAACTCTCGAGGAGGAATTCTGGAATCTGAAACAGGTGCGAGGCGACAACGCGATCTACACAAATAGATTCCATGATCTCTCAAGACTCCTACCTCACATGGTTCAACCTATGAAAACTGCAATACGCCGCTACATCAAAGGGTTACCGCGCCAGATCCGTGATTCGGTGACCAGCAGCAGGCCATCTACCCTGGAATCCGCTATTGAAATAGCAGGTCAACTCAACGAGGACAATGTGAACGATGGTGTCCTCCCACGCAAGGGTTTAAAGATGTCTACTGAAAAGCCGACCCTTGAGACTCCCCTAATTGTCAAGTCCGAGTCCTCACACCGACACGACAAAAAGAAGCGGAAAAGCCATCACCACAACCATGCTGTTATTACCCCTGCCACTCCTATCTCCCAAGTCACCCCACAAGCCCAACCAAACAAAAAGCCGTATACTGGACCTCACCCCCTCTGTAACCACTATAACTATCACCATATGACCACCAGCCCGTGTCGCCTTTGTACGACTTGTGGTCGCTATGGCCACTTGGCGGACACATGCCGGGTACCAAAAACTCAGCGACCATTTGCTCTACCCTTAAATCAGCAAACACAAACCCGGTATCCAACTGGAACATGCTTCAACTGTGGTGACCCCACCCATTTCAGAAACGCGTGTCCTAGGCTTGTCAATATCATCAACACTCAAGCCCAGGAAAATCCAACAATGCAGGTTCCAGCTCCCAAAGGCCGAGCCTTTATCATTACCGCAACTCAAGCACAGACTGATAACAAGGTCGTAAATGGTACGTTTCTCATAAATGACTGCTACGCGTCAGTACTTTTTGATTCAGGTGCCGATAAAAGTTTTGTGTCTTTGGAATTTGAGCCCATACTTCACACACCTCGCACGATTCTTGATGAGTACTTTACCATAGAAGTCGCCAATGGAAAATACGTTTCACTCAATGTAGTCATCCGAGATTGCACTTTCGATTTTAGCTGTCATAAATTTTCCATCAATTTAGTTCCTATGGAACTTGGTAGCTTCGACATCATCGTAGGAATGGATTGGCTATCCCAAAACCATGCTGAAATAGTATGTTACGAGAAGTTCATTCGTATTCCTCTCACTGACGGTCAAAGTCTTCGTATTTATGGCGAGACTCATTCGAAAAAGCTTAGTCTTATGTCATGTACTCAAGCTCGATCATATCTACGTAAAGAATACATGGCTTTCTTAGCCCATGTGGTGGAAACAAAGGCCAAAGAAAAGAAGATCGAAGATATTCCGATTGTACGAGACTTTCCCGACATCTTTCCCGATGACGTATCTGGACTCCCTCCAGTGCGTGAGCTAGAGTTCCGCATCGATCTCGTTCCTGAGGCTGTTCCCATAGCCAAGTCTCCATATCGGTTGGCTCCAACCGAGATACAAGAATTGGCAAGTCAGCTCCAAGAATTAACCGATAAGGGATTTATCCGCCCTAGTACTTCACCCTGGGGAGCCCCGGTTCTCTTCATCAAAAAGAAAGATGGTTCGTTTCGTATGTGTATCGATTATCGGGAGTTAAATAAATTGACCATCAAGAACCGATATCCGTTACCTCTGATCGACGACCTTTTTGATCAGCTTCAAGGAGCTTCATGCTTCTCAAAAATCAACCTCCGCTCGGGTTATCACCAACTTCGAGTACGGGAAGAAGACATCCCCAAAACCGCTTTCCGAACCCGCTATGGTGATTACGAGTTCACCGTTATGCCTTTTGGCCTAACGAATGCCCCTGCCGCATTCATGGACTTGATGAATCGGGTATTTAAACCTTATCTTGACCGTTTTGTTATCGTCTTTATTGATGACATCCTCATTTACTCCAAGACAAAGGCAGACCATGAAAGACGCCTTCGTCTAACTCTCCAAACATTGTAAGGAAATCAACTCTATGCCAAATTTCCGAAATGCGAGTTTTGGTTAAATGAGGTACAATTCCTCGGTCATATTGTAAGTGACAAGGGTATTTTAGTCGATCCCGCAAAAGTTGAAGCAGTTAAGAATTGGAAAGCCCCACGTACCCCCAAGGAAATTCGGTCATTCCTCGGTTTAGCCGGCTATTACCGGCGTTTCATTTCAAATTTCTCAAAGATCGCTTTACCGCTTACTTTTCTCACTTGGAAGGGTACGCCATTTTATTGGGGACCCAAGCAGGAAGACGCTTTCCAAACCCTTAAACAAAGATTGTGTGACGCTCCGATTCTTACACTCCCTGAAGGATCCGAAGATTTCGTGGTATACTGCGATGCCTCCAATCTCGGTCTAGGTTGTGTTTTGATGCAAAGGGGAAAGGTTATAGCTTACGCATCGCGACAACTCAAAATCCATGAAAGGAATTATACGACTCATGATTTGGAGCTCGGTGCCGTGGTTTTCGCTCTTAAAATTTGGAGGCATTACCTTTACGACACTAAATGCGTAATTTTCACCGACCACAAGAGCTTGCAACATATTCTTAATCAAAAGGAACTCAATATGAGACAAACACGATGGGTCGAACTCCTAAATGATTACGAGTGTGAAATACGCTATCATCCGGGCAAGGCAAACGTGGTAGCCGACGCGTTAAGCCGAAAAGAACATGCCAAAGCATTTCATCTAATATGTTCTCCTATCTTGTCCAATCTCAGCGACCGAATTCGAGGAGCCTAACAATCGGCAATTACCGAAAATGACATGCCCACGGGAATTGATGGGGAGTTGGAAAGTAAATCTGATGGCATTTTCTATTATCAAGATTGCATCTAGATCCCAGATCGTGACAATCTTCGTACCTTCCTGATGGAAGAAATCCATAAAACTCGATATTCCATTCATCCTGGCGCTGACAAGATGTATCATGGCCTGAGAACCAATTATTGGTGGTCGGGAGTGAAAAAGGATATGGCTTTATTCGTGGCCAAATGTCTTACATGTTCCAGGGTCAAATCAGAACATCAACGACCCTCTGGACTATTGGTCCAACCAGTAATCCCCGAGTTTAAATGGGAAGCGATCGCCATGGATTTTGTAACCAAACTTCCCCGTACCACCAAGGGACACGACAGCATTTGGGTAATCATTGATCGTTTGACCAAATCCGCTCATTTCCTTCCCATCCGTGAACATTTCAAGGTCGAACAACTTGCTCGGATTTACATCGACGAGATAGTTAGTCGGCATGGCATCCCTCTCAGCATCATTTCAGATCGTGATGGGAGATTTCTCTCTCGGTTTTGGCAATCACTTCAAGCAGCCATGGGAACCCACCTCGATCTCAGTACCGCCAATCATCCTCAAACCGATGGTCAATCTGAGAGGACAATTCAAACACTCGAAGATATGTTGAGGGCGTGTGTCTTAGATTTCGGAGGAAACTGGGACTCTCATTTACCGTTGGTGGAATTCTCCTATAATAACAGTTATCATTCTAGCATCAAGATGCCACCATTTGAGGCATTGTATGGCCGTAAATGCCGATCTCCTATTTGCTAGCATGAAATTGGCGAGTCCCACGTGATTCGTGAAACAGTGGATTCTCCAATCATTGGTCCTGAGCTTATCTAGGAAACAACCGACAAAATCACTCAGATTCGCAATAACCTTCTCGCAACTCGTAGCCGACAAAAGAGTTACGCCGACAAGCGACGCAAACCGCTTGAATTTACTGTGGGTGACATGGTCATGTTAAAAGTGTCCCTATGGAAAGGTGTGGTTCAATTTGGACGCAAGGGTAAATTGGCACCACGCTATGTAGGCCCGTTCAAAATCCTGAAAAGGATCGGACCAGTAGCCTACGAGTTGGATCTACCAATAGAGCTTAATAAAGTTCACCCAGTATTTCATATAGCCAACCTTAAGAAGTGTTTAGCAGACGAGAACCTTCATGTTCCTCTCGAGGATATCCAAATCGACGAGACAATGCAATCTATCGAGAAACCCTTGGAAATTGCCGACCGGAAGGAAATGCAACTCAAAAGAAGTCGCATTCCCCTTGTCAAGGTTAGGTGGTAGTCGGCACGTGGACCCGAGTATACATAGGAGCGTGAGGATCATATGCGTACCAAATACCCGCAGCTTTTCTCTTAAGGTACTCTCTTCTTAAATTTCGGGATGAAATTTCCTAAAGTAGGGGAGACTGTGACATCCGCCTAAAATGGATTCGGGTCAACCCAACCCAATTGGAAATTTAATAAACCCTAATCGAGCTTACTTGACGCTAATAGGATTAAAACCCATACAATACGATATAAATTGACTTTAATAGCAATATAGCATATTATAACGTTATAACTATAATCAAATTAGATTATGATACCATATTAAAATCAAATCAAAGTATGATGCTCTAATTAAATTAAAAGAATCAAACTTGAATGCTATAATTAAACTTCAAATCAAAGTAGATTGTTATAATCAAATAATAACCTATTTTTTTTAGAAAACTCTATTTTTATAAACTCTACATTAAATTTTATAAAATTTTTATATTAGTTAGTGTATTACATAGAGATGTTTGTGCTAGTGGGGAATTATGAAGACCACCAAAAATAAAAGTTTATTCCCATTATCTCCCACTCACACCTCCCATCATCTTGCCTTTCATTTTTCTCCCAACACATTATTCTCATCACCACTCAAACCATATCTATTCTTTCTCTAACTCTCAATCTCGAAATTCCTCCTAGAAATCTTCATATTTCAGCCAATAACACTCCAATATACTCAAATCTTCATCCCTCTTGAAGCATTCATTAATGTATGTTGTTAAAAGTCTCAAATTCATGAATGAAACAAATTAAATCCACCAAACTATCTAAAACTCATTTTATGCATAAACCTGATTTTTCTCAGGATCCCATCAATAAAATAAGAAGTTCTGGAAATTTTCAGAAAATAACTTATTTTTATTGAATTACTATAATTATTGCAATAAAACTTGGCAATAATTCACATAAAATACTTTTTGCAGTCAATAAATTCTGGAAACATTTTGAAACAACCCATATATTGAGTAAAGTGGATTTATAAAGTTTCATGCATTTATATTACTGTTTGATGCTTATTTTGTATTTTATTTTGTTGTAGATAAATAAATTGCAAAATATAGTTATGTATGTTAAAAACTAGATTTTATATTTTTCACATCTTATTAACATTTTAAAAACCCCATGACAAAATGTACAGATTTTTGTAAGAATGTTTGCTTATTTTTCCTGATTTAATGATTATTTAATGGTTTAAATTGATAATAAATAGCTACACATGTCCAAAAATTATAAAACCTTATCCGAATATCCTATATAACATGTTAATCATAAATAAAAAGTCTAATGAATTTATCTTAATAGTTTCCTATTATTTATGATTTTATTGATTAGTTAATAATGAAAAACATAAGAAATACTTTCCATAGTCCAAAATATCCAAAATATTTACAGTAGGCTCAATATAATGTTAGAAAACTATTGTTAATTTTCCAGAAGTTTTGGGAATAATTTATTATTTTTCCCGAAATTTGTTGTGGTTTAATTATTAAAATACTAAATAAATACTAAAACAGTTAAGAAAACTATGAAAACTTTACAGTAATTACTATTTTATGAAATAATGATTTTTTGATAATTTCAGAATGTTTCATTACTGTTTAGTATTTAAAACCATTTTCCTAAATATCTAAGCATGTAAAAATGCATTTTTAATGATTATTTCATATAAATAATTGTTTATAATATATAAAATCTGTAAATACTTATAATTTGACTAGTTATTATTTTAATAAGAAATTATTAAAATCTTGCCTAAAGTGAAAATATAAATTAATTAAGCAAAGTAATTAATTCAATTTAAAATTCATTTAACATATGAATACATTAATATTCAAAACAAAATTTGGATTATTGTTAATTCATCTAATATAAGAATATGTGTCTAATTATTTTTATTAATACTATATTCCCGTTTATCGATTCCTAAGCCAAAACTATTAATTATATTAGGTTCTACGATATTTTGACTCGAGCCGTCTATCGTACAACACGCGCATTCCTTATTGGACTAATGTGAGTAATCTACCGCATATTTTATAATTTTCAATACTTTTGGGGTGTATCATGTGGTTCTAATATGTTTTCAACTTCATTTTATTATTTTATCACAATTAATACATTGTTGGGACATTTATACTTGAATCATTATTTGTATAATTATTGTTTGTTTACGCTACATGTACTTGTAGTGCATTATCATTTTTAGTCTAATCTCCATGACTATGCCCGTATTCTTGAGGTACGTTATGGACAATAATAGCGCTATTGGGTTGACCACCCCGCCTTGGGACGCTAAGGTGATTGATCGCACGTGGTTGAGTGTGTATGATGATTAGATGCTCCATCCTATATAGGGTGAGGACTTATTGTTGTTGTTATCATGTGTTAATCAATTTTTGATTTATAAACCGTTATCTCAATAACACTTGCTTGCCGACTTCAAAAGAAAATGCATTTCAAATTATAAAATTTTCAAACTCATAATTTTCTTTAATAAAACTAGATTACTCACCAACTTTCGTAGTTGACCTGTTTTTACCCATGATGCAGATTTGAAGAATGAAGTTGATGAAAAGCAGGGTGTACCTTAGAAACCCACAAGATTATTTAAATTTGATGTAATAAACGTTGTTTGTATTTGGATTTGTATTTGTATGTTGTGTATCTTAGTTGCATACTTAGTACTTAATTGAATCTAATCATATTATAACATAGTTGTCATGAGACTTTGAACAATGTATCACGCCTTGATCGATTCCGCCAAGGATCGGGGTGTGACATAAGTAAACCGTACTTATATTTATATCTTTGATAAAACGCAGTTTTAATTTCATAGAACCAATGTGTATAAGTAAAACCATACTTATATTTGTAACTCGTTAAAATGTAGTTTTAATACCATAAAACTTATATGATGAATCTCTTTCCTTGTAAAAGGTAGTATTGTACTCCAAGAAAATCCCATATTTTCTTATGAATGTATCCAAGTCTTAAAAATCCAAAGACTAAAATGTATAGCGTAGTTTGTAGTATAAAACCTTTGAAAATGTATATTTCTACGTAAACAATTTATAAAGTTGATTTCCCATGCGAGACGTCCTATAACCATACTGTGACCATGTAGGCCTGCTTCGACGTTCTTCAGGCGTCGGACTGTTATGACATTTGTCACCTCAGACCCGTCGGTCTAGCTGTAACTAGCAGCTCAGGTGCGGGGTTGTCAATCCCGTATAGATTTATACACAAATATCACGCTCTCTTACCGAGACTCTGGTTATAAATTTCAGGACTTATAGTATGTACTTAAATAAGCACTGTGAAGACCCGTCTCACAAAAATGTATGTATCAATCAACTTGTTTACGTAAAGTTTGTATATGAAAAACCCTTGTATTTGCCAATTATCATTTTTCCCATGATAATATAATTATGTATAATAATTATATATTTGTATATAATTATTTGTCTTGTTCTAACCGTTATAGTAACATTTGTATCTACAAACTATTCCTACAATAGTTTGTTTTTGATATTCTGTCGTGAAAGCATATATTTACGAATATATGTGAAATAACTTATTTAAATGGTTATAAACAATATCTTTTAAAATATTTTCCATAATAGTGGTGTAATAACTTAGTTATACTCTTTATTAATTCCAATATAATATTTCATGACTATCAAATAAAGAACAGCCAGGTAGAAGGTCAAATGGGGAGGCAGGACCCTTTCAGCGTATAAGCCTTTCGGAAATCCAGCAACCTAGCCCAAATGATCGGCCTAGACACCGCTCTCATAAGTAGATCATTGAATATGATATTTTGGAACTATAATTGAATTGTTGTCATAATGATGTTTACAAAATTCACATTTTGTTTACTATTGTTACAAATGAGTATAAATAGCTATTTTTATAGTATAACTTGTATTCTCCCCCTTAAAAACTTGAATAAAGATAAAAAGAAGGGGTATGAACTCACCTTAATGTCGACTAGGATCTTATCGCCAATTGTTGTTAGATCGCCCGACTCTTCGTGCTTCTAACTCGAATTCACTATATTTATAACTGAAATATCTATTTCTAACGCTCATTCTTCGTATATATATCTATATATATATCGAAGAATCTTCTAACAATACTAACTAGTGATATAGAGATCGAGATATGAGTTGTGAGAAAATGAGAGGATTTGAGCCTCTATTTATAGTAGGTTTATTTTCGTATAGTGGCCCTCAAGATACGGATATTTGACAATTATAGCTTTTAAAATTTGTTTATGACAAAACATACCCTTAAAATACTCTTTAAATAGATTTAATAGTTTTTATATAAAATAAATGATTTTGGTTTATAAAAATATAATCTACGAAAATCGTAGTTTAATAATATCAACTTTTTAACTAAAAGTCTTTAACGAATTAACGAAAGGGTATTAATTGTAAGTTTAATAAAAATATAGGGTTTAAATGTAAATACAATTTCATTTTAAAGAAAAAGAAAATATTAAATATAAAACTAATATCAATAATATTAAATTTTGACGTCAGATTGTTCGTATTGATGATACCGTTTTGACGGTATATTTTGCGTTTTATAAAAAGTCATAATATTTTTGATAAACTCAACAATATGTATTGAATACGTAGTGTTTGAAATAAAAATACGAATTATTTGGGGGTAAAATTTATAAATATGAATAAATAATTAAGTGGGGCCCGCTATATATAATATTAATTATATACCAATTTTTGAAAGTTACATTTGGTCTCCACCGGTAGGTGGAGAAGTATATATTTAATAATTTTATTTTTTTATAAATATATTATAATAATTAAACGTCGCTTTCAAGTTAAATTATACGTTTTTCTATCATAACTTTTTATATATAATGTTTGGTAAAAATATAAATATATATTCGGAACCGTCGTATTTTTATATACGTTTTGATATAAAATTTGTAATATTCTGACGAGTTTTGAATTTTACGGTTCACTATTCACGCCGGTTACTACTCATGCCGTAAAATTTTTTTTTTAATATTAAAACATCTAGCTCAGCATGGTTTGTTCATATAATTGACTTAAATTAGCATACGTTATATTATAATATCAAATAATACAACGTAGAGATTATGAAATTTACATTTCACATATTGACTTAACGTACGCTTTGGTTGACTTGAGTTGACTTTCGTTGACTAATTTGACAGTTGTCACAACATGCAACCAATTTCTCCTTGCCCTGATCACATAAAAATGTCATTTAGCAATCCACTTTTAGAATGCAACAAGAAATAACAATTTACTTTGAGAAAATTTTACAAAAAATAGCAGTCTACTTTGAGAATGCAACAACAAAATAGCAATCTACTTTGATAATGCAACAAGAAATAACAAGCTACTTTTAAAATCACCAAAATACCTTTCTTTTAGTGCTTGTTCCAGATCCGTAAGTTTCACCAGCTTTGGTTCCTGTCTCAGTCTGGCTTGTCTTTAAGAGTCTTCCCATTTTTTTCTTCTCTTTTGGTGGTGGTGGTTTTGCTGGATTTTTACATGTTCTTTTGTTGTGTCCAGATTCCCAGTAGTTTTTGCAAATTGTTGTGTCACCTGTAGCCCTTAGTCTCGTATATCCCCCATCATCCTCTGTGACATGTCTTTTTCTTTTGGTTGTAGGCCTCCCTGGCATTCTTCTAGCCATTGGAGGTAATGGTCTAATATACGGGGTTTTGGCCCATATACTACTACCATTTAAGGGCCTGATGTTACCTTTATACGTGTGAGCAAACATCTCTTTACTAAAGTAGTTGCTTACAAACCCTTCTGCTTGTTGATGGGTATAGTTCAATGCAACACAAGCATGAACACATGGAATCCCCGATATTTCCCAAAGTCTACAAGTACAAAGCCTTGATTCTAAGTCCACTTTAAACGAATCAAAGCCAAGCTTAACTTCAAACACTTGGCAATCACTTGCAATAACAGCCCAGAACCTGCATTTTTCATACAAAATTACTAATGTACCTCAAGTAGTTACTAGTATCACAGATTTAGCAATGTACCTCATGTTAGCACAACTTCACAAGCCCTTCCTTCAGCAAAGAATGCCTTACTCCAAGTGTCGGGGTCCTTGTCAATGAGATACTGATATGCACTGCTATTCATAGCCTTCAATTCCTTCATTACACCAAGAAACGATGCCTTGGTAGTTGAAGTGGCTGCTCCCCAAAACAATATTTTATAATCCACACCATTATAGGTCTTTTTTGAAATTTGCGTACACATGTCTTGCACATTGCCTGTGCTCCACTAAAGGCAGAACGATCTTTGCAGCCTCCACTAATCCCTGTTAATTTTCAAATTTAATAAAATTTATCATTAATAAATAAATATGAACAAATAGTAAACAAATATTATGTTTCATTACCTTATGTTTGAAGAGTTTTCTAGCAAACAATGAACACAAAAATACTTATGGTTCACATGCAACCCTAGAAAGATCTATGTTTTCTTCTATGAAGATAATAAACTAAAACCTAAAGGCCGACAATGATTTCTAAAGTTTAAATCAGAAGAACCAACCTTTAAATCTTGTTCTTGAAGCTAGCAGCAAAAGTATCCTGCCTCAGATGCAAGTCATACCCACAGCAATGGAGAAGACAGTCCAGCAGAGTAATCTTGGTTGAAGTTGGCGTGAATAATGGGGAGCCAGAGGGTTCCTTTTATAGCCTCCTAGGGTTACACCTGAAACCCTAAGGAGCCTCCAAGTGGGCAAGCCTGTTGACCACTTGGACCAGATCCCTAAACCCTAATTAGGGTTTTCGCCAACCCTAGAGAAGCCTCCAAGGGTGGCGCCACTTTTGGCCCCTGGACTTCTCTTTGCCAGTTATTCAACTATTGAATAAATACAAACTAGTCCTCACACTTTTAATTAATTAATTTAATCACTAAATTAAATCCAATTAATTCTAGATTAAATCTCAATTAATTATTATAGTTTCTAATTAATATATTAACACTTAAATATATTAATAAACCATTTAATTAATTCTATTGATTTATTACACAATTAATAAATCAACCTTTTACTCTACTGAACTCTATCCTGACCTCCAGCTATGAGGGCAACCCAAATGGACTTTGCTTCAATTAACAAGGTAAATATAGTTGTAAAGTCATGGCTTAGACACCTAATCCAACAGTCTCCCACTTGGATAAGTCTATGACTTTAATTTATCTTCTGATTAATAAACAACCTGCAGCTTCCTAGAAACTGCTGCCGAACTCTGACCTAGTCAGTTCCGTCCAAAGATAAGTGATCATATGATCCTTCGTCCAACAAGATATTTTCAGACACGAGACATGGATAGAGATCAATCTCTGTCCGATACTCTGTTTCTCGATTTCCGATTCTGCTTATGACTTTAAGACTGCTAATTGAACACATCAATTTCGTCCAGGCTGGCCAGCACTTAAGTCAACTTCAAAATCATCGAGAGGCCTACAGATATCTGTTTCCCATCAAGGGTCAAGGAACGAATAAGCTTTGACTCATATGGTTGTGTCTTTTACTTATAAAATCGTACACAACAATGCGTTTTATAACATCGAGTTACCGATGCGTTTCGCATCATCAATGCACAACCGACTCGTAAATTTCAACTCATATGTCTCCGCTTCAAGATCATACGATATTATTGTCTCAACATTGCTCGTGATGTCATCCATGAAGCAATCTATTGAGCGTGGGTTTATCCAATACTCAAATCTCTATTTCTAAGTACTCATGAACGTTGTAGCAGTCTTACTGCAATGTCTAACTCCTTAGACAATCTACAAACCAATTCACGACAGTCTTTGTTCATACTTACTCCCGAAAAGTATGAGTGACTGTGGACTTTTGAATAATCAAATTATTCGGGAAGTGAAACATGCAAAATTGAAACTTAAAATCTGACTGGTGGCTACTATTGTCTAATTACCAAGTCTCCATGAGGTAATCACCAAGTCGGATTTTACATAAACTATTATCGGTTTCTAGATTTTAAACTATTTAATTCGTATTATGTATCTGTGTCTACTTGACCTTTCATTCTTTCTATGTATTCAAATGTTATACATTTATACACTTAATACGATCGGATATCCTTCCGATGATATTTCAATTTGGCCATACTGTCATTCTCACTAACAACTCCATTCTATGTACTATGACTTTCCATGGTTCTCGGGATCTTTAGTCCACATGACTGCACCCTAAGACTATTTCGAGGTGTTACGATGTGCCGGTGAGCCACACGCGCTCCATCGGAATGCCAACGAAATTCTTTAACCATTAAGTCCTTATTTGAAAACTCTTTTCAAATTGTTATCAACATTCACCCCTAATCATTTTCCAATGATTTCTCATGTATGTACAAAATCCATTAAGTATTCCCAGCCAGGTCATATCCTGAATCTGACTCAGTATGCTCTAAGCATTAAGTCATCAAGACATGTTCATGACACTTCTGCTCGATCCAAGAAACTTGTTGGATTCGATCTAGTCCCATTCCAAACCCTTTTGGAGTCTTAGGATTACTTATAATCCTTGTGTCATGATTTCCTTTCGGAGACTCTTTTCCATGCATCTCGAATTTTATCAAGACCATGCCTACTATGGCCAGTTCTATACTGACGACAACATCTATCTGATATATGTCAATGGATTATGTGAGTACGTCGCACCTTTCATACCTCTCATGCCAAATCATCACACTTTGCAATGACAGGAAACTATTTCCTAGGGTGATGCATTCTTGAGTCTTATCAAGATCATTTTGGCAGAGTTTCGATCTATCTCATAGATGTTTATAACCACCCGAGCATGCCGTATCTTTATTAAGTCTTTCATAGCGATCCGTCTCTTAACACCAAGTCGTTACACTTTGTAATGAAAAGAGACGTTTCCTAGAAACATTATGTAACACACATATGGAGATAGATAACAGCAATACTCCCACTGGATTTGACACGGTTATGGACTATTCACAAAATCCAGAGCTTATGGCACATTTTGAGAATCCAAACCTTTCTGACATCTTAATGGAAATCTTTCAGCCCATTCTCCAAACCCAATCCTTTGGCATATTTCGAGAATCTGAATATCCTTTCTTACGAGATGCCCGCGGGGAAATCCCGGGCCCATGTACATTTATACTGGCATATTCTTTGTGAGTCCCAATTAGTGTGCCGGTGATCCACACGTGCTCCACTAATGACTTACAATATGCAGTATTCTTTCGGATTTCATCTTCTATTGAGAGCGCTTCTCTCGAAGTCAATTACATGACTCTGAGTATCGTCTCACTCAGCCAGATGTTCTAAAGGTACGTTTCTGTCCATATTGGATTCTTTTGATGATTACTCCCACTAGACCAGTTGTAAAATAAATCAAACTGTCACATGGACTGTATCTCGTCCTAAAGTTCTCTTAATTGGCAGCAACCGGGCTCACCAATGCTTCCAAGTAGTCGGATTGAAAATCCGTACCAACTATAGTGTTTTACCACTATTCGGTATGTCACCCCGATCATAACTACTTATGACGGTGATTAATACTACTGGTCAAGAGAAGGTAATGTCAGTATTAAAACAGAAATTCGATTTCTGCTCTAAGCCTAGTGATGACTAAAGGTTATTTCACTTGGCTAATCTTGAACTCATTCAGGACTGTCCCAAACTCCCACTGTCTCCTTAGAATATGAGTTCTTTCTAAAAGAGCTCTTTATTTTCCAGGTACAGCGGGATAGCCAGTGAAATGACATTTCTGATTAGGTTCAGGCCAGTCGTGAGGTTCGGACAAACACTACAAGACCCTGGACCTTTAATGTACAAGTGGGAAAATCCCAGCTTTACATTTCAGACAGTGTCTGCAAACCTACTTAGTCGTAGATGTGGTTGGAATATGGTCTGACTGGTTTAGTGTTTAATTTACGGGAAACTAATTGACAATGTATCTCATACATTGAGGATCGAACTCTTTCGACCAACGCTCCATCATCTTCCCTAAGACACATTATAACTATTAATGTTCTTGGAAGAGAATAAACTGTGAAACATTTTCCCCAGTTTATGCTGTTACTCAGGTTCTGTGGATCTCGTACTTCCTTTGAAGTCCTTGAATTGTTCAAAGATTCAATCCAATCGCTTATTCTGACAAGCGAGGTCATATTCGTCATACCGACTGACAAATATTGTGAAGTACAAACAATTGTGTTCTATTCGGAGATTCGAGCAATACACAGCAACTGATGTGTTCGTTGCTTCTAATCTCAATCTCTTTACATCTCTATGTAAACTTATGACTTTGTTAATTCTGTTCAAGACTTGCAATCTTCAGTTGACTCTAAGTCAGCTGATTCCAAAATCTTATCCTTTGGATCTTTGGGTGATTCATTTCTTGCCACATGTGCTTTATAAAGAATTTAATCATCATTTGACTCTAAGCCAAATGATTCCAAAGTCCTATCCAACTGGATCTTTGGTTGATTCATTTCTTAGCACATTAAGAACTCAACTCATCAAGTGACTCTAAGTCAAGTGATTCCAAGGGTCCTGTCCAACTGGACCTTTGGTTGAATTGATTCTTATGACATTTATCTTAACAATCATAAAAGGACACAATTCCTAAAATCCAAACACTTTGGATGCATTCAACATTCAAGTTATTACTAATTATGCATTCAACACAATCATACAACATTTCAAGGATATTTCATACAACATGTGTTAAAAGAAAATGGACAATTTTATTAAAACAAAATCCTTGAACAATGTATCATATGATAGACAATGTCATACGCATCTAATAAGCTAATAACATTATTTCAATATCTAACTAAACTTCAAAACCGCATGAGCCGGAAATCCAATCCAAATGTGCTCCTATGCGCCAATGTCCCGTACCCTACTGATTCCCTGCATACAAATCAAAATGTGACTATCACATTATGCATCAAGGAATCTTGGAACAGGAGTTTTGAGGTTTTTAGATATACCTGAGCTTTCAAAAGTTTTTGACTTTGGAGCGTCTTTCAATCTTTCCGCGACTGTATCCGATTTTGTGGATTCCCAACTTAAGACATATCCAGACGATCTGGATCGTTTCTTGCTGTGTCTTTCCACTGGACTTAATCCAGAAGTAGCTGAACCAATGGAGCTATGCCTGTCCAAGAGTGACTCGTATAAAGTCAACAGTGGACGCATTTCCATTAAGGTCTTTTTCTGGTCTTCCTTTCTGTACGTCTGAATGAACAGATCGTACTTACTAGTGAGTGAAGCGAGTAGAGTGTTAACGCTCGACTCCTGACTCATGGTATAACCAAGTTTGTACAATTCGTCTATGTATGCTTCAATCTGAAGAACATGCGAATCGATGCTACTTCCTTCTTTTAACTTACACTCTGCAAGTATTTTGAAGATCCTAGCTCGTTCCTCTTCGACCGGTTTTCGGAACATTTCCTCAACCAATTGCATTAACTCATATGGCCCTAAGGATTCAAAATCCTTGCGGAATTCGGGATCAATGGTCAACAACATGAGGTCACGAATTTCTTCGGATACATCAACTAAGAAGTTACCCTCATCATAAGAACTATTTATGATGACTTGTTCCTGTGGAACCAGGATCGGATACTCGGTGAAATGAAGCTTGCCCGCAATGCCGAGAGCCAGTCTCTAATTGCGAAGCCATTCCGTACAGTTAAGGCCAGTCAGCCTTTCCATATTAAGCATGTGCTTTCTGATGCTCTCAGAAATGGGTGAAGGAGGAGAGGGAGGAGAATAGACATTTGATTCAGACATCTACAATAACCAGAATTTTATTAGTTTCATTTATCCTTTTAAATAATTACCCAATATATTATTTATTAAGGCTAGGACCCAAAATACCCCAACTATGGTGTGAAGAGGGATGCCGTAATCACAACATAATGGTCATTAAGGTAGATAATGCACTTATCAATTTCATCTTATGAAATTCCTAGATCTGTTGAGACACATTGAACTGTTCAATGGCATGTTTAGTCTCGGATGTGCCCCACTGTTTGTGACTGGGATGCCGAGGATCACAAACCGGGTGTGAATAACCATGCAAATTAGCTTGGTACTCTCGAAGTCGATTGCCATCTCTAATTAACGTGCCGGTTAACCACACACGCTCTGTTAATAATGACAAAATCGAGAAACCCATTGCAAGTCTTTGTGGACCCCAGTTGGTGTGCCGGTAAACCACACACGCTCCACCAATGTTCCACAAAGTGCAATGTGCAATTCCATGGATTAACACCAATTCACATTTTTTTAACCTAAAGTAACTAGATTGGGTTTTATTCAAGGTTCTAGTACTTTCAATTATAGCATTATACTTTTAAGAGGCTTAGCGGTTCTATCAAACCCGTTCGGCTAACGACACTCGACTGACTAGGAGAGCGGTGGGTAAGAGTAGATACCCATTAGACTAACATTTTATAGTCAGTCGCCTTATACCCTCTTTATAGGACAGTTTTGTGAATGAGGCCTACTTGCGGTAAGACTAACCAATTTTCTTATATATAAATAATTAACTTTTAATCATAAATATATAAGATATATTTTAATCTTATTAAAATATTTTAGAATTAATTTTCAAAGAATTTTTGCAAATTTATTTCTATTTTTCGAAAATTTAATTAATTCTTTAAGTGATTTAATTGGTATTTTAATTAAACAATTTAATTAAACTAATTAAATCTAATAAGGGAATCACAAAAATTAATCAAATTAATTTTCCTAACCCTTATCCCTAGGTCACGAAATCAGCATGCAAAGATAAGGGGTTCCAGTTATTTAATTATCCAATAATTACCATAAATAACAACCTACTTATAAAAGGCAAGCAAATCAAGGGGGGGACCAAGGGTGGCGGCTAGGGTTAGGAAACCCTAGCCAAAATCTCGAAATTAACATGCAAGGACTAAAGGTTCAAGTTATTCAGAAGATCTAGTTACCAAAAATAACAACCAAGTATTCTAGGCAGCATGCAATTCGCAGATAAGGCAGGGGAGGCTAGGGTTTTGAAACCCTAGCCACCATGGACGAAAATATGGCCTCCTAAGGGGTTATTTTCGAAAACCCCATGATCACATAAACAGTTTATATCAAATTCATAAGAAAACAAGCCAGCTCTGATACCACTGAAGGGTTTTCTAGCAAACAATGAACACAAAAATACTTATGGTTCACATGCAACCCTAGAAAGATCTATGTTTTCTTCTATGAAGATAATAAACTAAAACCTAAAGGCCAACAATGATTTCTAAAGTTTAAATCAGAAGAACCAACCTTTGAATCTTGTTCTTGAAGCTAGCAGCAAAAGTATCCTGCCTCAGATGCAAGTCATACCCACAGCAATGGAGAAGACAGTCCAGCAGAGTAATCTTGGTTGAAGTTGGCATGAATAATGGGGAGCCAGAGGGTTCCTTTTATAGCCTCCTAGGGTTACACCTGAAACCATAAGGAGCCTCCAAGTGGGCAAGCCTGTTGACCACTTGGACCAGATCCCTAAACCCTAATTAGGGTTTTCGCCAACCCTAGAGAAGCCTCCAAGGGTGGCGCCACTTTTGGCCCCTAGACTTCTCTTTGCTAGTTATTCAACTATTGAATAAATACAAACTAGTCCTCTGACGTGCACGCAGAGGTCGTCATGTGGTCAAAAATAAGAAATAACCTAACATTCACTAGTATAGTGGAGTCAGGGTCGATCCACAGGAGCTACGTGGTTAGCCTAGATGAGAGATTACCAACTGATAGTGTCACGGCTATAGTCGGAGGAACTAATTTCTATCTTTCTACCTTGAACAATATTCAAACACCCAAGCCAAGCTTAGCTATGTCCAAATAACCTAGTTACTTTCTGAACTCAGAAGTACATCTCTGAATCAGGAGCAATTGAAGGCATTCAAACTAGCAAAACCAAGCACAGCATAAACTAGCTAATAACTAACAGTTCTATCAGACAGTTAATAGCCAAGATTTAATGCTCAATATAACTAAGTTAGCTACTGTTTTCAGCAAGGGAAAACTGTCCTAACCAAGCCACAAACAAAATCCAATCACAATCAAACAATCAAAACTCCAACAAGCATCCGAAATATCGAAAAATCAATATTTAAGGTAACCGAATGATTTCATTCCCTCAAACCAATATCCAAACATCAAATCAGTAACCAAAACTACTAAAAACAGAACCCTAAGCTGGAGATCAATGGTTGTCACGCCCAAAGATTCAACTCAAAGCTTACAAATGTTTAACTAAAATGAAATAAAATCTAAAACATGAAAATACCAAATTATAGCTTCTGAAATGGAATCCTCGAGTCAAAGAGCTTCTAGGTCGATGTTTACACCAGGTTTTTGCTAGGGTTTTCGGCTGGAAATGCCTCTATTTATAGTTGCAAATTTCCCGTGACCGCACCGCGCAAATGTGAAATCCGCGGCGCGCG
The DNA here is from genome assembly GCA_023525715.1 of Cichorium intybus. Classification (NCBI taxonomy): domain Eukaryota; kingdom Viridiplantae; phylum Streptophyta; class Magnoliopsida; order Asterales; family Asteraceae; genus Cichorium; species Cichorium intybus. The sequence continues at coordinate 71,428,720 of CM042009.1, read as the reverse complement.
TACTTATCCGTTCCCTGTTTTTCGTCATTTAAATGTGTTCCACCGCCTTACATCCGCGTCGCGCAGGAGATAAATCCGCGGCGCGCGTACGTCTTCTCTTGATTTTGCATTCTTTCCATACTTTTTCCTTTTTGTACACTTTTAGTCCCTGTATCTGTTCTTTTTCTCCAGACATGTCCTGACACGAAAAGTGAGAATACCCATGCATATTTGATATAATTTTACCAAGAACAGGGCTCAACAACGCCTAAAATACTTGATATCACTAGGCGTTGTCAAACACCCTACACTTGTGCCTTGCTTGTCCCCAAGCAAGAGAGTTTTTAACAAATTATAAAAGAGAATCGAACAGTTTTTGAATGTGTTTAGTTTCAAAGCTTATTGCTCTTTGAATTAGAATGGAATAGTTCGTGAAAACATAATTGAGTTGTTCTTTGGAATTCATGGCTTTCTAAAGAACCCTTGATTACAAACTTTCTGTCCACAATATAGTGAACTTACTCGTTCAGATTCTAAAGGCCATTAAGGAATCGTCCATGACTTTCGATGTTGTCCGTGTAGCGAGCTTTCAGAAATACCATCCCAGACCAGACGATCTTAGGTGGTAAGGTGCATAAGGCCCACCCATTTTAGACTTACCGGCTCGAACAACAAAGGTCACAGATTGACTTTTCCTTCCTAAATTCCAATCCTAAAACGGCTCAATCTTCTAAACTCGTAAAACTCAACTTATTTGACTAACTAATAGCATGATCACAACTAAACATTATTTCTTGAAAAATACTGATGCTATCACAATCATAAACTATTCGTTTCAAAATTGCAATTCATTAAAAATTTTGAAAAATATTGCTAAAAATTGAAAAATTGATCAGTTCTGCAAAAATTTCAAAAATATCTCTTTCGACCGTCCACACCCCACACTTAAAACCGTACAACGTCCCCGTTGTACAAAAATTATTTCAAAGCAAGGGAGAAAGAGTTACCCCTTTTTGGACGATGGACTGCTTGGTGCTCAATATCACAGGTATAATGCGTACAAAAAGATCCTCGATTCATATGCTAGAGTTGTAGCGCTACAGTAGGACACGCCGGTGGTCAAGACAAGTGGAGGGGGCACGGTGACCCCACACTTGTCTGAGACAACTCCCTCTCAATTTGATATATCATGCACAACTTAACAAATAAACGAATGTATGTGTTGCGGACGACCGCGGCGCGCAATTAAGATATACGCGTCGCGGTAATTACAAGAGTTGAAACTGTTGTGGAAGTGGAAATGACCGCGTCGCGCATATATGAGATTCGCGGCGCGGTAATTGCAGAAAATTCAGCCACATTCAAACACTCATAAACAAGCACTCAACACAAAACCTACTATTTTTATTCAACATACTAATGCCCAATGGCTTATTTTTGTCAACTATAAACAATTAATTCCTACCTACTTAAGAAAAACATGTAAAAATCTATGCAAAATGTTCTAAAAGACAAAAACTAACAAAAAGACAAAAAGACACCCACAAGTATACCCTCAGTTGTGTACAGTGTCATCCTCTTCTCCTTCCTCTGGGTCTTCTTCTGGATCCTCCTCCATAGGCTCCTCGTCTTCATCCCGGATTGTTGGTTGCGGTCTCGGTGGGGCACATCGGCATTTAGCCATGAAAGTGATCATGCAGTCGGCCAACCATAAGAGCTGATCCTGCATGTTCTCGGTCCGTCTATTCATCTCCTTAGTGACAACCGCCTGTGCCTGGTGGTCTCTCTGGTGGGTCTGCAGAGTCTGCTGGATCGCTTGCATCTTGTCAACCAGGTACCGGGACTCCATGGTAGCAGGAGAGAGGCTGCGAGGTAGACTGTCGGTCACTCGCTGACGCTTCCTGGATGCTGAGGAAGATGGCTCGGTCCGGAAGGCCGGAAACGGGGATCGCTCAGATGTCGTGACCCCCTCGTCAATATAGATCACATCCCTTGATAAGGTGGTGGGCGAGCTGAAAGGAACTGGCGGGATAACTGTCAGCCCCTGAGTGGCGTGCTCAGTCAGCAACCCATAAGACCGGGCAGTCTCATAACATAGTGCCCTCCACCGAGAGCTGTCTGGTGTAGCGGGGCGTCGGTGATCCGCCTGAAGTAGTCTGCAATGAAGTATGGCATGTTGCATGTCTGCAACATCCGGGTCAGACACCACATGAGGTACAGCTCACGCGGTGTAACTCGCTCCTCATCAGCATGCGGCCAAATCATGGTCGTGATCAACCGGTGTAGCATCCGGTGAGAAGGCAGATGCATCAATCCCTCACGCACGGTATTCTCATGATACCGTGTGGATGAAATGGTGCTCCAGTAGTCACCAGGGGAAAACGAGTCGTCGACGGCGTAGTTGGCCCGCCGGTGGAATAAATCAAACTCTGGCGCCTCAGACTCCTCCTCAGTGTACAGCCCGATCCGATACCCGAACTCCCGTAAGCTGCAGCTGCGGTTGTGGTTCCCCAACCGGAACTGCACCATCTCTTCTGTATCCATCCCTACCGGTTGGTGGTCAAAGTGGTAACTTGCGAGAAACTGCAAGTATACCTCGCGGTAGATTGGTTCAGACATGTTGACCGCGCTTTCGATAGCCCGACACGTATAAATAAGCTCATCCTTGTCATAACCCGTCTGTACCAGCCAGTACTGCAAATGTCCCATAATTCCTGACTCAGTGGTCAACTCCCAGTTGACTGATCGCGCGGGGAGAATCCGCTTCTGTTGTTGAATAGTTCGACGGTTGTAAAAGTTATAAGCTCGTGTTCTACCCACTCCCGTAGCCAGGGAGTTCCAATCGATTGATTCCGAACTGGCCGAAGAAGACATTGTTTCTGCAAAAATCAAAATTTAAAAGTTACTGTTCTGTCCAGACGCTCGGCGCGTCGCGCGTATATAGTCCCACGACGCGCTATAAGAGTATTCATGATACACGTCGCGGACTGTAACAGGCGCGGCGCGTCGAATGAGTTCAGGGTGAAAATTCGCAGATTACGTCCTTACTAAGCCATTTTTTTTCTAGTTCTAAATATTGGGTTTTGCAGAACATAGTAGTCTAATCTTAATTTCACTTTCAATTTCACCAGATTATCGCAACATTGCGGATTACAGAAGTATTTACTCTAAGTCAAGAAAGAGAGAAAAGAGATAAAGAGAGGATGCTTACTTGATTTGCTGTAAAGAAACAGACAATGCAGATGGATTACTTGCACGAAGAGATTTTACCACGGTGAAAAGAAACAAGAATTATCAAGTTCTGATTATATACGAGTATGGGGGTTTTGGAATGGCATTCAAACTCTGTTTTTAGGATTATCTCTAATTTCAAATTAAGATAAGGCCGCGGCGCGGGAAGCTTCTATCCGCGTCGCGTAAAAATCTGATTTCAAGCGTAATCGTAAAAATTGAACACGCGCGCCGCGAACTCGAAGATCCCGCGTCGCGGTGCTGCAAAATTACCAAAATGACCCCACACTTGCCTTTTTCGTACCGTGATAACATGGATGTAAAGAATTACGAGTGACATGCAAAATTATACAAATGATGATCGGGTTGCCTCCCGACAAGCGCTAAGTTTAACGTCTTCAGCCAGACGTGTACTTACCTGCTTACGTCGTATACGTTGGAATTTCTGTTATGAACTCGACTGTTTCAACCTCTAAGTTCTGGAATGTGCCTGCAGTAATGTATGGTTTGAGTCGATGGCTATTGACTTTAAATGGTTGTCCACCTTTTAAGTCCTGGATTTCGACTGCACCATAATCTGTAGTGCCGATTACTTTGTAAGGACCATTCCACTTACTTCTCAGTTTTCCGGGAAACATCTTCAGTCTTAAGTTATACAACCAAACTTTTTGCCCGACTTCAAAGACTTTTAGTCGCAGCTTTGCGTCGTGATATCGCTTCATCTTTGCTTTATAAGTGGCTGCATTCTCATAGGCTTCATCCCGTAATTCCTCTAGCTCGGATAACTGAAATTTTCTTTCTTTTCCGGCAGCAGTGTAATCCATGTTGACTTTCTTGACGGCCCATAAAGCACGATTGGCGATTTCCACCGGTAGATGACATCCCTTTCCATAAACCAACCGATATGGAGTGGTTCCGATCGGTGTTTTGTATGCTGTCCGGTATGCCCACAATGCGTCATCTAACCTTAACGACCAATCTTTTCTATCCGTCTTGACAGTCTTCTGAAGGATCTCTTTGATTTGCCTATTGGATACTTCGACTTAGCCACTAGTCTGTGGGTGATAAGGCGTTGCAATGCGATGATTTACCCCATAATGTTTCAGCAATCTTCCGAACTTGAAATTCTTGCACGCAGAGGTCGTCATGCGGTCAAAAATAAGAAATAACCTAACATTCACTAGTATAGTGGAGTCAGGGTCGATCCACAGGAGCTACGTGGTTAGCCTAGATGAGAGATTACCAACTGATAGTGTCACGGCTATAGTCGGAGGAACTAATTTCTATCTTTCTACCTTGAACAATATTCAAACACCCAAGCCAAGCTTAGCTATGTCCAAATAACCTAGTTACTTTCTGAACTCAGAAGTACATCTCTGAATCAGGAGCAATTGAAGGCATTCAAACTAGCAAAACCAAGCACATCATAAACTAGCTAATAACTAACAGTTCTATGAGACAGTTAATAGCCAAGATTTAATGCTCAATATAACTAAGTTAGCTACTGTTTTCAGCAAGGGAAAACCGTCCTAACCAAGCCACAAACAAAATCCAATCACAATCAAACAATCAAAACTCCAACAAGCATCCGAAATATCGAAAAATCAATATTTAAGGTAACCGAATGATTTCATTCCCTCAAACCAATATCCAAACATCAAATCAGTAACCAAAACTACTAAAAACATAACCCTAAGCTGGAGATCAATGGTTGTCACGCCCAAAGATTCAACTCAAAGCTTACAAATGTTTAACTAAAATGAAATAAAATCTAAAACATGAAAATACCAAATTATAGCTTCTGAAATGGAATCCTCGAGTCAAAGAGCTTCTAGGTCGATGTTTACACCAGGTTTTTGCTAGGGTTTTCGGCTGGAAATGCCTCTATTTATAGTTGCAAATTTCCCGTGACCGCGCCGCGCAAATGTGAAATCCGCGGCGCGCGTACTTATCCGTTCCCCGTTTTTTCGTCATTTAAATGTGTTCCACCGCCTTACATCCGCGTCGCGCAGGAGATAAATCCGCGGCGCGCGTACGTCTTCTCTTGATTTTGCATTCTTTCCATACTTTTTCCTTTTTGTACACTTTTAGTCCCTGTATCTGTTCTTTTTCTCTAGACAAGTCCTGACACGAAAAGTGAGAATACCCATGCATATTTGATATAATTTTACCAAGAACAGGGCTCAACAACGCCTAAAATACTTGATATCACTAGGCGTTGTCATCCTCACACTTTTAATTAATTAATTTAATCACTAAATTAAATCCAATTAATTCTAGATTAAATCTCAATTAATTATTATAGTTTCTAATTAATATATTAACACTTAAATATATTAATAAACCATTTAATTAATTCTATTGATTTATTACACAATTAATAAATCAACATTTTACTCTACTGAACTCTATCCTGACCTCCAGCTATGAGGGCAACCCAAATGGACTTTGCTTCAATTAACAAGGTAAATATAGTTGTAGAGTCATGGCTTAGACACCTAATCCAACAATGTTGGTCAGAAATAATAGTCAGACCACCACCTTGCTGTACACCTATGTCATCGACTAGCAACTCTAGAAACCACTGCCAATTTGCCTTGTTCTCAACATCAACGACAGCCCACGCAATTGGATACAGCTGGTTGTTCCCATCCCTACCAATTGCAGTAAGCAACTCTCCTTTGCATTGGCCATTAAGGAAACAACCATCTAAACCAACAACTCTTCTGCAACCCCTACTCCACCCTTCGCTTACTGCCTTGAAGCAAACATAAAACCTATGAAAATAAGTGTTTCCATCTGGATTGACCGTGACACCTACTTTGGCTGTACTTCCTGGGTTAGATCTGATAACCTCATTTGCATAGTCCCATACACATACATAATGTTCTGTTAGCTTGCCATTTATAATTTCCAATGCTTTCTTCTTTGCCCTGTAGCATTGATCCTTTGACATTTCACATAAAAACTTATTCTTTACTTCTGCTCTCATCTCTTTAGCTTTCATTCTTGGATTTGTAGTTAACTTTTTAAGTAATTGTTTTGCAATCCAGTCTGGACCTACCATAGCAGCATGCCTAAAGTCCATAATACAAGTGTGTGTTTCATTAAGTCCCTTAATCTGAAAGGATTTTTCATTGTTCATCCAGGATGCCCAGAGTTTGAAGGGACATTTTTTCCCTTTCTTATCGGTACCACAGCTCGCTTGAAGCCTTTCAGTAGAAGATTTCACCACCTTTATTGGATAACCGTTGGCGACAGCATAATTTGTTAAACAATTACGTAACTGTTGTTGATTAGCATACCTTTCCCCAAGGTGTGGTTTCATCTTCTTCCAATCAACACACGAGTCATGCATACCATATTCAGGAACACTTTCAACTATATCATCATCATCCATGTTCCTTTCATTGTCTGATATGCCATCTTCTTTGTTAACTTCATCATCAACTTTATCATTTGTAACGGGGACATGGCATAAATCATACAAAAAATCATCATAGATAGGTTTTACAATCTGAGCACTACATTCTTGATCTCCATCACTATCATCTAATTCCTGATCAACCACAAAGGCTTTATCATCTGATTCACTTGATGTTTCTCCTTCCCTGTAAAGAATCAACTTCCAAAATCAGAAATTCCAATAAACATTGAACCCATGTAACTCTTTTGATAAACGAGAATGCAGAAAAAAAACTTACCTCTGAGCAGTGTCCTTTTCATTCGACAATGTGGGTTCTTCCATGTTCTCCTTTGTCAATTTATCATTTCTGTCAAAAATCAAATCTAAACCTAACTAAACACTTATGATTCCTGCCAAAATCAGAGACTGAAATTGGTGTGCAACTGACCCAATTCCCAAATCGATGGAGTTGCGATGGTAGCAGTGATGGTGTGCGCAGTGGGAGTGAAAGCGGGAAGGAAAGGGTTACGAGGGGTGAAGGGTTTATTCAACTTTTAACACTTTTATCCCTTTATCAAATTAACGAGGTCAGGTTACCGGAACTACCTATGCAGCCGGTTATATGGTCACTTTTGCAAATTTTTTAAAAACCTGATGATTTAATAGCCAAATTTTAAAACACAGTGTCAAAATCGAGAATTTTTAAAAAGTTAATGACTTCTTTGCAATTTACCCTAAAAACATTACCTTTTTTAAATTACCAACATTTACACATATATATACACATCTCTTTTTACCTCAAACACACACAATTTCATCATCTTTTTAACTCAAATACACACAAATTTTCCAACATCTTTTGCAATGGAACAAAATCCAAACACCCACCTTCAAACCAAAACCGTGAGTATGATCCGTTTGGATTAAACTCGACCCCACGTCAATATCCGAACCTTGAATCACCCCGGGGTGGTTTTATGAATTTACTTCAAGGCAGGTCGCCGATCTCACAACCACCACTTTTTCAACAACCATTTCCGCCATTCAACCCATATCAACAATTTCAACCCCCGTTTTTGTTTCAACTGCAACAATTTCAACCCCCATCGCAATCATCGCAACCACCAATGTCACAACTAGGGATGCAAATGGGTCGGGGATTCCCCGCTATCAGCGGAGACTCGACCCGAACGGATCGGGGATTCCCTGCCTTAGCGGATAACGGATTGGGTACGGGGCTTGGAGCTTTTAACCGAAGCAGGGATGGGGCGGGGACGGGTATAATACTATCCGCCCCGTTTAAAACCCGATATATATATATATATATATATATATATATATATATATATATATATATATATATATATATATATATATATATACATTAAGAACCGTGAGAACCGATATTCACACATTAAGAGTTATATATTTTTTTTCGTTTTTTGTTTTTTCACACTTGTTTATTATATGAAAATACATCAAAGTTAATAAATTTCCTTATTTTTAATACGTTTTACAATATTTACAATATAATAAAATTTGTAGTTATTAAACTGTGAATACTATAACGTAAGTTTTTCATTAAACTGTGAATTAGTGGTTCTCACGGTTCTCAACCTTTTAGTGGTTCTCATTTGAACTCTTCCCTATATATATATATATATATATATATATATATATATATATATATATATATATATATATATATATATATATATATATATATATATATATATATATATATATATATATATATATATATATATATATATATATATATATATATATATATATATATATATATATATATATATATATATAGAGTCCGTTTCAAGGAAGAACCAATATTTTCCTAGGAACCGTAGGAACTTTTTGACTGAAATTTTTTTTTTTCAAAAAAATGACATAATACATCTAGTCGCTTATATTTAAGACTTTTTGTCAAAAAAAATTTGAAAAATAATATGTATATACGAAATGTGCATATATGCATTTTTTTTCGCACATGTGTATATGATCACGTTTCGTGCATATGTGCACATTTCGTGTATATATATTATTTTTTCAATTTTTTTTACAAAAGGTCTTAAATATAAGCAATTAGGTGTATTATGTCATTTTTTTTGAAAAAACATTTTCAGTAAAAAGTTCTTACGGTTCCTAGGAAAATATTGGTTTCCATTTGATATTTAGTATATATATATATATATATATATATATATATATATATATATATATATATATATATATATATATATATATATATATATATATATATATATATATATATATATATATATATATATATATATATATATATATATATATATATATATATATATATATATATCATTACTATAAAAAGATCGCCGATCAAATAATCTATAAATAGATCCTGCTGGCAGCCATATCTCTTGCGTATCATCTTCCTTAAGGTTAGCGTGTATTCTTCACTTTGGGCGTTTCTTTTTTCATTGCCATTCTTCCCTAATTTAATGGCGATTTTCAAGAGAAGAAGTTCAAATATATAGTAAACTGCCTTCCCCTTATGGATCCACGCTTGGGATTGGATCACTATTCATCGCCTCGATTCTACTTCTAATGCATCATCATTCTCTCCATCATGGATGGGTTAACAATTTAACTTGCGATAATATCAATAACAATGGTTATCCTCTCGGATCCTCTATGTTCAGGTTTGCCCTAACTACTTTTTTCTCCCGTTTCCCTCTTCTGGTCTTCGAAAACCTTACATGTTTGGATGGGATTGCCCTAAATTTGAACAATTGACGCTTTAAGGAAAGTGAATTTGAATGCAGTCTCTGTGAAATTTCTATTTTTCTAGGTTCGGATATTATTTGATTTTGGTTTCTTCCCCTGTTCCAAGTCCCTCTTTTGGTATGATTTATAATCATTGAGCTTCTTTGATTTCTTTTCAATTATGGTTTAGAATTGAATTTAGTTGTAATAGTTGTTTATAAAGACAATTATAACCTATATTGGAATCATAAATATGATAAAGAAAATTAAATAGTCAAAATCGATGTCCTTAGCAGTAAAGTATAAGACTCAGATCACCCGAGGTCAACAATAAGTACGAAAAAAAGAGTTTGGTTGATGGGTTTTCATAATTAGTTTGTGTTTAATGCAAAATAAATTGATTTACATGGAAATAAATGCTACTGGACCGAATCCCAGTCATGTTAATAACTCTTTGGTTTGCATTGCTTCCTGGTGCCTTAAAATTTTCGTGAAATACATAAATATTGCGATTAAAAGTTTTTTGGCTGAATCTGTTAATTAGTTATGTGCATATTGTGGATCGCAGGTCCAAAGTGGGTGCAAGTCCTAAGCTTGGATATTTATATCAATACAAACTACCGTTCATTTTTTCATCTAATATATAAGATGATGAACTTTTGATAGATCATACATATAATTGAGCCATCATTTGTTATGTGTAAACTACTTTTTAATTGTCACTCTCTTGATTAGTCAACGTACATCAACTTTTTTGATGATTAAACAGTAAAATAAGTCACAGTAGAGTTACGGATACATTTTTTTAATAATCTATGTCGCTTTAAAAAAAAGACACACTTTTAGGTGTGATAATATCTGCAAATCTTGGAGCGTTTTTCTAAATAAGTACCGACCATGATAGACCATGATGGATCTTCAGGTAACCATTTAAGCTTTTCATTATTATGTTAATCAAGTAATGCATATTCTTGTCCTCTTTTATCCACTCTTGTGTTTTCATTCGGTTAACTGTAGGAGAAAACAAGAGGCTGTTTTACAAGCTACTAATTGACAATGTTGAAGAGCTACTTCCAGTTGTCTACTCTCCAACCATTGGCGAAGCCTGCGAAAAATACGGTAGTGTATGTTCAAGCAGCCGCAAGGTCTATTCTTTATCTTAATATGTTTGGGAGTTCATACAAAAAACTTAGCATATCAAATATCATCATGAAAATAAATTTTTTTGCACGAAGGTGATCTTAGAGAAATGCAATGCAATGTTTTCAATTTAAACCCTAAACATTTAAATGGAAATAATTTGCTCCCTTCTTTTCTGCCCTCTGTCTTACTTCCCAACTTAAAGTTGCATCTTGAGATTCAAAATACCAATCGACAATGGTATCTCTCTTTGAATAGTCACAGTCCACCACCTCCGCCTTTTCCCTGCATTGCATTAAGGTGCCAGGTGAGTTGTTTTTTTTCTCAATTCGGGCTAGAGTATGGATATCTAATTTGGGTTTTGGTTGGTTTTGGGGGAACCGAACGATTGAAGAGGATGGATTGAATTTAAGTTGTTTGGATTTGATCATCTTAAATCAAGATTGTTCACGTGATACATTATGTAACATCTTTTAGGTTCACTGGCTTTGAAGCTTCAATCGTTTTGATACGCTTCTATAAACTAACATGTTGCCCTTTCTATTTCCACTTTTTTTTTTAATTTCCTATGCATCTTTATACGACCTCAGAACCATATAAGAAGTATACTTTATTTGCTACTTATTGCAATTGTTGTGTGTTTACTTTTTTTTTCTTATTTAGACATCATATCTTAAAAAAATTGTCAAATTATAGCATTTTACCTTTGTTTCTTATACAGCCAAGTAACCCATCATGGGCCGTGCTTAGCACGGCCCTTAAAATGTACCTGGTATATATATATATATATATATATATATATATATATATATATATATATATATATATATATATATATATATATATAACACTTATTAGAAATTGTACCCCTCTTAATTATCTATACTACTTTAAAAAGGAAAAATGGTTTCTAAAAATAGAAACTCTTAAAATTAAGAGGTCCAAATAAATATCCACAATGTACAAGTAATTATGCATAAAAACATAATCAAAATACAAGTTTGAATACTCAGCTATTGTGGGTTTGAATACACAGATATCGAACAGACTTTCTTGATCAATTGACTTTACCACGCGTTCATTGACTCATTGAGTCTGTTGGTTGCTGATATATAGGCAAAAATCTTTCTAAACTACGTTGAATTGAAATTTGTGGAATTTGAATTTTGAATCTCTATTATTACTGTCAAACATATGCTATAAAAACCCTTCGGTAGTCGTCGATCTAGATTGGGGAACCAAATGCTTTTAGCTTAAAAATCCAAACCACAAATCACCGATTTTCCAAATCCTCATCATCGCTGATTTCCCTCACCGGTGACCTTGACCAACACCATTTGCACCCCCGTCTTTCTCTCTATCTAGAAACCACTAAATCGCACCATCGTTGCACCAGTTCGCATCCCTCAGTAGCAGCCTTCACCACCATCATTTGCCATCGTTCCTCTCATTATCTCGATCTAGAACCCTCAAAACATTTTCATATATTTAATGCCCACCTCACCTTCAACACACCCTCCTTCCACCGTCGGAACCTTTGATTAGCCACCACGGTTCATTCTCCCTCAAAAACCCTAACAGTTGTCGTAGCAATACCACCATTGCTACCACCTCCTTCCCTCTCCGTTCATCTTGATTGCCAAAATACGACATCCCAACTCCACCTTAATTCATCGACAGCCACCACCGATATCACCGTTATGACATTCAACACCTGGCTTTTTTTCTCGACTGATAATTGCATAATTCTTCTCTACTGATAATTGCGTAATTTCTATGTGTCTTCGCACCAGCACCACCATCGATTAGGTGTGTATATGTATTTGTATATGTGTGTATGTTATCTACTTTGTGTGTATGTTTGATATGGAGTGTGTTTGACTATATTCCGATAGTGGTAATATTTTAGTTTTGTTTTTTAAAGGTTTTAAAGTTTTTGTTAACTTTTGTTTGTTACAGGTTTTGTAGTTTTTTAGTTTTGTTTTGTTTGTTGCAAGTTCAAATATGTAATTTCCTTTTTTAATGGTGTTTTCAACCCTAGATTCATCCAGTTTCAAAGCTAAAAGTGATATACGTAACGGGGTGGAGGGAACATGAGCCTTCCAGATTGTTTAGGGCTATTGGTGGCAGGTAACACACAAGTTTCACTTTTAAATCGAACGTGGATAAATCTAGATACAGAAATGAATTGCCTGAAGAATTGTAGAAATCTCAACATAAATGGTTATAGGGGAATGTTTTTCAAATTTAAATTCAGTTTATGGTTGAAATTCTAGCTTAAATAGTTTATTTATTTATTTGTTATTTTTTTTTGCAGATGGGAACCTCATTTTCCCCACAGTAACACAATATTTGGTATGTGTTTTTGATTTTATTTCATACATCATCTCACCTACTCCTCTTAAAATTGCAACTACATGCCCTTGAGTTTTGATTTGAGTATTTCTTTTCAATCAGCCCTACATTACAGTTGATACTTCAATTCCTGGAAGATATTGGTGCCATATAAATGGTGTATCTCAATCGATCCTTTAATGTACTACTTGCAAACCTGAATGGCTCTTGGAAAGGAATGGAATCCAGATTGATGTGCTGGTTGTTCGAAATGAATGGTAAACCAAATCTATTACCTTTTTTTTTTGCAGATATTAACGTATTATTTGCATTTTATAAACATATTTTTAGAAACACTATTTAGTTGCAGGTTTTGGAGATCTTAAGGTTATCACATCATCAAATAGCTTAGATTTCATCATCTCTTTGATTTTTTCACAACTGGGTCTGGTTTTTTTTAGGTTATGCTTTCTTTTGAACTAACTGTTTTTTATATGCAGATATATTAGATTCTACATGAGGATAAACTTTTCTTCCTCCAGAATAACATATGAAGGTACATTTTATACTGGTTCTTTGAATCTCGGTCCTTATGCTGAATTTTAGGGTAAAATATGCAGATTAGTTGCTGAAAATGGTAGTATTACTACTTGTTAATCATTTGTATTGATGAATCAGGTGGATAAGGGAACAAAATCATAGCTAAAGCTTGCTACTTTTTTTATCAGAGGTTTACAGATTCCATAAATTTAAAAGTTTAATCAAAGGGTAGTATAAGGTCCTTGTGTTGGACTCCTGGATGATCCACTACTTGATTGTTTCGAGCTTACTCATGATTTATGCATACATAGTCAGACTTTTTTAAATCTTTGTTGTCATATATATGTTTATGGTGATGCTTTTTGTTGGATTTTCTTTAAACTCATAAACAAATTAATACAATATTAATTTTTGTTTAGTTTACATATTATATTATAAAATATTTTTTGTTTTTACAGTACTGGAGTCGCACTCTAAATCAGTTAAGATGGAAATTAAGGAACAGCGTACAATAGTAGGCTTTAAAGGTTGTGTTTGCTATATATACATTTCATGCTTAAAATACTTGGTTTCATCTGTTAGGCTGTTTCAGGAATCTTTTTGCTGAATCTGCCCCTCAACCATCTTTGATGATCTTTTGGTTGGCACAATTAAATTCAAAGCTGAAATTTTTTAATTGGAAATCAAAATTTCTATTTCTTAATTTCTTTTTCATTATGTTTATTTTTTTATTTAAGCATTGTATCTTGAAGTACGATGCTATAATGCAAGAAATAGTATGTGTGTGGTTATGTGTATATAATTAGTATTGATTTGATAAATATATATGTGATTTATTTTGGTTCTCGTAAGTTGTACGTAGCATCTCTGGCTTTTTTCGTTCATTGTATAACCTTGGTTACTTGACAGAGGTTCTATTTTTGATACATTTATGCTTGGTATGTTTCTACAAAATGGAATCAACAATTATTTTTTGCTGTTTGTTTCAGAAAATTGTTCTTTATCTGCACAAAGGAGGTGAGTTATACATATACAAAATTGTCCTCTATTTAACCTCAGTTAAAGAAACGTTCTATGAAAAAGGATCTCTGGTTTGTCACCCTCCTCTCTATTTTGTAATTCGAGTATGCAAACCAAATCACAATTCAGTAGAATCTGGTTAATACTTACGTGTTTAACTGATAAATCTGGTTAAATTAGTTTGGTTTTGCATTTGCTAGATTGTTGGTGGTGTAGTGCTTAATGACGGATCTATCTGTCGAGGGTGTTCATGGTATAGGTATTATGAATTGTTGTTATTTATTTATTATTGAATTTTTGTTGATCCTTTTTTTCTCCTTATCTGCCAAGACCGGCTTCATAAATTTAAATGGGTGATTAACTGCTGTTTAATTATGATTTATTACATGAACAAGAGACAATCAAGAAGATTTTTTTTGGTTTGAAGTGAAAGATGTCGATTAAGTTTCATTAGTGATGTAGAATGATTCCAATTGTTTATTTATTCAATGGGTTGTACAAGTTAAAGGTGGTAACCAAGTTTGCGGACCTTCTGTTTCTCCGAGATCATGGTGAGGTATGCCCATTTTCACCGATACTAAAAAGCTATCTGTTCTGATATATTACACAACCCATCCATTTTGGTTTTTTTAGAGTAAACTACAATTGTGGTCCTTGATTTTGGTTATCTTTTTTGTTTTTGGTCCTTAAAAGAATTGAGTTGCAATATTTTATTTTATCTTGATGTTTCATTATAGTCTCTATCTCAAATAGATTGACTATAATGCCCTTTTGTAGACTTTTTTTCATAAATATTTATTAGTTATTTTAATATTTAAATCGTTCTTAACTTTCATTTAAGGCCCAATAGCCCTGCCCCGCACATGTATGTTTAAATATTCTTGAGTAAAATTTATTTGGAGAAATCTAGATTTATATTGATATGTTTGAACAGTGCATTGTCAGGCTCAAAGTAGAAGGAGATATACAGTTCGGGACTAAACTTACTAGAACTGAGAGAGTTTTAAGTATTATACTTTATGAAAAGATTAATTAAATTTACTGCTTCTACTGTTAACACCCAACTATTGGCTAAAAGGGGATTCACTCAATGCGACCCATTCCCCGTATGAGTACTCTTGAGAAATTGAAAATTATGCAAGTATTTGAGAGATTGAAAATTATTTAAGTCTTTGAGAAATTGAAAATATTGTAAGTGTTCGGTTATTTTGTTGTAGGTGTGTTATGTATATTTATGTGTGTATGTTGTCTCTGTGTGAGCGCTCTGTTTGTGTATGTGTGTGTTGTATGTATCTGATTTGTATGTTTATGCACGGCTATGCTTATGTCATCATATTTCCTTTTGAGATTTGCTTCTATGATTGCTAAAAAGTGGATAGAATGTATATATTTTTTTCGCTCGTTGTTTAAGTTCTTTAATATGTAATGCATACTTGATTGAAAAAAGGTCGTATTTAATTTTTGACTGCGCTGTCTTGAAACATATTAACTGTCAATATACACGTGATTTAGAACATAGTTAACACATTATATAGCAAGTGGAAAACCCGAGCGGCGATCTCAACAAATCATACATGACATTGATTTGAATATAGAATTTGATCCATATGCGGGTTATGCTGGCCAAACTGAAAATGACTTGAGCCTGTATAAGGTTAATTCAAACATATTTATTTGTGTGTTGGGTTTGGATCGTGTCGAGAATTGTCATCTTAATAGTTACTCATCGAAGCTTAGGTTCTTTTACCATTTTGTCAGGTTAGTTCAGATTGTGATCATATTAATTCTTAACTAAGTACCATATTAATAAGTATAAGTGTACAAATGAAATTATTCGTTTTTTTGACGAATTTACACTCACCCCTAAATTTGTGTCCCGCCGCATTGCGCGGGTACACAACTAGTATTCCCAAATTACTAGATATTGGGTATTGAAAAGTCGTGTGCGTATGTCTCCGGCAAGATGCATTCGGATTTCCAACCTAGATTTTCCAAGCCTTTCTCGCATCTTGAAAAACGGCAAGAGTGTGAGACACGAACATTAAATATGATGTTTGTGGATTTGGATTCGTAATCGAATTCCGACTCAAACTCTTCGCTTCTCTTCTCCGCTGGTATCACTTTTCCATTGGTTTCGTATCTCCATTTTGATCATCGTCAATTATTAATCATCAACTTCCGGTAAATTGTCGCTTTCCACTGGTTCCTTAATATCGATTTAATCTTAATTGTTGAAGTATTTTGATATAATCACATCGAATGTTATCTGATATTTGAAATGTATATCTGAATCTTATTTTGGTATTAAGGCTGTTTGCAATTGTTTCTAACTCAAAATCTCTAATGATTATTTGAATCTGATTTTTGTATGCCATCAGGTAAATTTGTATCTCAAAATCCCACTAGTTTCATATCAAGCGTGTTTGCAAATTGAATCTTTATCTGATTTCTAAATGTTGATGTGACTCTGATTTTCCGAATGTATCAACATGTTTGCAATCAGATTTTCTGTATTTATTAAGGCTTGTATATTTTATTGGGCAAACTGTTATTAAGGCTGAACATTTGCAATCTGATTTTTTGGAATCTGCTTCTAGTAATCTGTTTATTTGTTTCTAGTAGTGAGACTGAAATAACCAAGTTATAAGGCTGCTGAAACAACTTATAAGGTTCTTGGTACAATAGATGCACAAGCTGATGGTATAATAGATGCACTCGATGGCGATTGATGGCGAAGAAGACCAATGATTAATGTTGAGCAACAAACATTAGAGCAAAAATGTCCATTTTATTTTAGTTTCTTGTCAAAATAAAGAAATTTTTGATCATTTCTTTTTGTAATTTGTCATCTATGAGAATGGAACAATCGAACCTTTTAATTGCTGTGATTAAACTGGACTTTTATACTAAACGGATATCCATTGGGTTCCCCGAACCCGATGAGGATTTTTTCACCCAAACCCGACGGGGATATGGCGAGACGGGGGCGAGGACGGGTATGGGGATTGGAGGTCGGGTACGGGGACGGGTATTAAAATAAAAAAGACGGCAACTGCAACCGGTGTCTCCCGAAATCGTTCAAGAGACATAAGAAGAAGACGACAACCAAACCCGCCGGGCCGCAAGGAGGAAGGCAAAACAAACGGTGAGCGAAAAACGAACGAATTGGACGAAAGAGGAAGAACTAAATTTGGTTAAGGCATACATTTTCGCTTCCGTTGACCCGATCGTTGGGGACTCACAAACGCTTGACACTTTTTGGAACAAAGTTCAAGTGTTATTTGACGCAGCCCATCAAACTTAAATCCTCAAGCAATGGGCAGCTTTCCAGAAAACTTTTTATCAAATCGTCGTCTTCGAATAAGTCAACATTGGTCAACTGAAGAACCCTAAGAACCCTAAGTGCTGGAAACCTGTAATATTAGGCAACCTCAGACGACCTGCCAACAAATTCAAGCTTAATTCCTCCAACGGACCGCAAGTCACAAGACAAATTCAAGCTCACCATGTTTCTTTTTCTTTTTTAATTTATTGTATTGCCTCATATATATATATATATATATATATATATATATATATATATATATATATATATATATATATATATATATATATATATATATATATATATATATATATATATATATATATATATATATATATATATATATATATATATATATATATATATATATATATATATATACTAGTTGTGTACGCGTGCAATGCGGCGGGCTCTAATAGAGGATGGGGGAGCAACGTTCGACGATTAGTGAATAGTTACTTTACGACAAATAAATTGGTTATTTGGTTTCTTATTTCGAATATTAACGATTATTGAATAGTTACTTTACGACATGTAATTTTCTTTCGATATTTTGTTTACAATCGACGATTAGTTTCTTTTCGGCAAATAGTTTCTTTTTGCAAACATGTCATATTCAAAAGAAAAACCAATCCATCGATATATCATTTACCATTGAGCAACAGGCATATTTTATTATATAAGTCATGATAACAACGAATGGTTTCCTTTAAGGAACATGTCATATTAAAAAAAGCAATAAACAAACATGCATTTTTTATGGTTCGTTATGCGTTTGTTGGGCATTCATTATTTTGTGATTATTTTTTCTTTTCTTGTCATAAATATCAACCAATTTATTTAAAGTATTTCAATTGATCTAATAAAATTTATGTTATTTTACCAAAATTATATAATAAAAGAAAGGATGATATCTCTTATGTTAGCTTACTGTATGCGATATTAACTTGTGGAGATGAAATGAGTGCCAAAATTCAATAAATTTAGTTGAGTTCAAGGTGGAGATGAAATGAGTGCCAAAATTCAATAAATTTAGTTGAGTTCAAGGTCAAAGGATTAACTCAAAATGGATACTAATTGTCACGTAAAATTAGTTATACCGGTTTGGAGTTTATCAAAGATATATAAAATCTATTAAGTTTTCAAGTTTTATTGGTTTGGAATAGATCTATAGCATATATAACTTATGTTTTCCTTGACATCCACTTTCATAAAAAAATGTTCAACAAAAAGATGAGACGACTTTCAATGGCTAAATGTCTACTTCTTAATATTAAACATGAAATTTCACAATTCAACCCTCACTTTCATGTACAATGTTATGTTCTTAAAATGAATGCAGATAGAGTGATGTAAAAACAAAGGCATAAACAGACCCTCAAATGTCACAACTCCAAAAGAAAACATGATAATCATACTCATACCCTAATTGTATTGGAACTGTAAATAGGCGTACATAGAACCAGCCATACATACACCCACATAGGCACCTACCAGTTTTTTTAACACCAACGATTTTATTAATGAAGCAAGCCGGAAACTTGCAACAAAATACAGCATACAAATAACAATGAAAACAAACAGAGAAAAAAAATTAAACCATGGAAAGAATTAAGGAAAGGACTTTTGGACTCAGGGGTAAAATCGTCCAAGAAAAGGAAAACGTCCCAAACCAACAAAATACCAAGGAGCACCACTCAATAAAGCCCATAGCACCAAACCAACATAGGATGAACTACCACCAGACGAACCAGGAAAGAGAACGTTATGAATACTTGACAGGCTTCAATTAAATAAGCAAACAGACTTGAGATGAACCAGTAGAGGAAACTCAATAAATTCTTGACATCCAAACCCAACTTTCACTGTATCAGGAATAAGAACACAAGAAGGACAAGCAACTCTTGTATAAACCTGAAAAAGTGTCGCCAAAAGCAAACCGAAGCAATGAGCTTTTTACACCAGCAGCATTCAGACATGTAGGAACTCACCCAAAGGAAAAGAAACTCACACCAACACCAAGGAAACCCAGAGCACACACCCCACTCGAACCGAAAGAAGTTCCATCTCGCTGCAACAGGTAATGGCGCATCATGCTTTTATCTAAAAAACCACACCATTTCGCGTTCAATAGGCAATGGCGGTTCAAACACAGCCAAGAAGAGGTTTTTCAGCATACAGAGCATCACTTAGATGTAAGTCTCACCTTAATTTACAACTTTACCAACTGAAAGTATAATACTCTAATAGAAAAAACAAATGATTGAAAGTATAATACTCTAATAGAAAAAACAAATAAAAGTAGAATGCTATAATCTAATACATATTTCCAAATGACTGAAAGTATAATGCTTTAGTAGGAAAAAATATGAAAGTAGGATGCTATAATATAATACACATTTAACGAAAACCAAGGACCAATATTGCTATTAAACATCAAAATAAGGACCAAAATTGCAAAAAAAGTCATCTGGGACCCAAATTGCAAAAATCAGCAATAACTATGGACCAAATTGCAAAAAAAGGTAAAGAAAAAAAAAAGATTTTTGATATGTATCCGAATTTAGTTCAAATTATGGTCGATACCCGAAACTATTTAAGGATGATTATACCGCATCCAAGCAGTGACATTATAACCCCTCATTCTTGAGATAGCACCTGTTATCATATTGTTGTCCACCTACTACCATTGGGTTTTTTTGTCTTCAATACAAACCAAAACATCTTCAAACAGCCCCAAGCGCATCTCCAAACCTTGTGAGCATCTACACAATAGGCTACTACCGTCAACTAAAATCAACATAATTAAAAGCATATTGATTAGATAATAGCATCAAAATCAAGTTTATATAAAAAAAGTTTAGCTATTCTAAACAAATTATAGTTCCTTTTCTTAAATTCTGTTATGTGATTTCTTTTATGTTATGCATAAGAAAAAATTACATCAAATTACCATAGGTGTATGATATAAAGCCACAAAACTAAGAATTATAAAGCAATATTATTAAGAGTAACGTTGGTGTTTGGGATTTCCCAGCACGCAATAATTTCATTTTTTATATCAATTACAGCACCTTTCCAATTAACTCAACACTAACCGAGTAAAATCTGATTAAATTTGTCAATAATATTGTAACTAATGATAAAAATGTCATGACAATTGAATGTTGCACACACCGATGTTTGTGTACAAGAACAAAGAAACAATAGTTTATAATCTGAAATTGCAGTCCAAGAACAGAGAAATAAGAAACAAAGGACAATAATCTCTAACCTGGAACCAATACCGACAGTTGTGAGTGGCCGGCGGCTGTAGAGAGAACAACAAAGTAGTCTGATAGTTGATTGGCCGATCGACGTCTAGGGTTTTCTAAGAGGGAGAAGGCAGTGGTGCATTGACAGAGATAGAGGGTGATCGAATGGCAGAGGGGCGTGATGGTATCGATGGTGGCGGTGATTTTGATGGTGGTGAAAGCTGATAATTTCCCCTAATTTGGCACTGGTATCACCAACCTGCAATTCAATTCAAACGAATAAAAACACACACATACACAGAGATAAGTTAAACATAAGCACACCGGAGTTAAACATGAAGTTATTGGCATAGACGGGTCCATGAGAATCATCACGATGGTCGACCTAGACAGAGAGAAACAGGGGCAGAGATCAACGGCGGTTGGTGGCGGAAGCGAGGTGCGGCGGAGATGGGCTGGATGAAGAAGATAATTAGGTTAAGGTTTCAGATTTTTAGAGAAATAAGGGTTGGGTGGTGGTGGGTTTTGCAATACGCGATTGAAGGCAAAGGAGAGATCTCACTGTGGTAGTGCAGCTTTGTGAAAACCTAAATAGGCCGGGAGATGTAAGGTACCGGTTTGCCGAGATTTTTTCCTGTATACCGGGAATATTCAACTTGACACGATCCGGTCAAAAATTTTCAAACGATTTTGTTATGAGATAATACATATATGCTTTAAAAGTTGGATCTCTTAATTTTAAGAGTTTCCAAATAAGGAAACCATTTTTCATTTTTAAGGTAGTATATATATATATATATATATATATATATATATATATATATATATATATATATATATATATATATATATATATATATATATATATATATATATATATATATATATATATATATATATATAGAGAGAGAGAGAGAGAGAGATGGGTTTAATGCAGAACCAAATTAAATCACCTAACTGCAGAACCATGTTTATCAAAGAACATAAATCCCAAAAATCCCAAAACACGTGAAGTCATCTCGCTAAACTCAAGAGCATCGTCAAATTGTTACAAAGAACTAATTGAACTCACAATTAACCTATAAATTATTGAAATCACCAATTTTAGTATATCACTATTTCACATTCAAAGGTTGAAGTCGGTGTTGACGAACTGAGTTGGAATTAGCGAACCGTGATCTCACTATTGATTGATGTCGCAAGATGGTTCCAATTGCTAATCTGATCTCGCTAAAGATTATGGCCGGCTTTGGGCTGGATTTCATAATTGGGATTAAATTCGTGAAGTGGGTTGGAGTACTTATTGGGATGAAGTGATAAATGGGTTGAATAAGATATAAACACATAGGATTTGTGTACTGTCATGAATGATGGGTTGAACTGAAATCATGCACTTGATATCTGTAAAGTGGGTTTAAGATCAAACATAACGTGGATTCATGAACAGGTGCAGCAAAACAAATATTTGAACGATACATATTTTATTTCCAAAGTCAAAATCAAAGAAAGATCTTAAGTAAGGATGGACAAAAAAGTCAAAGCTCGGTAAAAAGATTTTACATGTAATCGTATGTTCATTAATGAACATATATGTTCATTAATGAACATACGATTATATGTTCATTAATGAACATACGATTACAAGGTAAAATCTTTTACGATCTTTGATTACACAGGCATAACCAAATCAATATTACGCACGAATAAACTACAAAAAACAGTTCATACCTCAATTAAACCCTAGCAGAGAAGATTAGCAGAGAAGATGTTGGTCGAATTGGAGAATGCTGATTACAGGGTAAAATCTTTTACGATATTTGGTTTTGGGGTTTTTGGGATTTATGTTCATTGATGAACATGGTTCTGCAGTTAGGTGATTTAATTTGGTTCTGTATTGAACCCACCCATATATATATATATATATATATATATATATATATATATATATATATATATATATATATATATATATATATATATATATATATATATATATATATATATATATATATATATATATATATATATATATATATATATATATATATATATATATATATATATATATATATATATATATATATATATATATATATATATATATATATATATAGAGGTAAGATAAAATGAGATGGGTGAAAAGGTTGAGAAAATGAGAAAGAATCTGAGCCTTCCAAATAATAAAATCTATGGCTTATATTAATCTGTTATTTATGATAATTTAAATCAATTAAATTTATTAATAATATTTTTAAATACAAAAAGGGTATATAGGTAATATTGATTTCCATCAAATTAGGAAATTAAGTTTCAAATTCCTAAATTGTAGCTCTTTCTCACCATACGTATACATTTTATTCTTTTCCCCTCTCTCTCTCTCTCTCTCTCTCTCTCTCTCTCTCTCAAAAATCCCTAATCGGCCCATCCTTCTTCTCCGGCCAAGCATCTATCTCCGGCAGCAGGATTTTCGTGAGTTATGAGCATCCTTCGATCTGTTCGCTCCGATGACAGCTCACAAAGTCTCCATATGTTCCGATTAAACTCAAACCATCGAAGTCAACATCTGATTCTATTCATCCGTCATCAACTGTTCCGATTTCTTTATGATTTGTTCCAATCCACACATCCGAAGGCAATCAATATTTGATCCGATTGGATTTTGATTTCACACCCACAACGTTTTATCATGTTTTCTCCATTCGCCATCTGATTCACTCTGTTCCGATTGACGCTAATACCGCCGAAGGCAGTCAACCATTTGTTTCATCCGTTTGTTTGCTGTCGAACGAAGGTATTTCCAGTTTCCACCCTTCGTAATCATCAATCTCCCTTCGTTGTTTGATTTTACAGATACACTTTGACATTGACATAAATCGGATCCTAAGGGCGTTTATATATCCAAAGGCTTGTTTCTCAAAGACTTTCGCAGTGGCCGCCTAAGAACTTTCGCCTTTGCCAGGCTTGAGAGTTGATGCTGTTCTGATCCTTCCTTGGATATCTGAAACCTTTTTTTTTTATTTGCTATTTTTCTCTAAGATTGTCACATTTTAAAACGTAGCGGTATCAATGTAACTAGGTTACATGGGTATGAGTCTTGATGCTGTTCAGGATTTTATTTAGATGCAGACTAAGGAAATCCAAGACAACATAAGGAGTAGACGCAACAAGATCTTCCTCCTCATGGAAGAGGTACAATTTTTAATCTAAAAGCATTTCTCCTTCCCAAGTTCTTCTCTGTACAAAATCTTTACATGGCTTTACAAATTGTGAAATATACACAGCTCTGTTTTCACTAACCAAACTTTGTTTTTCTTATTTTAGTATTTGCGGTTTAAGTATTTGGATGCCTTTTACGAATGATTTTATAGTATAATCATTGATTAATATTACAGTATAATCATTGATAATCGGGCTTAATCATCGATGATTAAATCATCAATGGTTAAGTTAGTTTACATCCGTTAGTAAAGCGTCAGTAATCATTGATGATTATAGCTGTAATCATTGATGATTATAGCTGCAATCATTGATGATTATATCTGTAATCATTGACGATTGATACATGTTATTCATGAATGGTATAGAGAAATGACTAACACATGTTAATCATGAATGAATATATCACAACTAATCATTGATAATTAACATATTTGTTTGTGTTTGTTATTATCTAATCTTATATTATTAAAACTAGCATAATGTTTTCTAATGTTTTTTAGAAGCGATGGCTAATCACAAATTATTTGGCGATCTGATTTGAAGTGAAGAAACAGGACTACGATTGATTCAAGAAAAGTGCCGAAACTTGGATGAATTTTGTGACTTTTTATCCTTTGAATGATTTAATTTTTTATTGAATATAATCATGTATAATTTGTAATTGTATGAAATAAGCTAAACATTTATGAATATAAATGTTGTATATTAATGTGTAATTTGATTTTTCTTAGTAGTTTTTCTATTTAAAATGTTTTAATCGATTATGAATATAACTATATAAATGTATGAAACAAGTCTTGTTATATTCATTTAGGAATATAACTATATAAATGTAAGAATCTAGTATTGGCATATTCATTTATGAATATAATTTTGTCATCACTACAATATTCATGGATAATTAATAATTTGTTTTTATTCATTAATGAATGCAATATAATAAATGAAAAAAAAAAAGACGATTCTTTTAAATTTAAAAGAAAATTGATAAAAAATATTTTTTTAATCGTTTATTAATTAAAAATGATTAATACGTTTTTTTAGGTAATTACCAATCAAATCCCTAAATTTTAGGAAATTGTGATTTTATTCATTTATGATTTAATTTAATTAAATTATACAATTACTAATATACCCTTATATATTGATTGGTCCAGAATCATTCTCACATTCTCAACCTTTTTATTCATCTCATTTTAACCTCTCCATATATATATATATATATATATATATATATATATATATATATATATATATATATATATATATATATATATATATATATATATATATATATATATATATATATATATATATATATATATATATATATATATATATAATCTAAAATGTCTAAATATTTTCTCAATAAAAATTTTAAAAAATTCCAAATTTCATAGATACTTGTATAATTATTTATATAATGATCGTTAGTATTTTTGTTAATTTCTTAATATAATCATATTTATATTTTATTAAATACAAAAATGGGTTGGGTTGGGTTGTTAATGAGTGTGAAAATTTTGAATAGATTAGGTTGTATAAGTGGAAGAGAGAGAAATTAGTTTTTAATAAAAAAATTGAATTGGTTTGGGTTGCTAATGGGGATGGTCTAAAGTGGAAGACGTAGATTTTAGCATCATAATCTCTCTCGTGTTTACCTTTTGGGGAGGGGGGGGGGGGGGGTATTAGGAATGCTTTTGGAAAAGATTATCAATTTATTAACTGTTATATGGCAAAATGTTTTTAAAAAAAAATCAACCGTTGATAAGTAATTTAAAAAGGGTTATTTTTATATGAATTTTTTGAGGAAGAATTTTGTATATATGTTTTTTTAGTATTAAAATATTATATTTAATGAATCTAATTTTTAAATGTAATATTTACTTTTTATAAAGTTTTAAAATATAAGATTTGCTAAAATCTTTATTTTTAGTATTTTTTAAATATTTTATAATAATTTTAAATCCTTATTTATGTCGACTGACTATTATATTTTTTTAAATCTTTGTTTAAAATATATATAATCAATTTCTTAAACCTTAGTTATTGGTTTCTCCTAATTGTTATAGTGTCTTCTCTAACACCTAGGTTTTTTGTGTCGTCTTTAGTATTTTGTTTATCAATATTAACTAACTTTTTTTTATCATTAAAAAAATTATATTGTTATTTTTTTGCCAATGATTTAAGAGAAAAAGACAAATATGTCTAATTTCATTGCTTATTTTTAAAAATAATAATAATAAATTAGTCGATCACCAAAATAGTCATGTTTTTCACAAATGACATCTATAAAATCCGCATATATACCATCTGGGAAATCACAAAAGCTATGTCATTGCTGATTTTTACAGATGCTTTGTGAATTTTGCGAGACACACAAATGTGATGTATAAAAACCTCATTTTTCTTGTTTTTCTTCATTTTACCAAAAAATTGAATCTGAAAATTTTCTCAAATACGCTCTCAATGTTACTCCTAAAAACTGATATGTGAATTTTACAGATGTCATTTGTGATTTTGACTTCTTTAATATATCTTGGTTCCTTGAAGTAATAGATTCTATAATATTTATCACATTCTAATCAGTACCCTCATTTGGTCATGTATAACACACACAAAAGAATTAATATGACGATAATGTTGAGAGCATGACAAAGTTGAGGTACAATAATAAAGTTGTAATTTAATTGATGAACATATAGATGTGAATGAGGGTGATATCGTTTGTTAATTTAACAGAATCCTCATGAGTAGCTATAACCCTTTCTCCCTTTGGAAGATCGACCACGCACAAAATGTTTCTTACATTAGACATGATATTAACATTTCAAGTCAAATGGTTTGACGCACTGGTGTAATAATCCACAGTTGTCTATAAAACTTACCACACAAATGAGATTTATATTCTCGAGCACACAAACAAACTTCATGAAACTTACCATGCAAATAATCATTCAAGAGTATCATATTACCAAACACACCAGCAAGTGGCTTCCATTATTCTGCAGTAAACGCCTAAGCGGCTATAGATACTCCCTAATCAGCATCCAAACCTAAACTTTTTGCGACTGCAACATTGGCTTGAGG
Source organism: Cichorium intybus (assembly GCA_023525715.1). Lineage (NCBI taxonomy): Eukaryota > Viridiplantae > Streptophyta > Magnoliopsida > Asterales > Asteraceae > Cichorium > Cichorium intybus. The sequence goes on along the minus strand of CM042009.1, from coordinate 71,401,422 downwards.
TCCGTTGTTGTTCCTTCCACGACCTTTTCCACGTCATGCACTTCCATCAGGTTTGTGGCGATCTCCCCACCAATATACCAATGTTTTGAACTGGTGTAATAATCCACAGTTGTCTATAAAACTTACCACACAAATGAGATTTATATTCTCGAGCACACAAACAAACTTCATGAAACTTACCATGCAAATAATCATTCAAGAGTATCATATTACCAAACACACCAGCAAGTGGCTTCCATTATTCTGCAGTAAACGCCTAAGCGGCTATAGATACTCCCTAATCAGCATCCAAACCTAAACTTTTTGCGACTACAACATTGGCTTGAGGTCCGTTGTTGTTCCTTCCACGACCTTTTCCACGTCATGCACTTCCATCAGGTTTGTGGCGATCTCCCCACCAATATACCAAGTTTTCAAAACATTCGGTGACTTTAAGAACGTTCTTTTTGAATTTTGTACAATAAAGTTTATATTATTGACCTGATCTTTTCTTCAGCGGCCTTTTCTACTTGTTCGAATCTTTCTTCATCGACCTTTCTACTTGTTCGAATCGGAAACACCCAAACTTCTTGTTTTTCTTTGTTCACGTTAGAGATGGTTCGAACCCATTCATCTTCAATTACCAAATAGGCTCGATTAAGAAAAGGTAATAGATATTGTGAGAGAATGCTTGGCCGAATTTGTCCAAAATATTCGCTATTCAAGCTCATCGAGAACTCGTGAAGCACATCTTTTTCTTGACAAATTTCATGTTCTCGACTAGTCATGCACAATGTATAGCAAGAACATGTAACAAAATGTTGATGAGTACAAAATTCCTCCCAGAAAGTCATTATTTTATCATAATATGCAGCGACACCCAAACATTTAGTTTCTCCACATCACGTAATGGAGGCTTTCAATTGTTGGATCATAGCACCATTAATGAGTGCAAATCGTTCTTTGAGGGTATCCCACAAGCTCTTTGCTTCCTTTTACTTCGATAGAGATGTTTTCACTTTTAGTGTAATTTTTTCATGATCCAAGAGACCAACATGATGTTAATGGTGCTCTAGTAAGATTGTATGTATGATGCTTTGAATGCTACAATTGTTCCATCAAGAAAACTGAGCTTACCTCTCATTTGAAAGGCAATATTAATCTCTCCTACCCATTCATCATAATTCTCACCCTTGAATATTGCAGAAATAATGAAATCGCCAGGTCGATCTTAGTGAGGAAGAAAGGTGGGTTCATATATATATATTTGATGGTGGTGGTGTGTTGCCATACATTGTGTGACAATTGTAAATTTTGGTCAAAGAAAGTCAACTGTAGTCAAACGAAGCGTACGTTAATCTATATGTTGAAAAGTTATTTTCCATAACTTTTGCGATGAATTATTAAATATTATAATACTACGTATGCTAAGTCAAAACAATTATCGATTAAAAGTCGAAAATGCGGACAGCAAACTGCTGTAGCGTAAAAATTCGATAATCGTACAATTATTATTTTGAGAATAATAATATTTATAAAACGATTTACTCGTAAATACGAAACTGTGGATATATAGAACGTCGAAAACGGAGTTCGTATGTGAAAGTTACAACCATTAAATCGCTGTGAACGGATAAATGTACACAGGGTTTGGACTCAAAATACAAAATGTGGTGCCTTAAACATCAAATATGAAATAACAATACATATAATATGGAACGTAATAATATCTAGTATTTAATTTCAAAGCCAAATTCGATTTCCGGTAAAATGCCAAAAATTGCGAAATCGGAAGAATACTGCGCTTAAACGCGTATTTCAACATCCAACGGGTTAATATTCAATCTAAATAAATGTTTGACAATGTTTTTATATAAAATAATTATTTAGAACTTTGTTTCGTCAAAAACTCACAAAATTTCACTAAAACGGCTTACGATTTTATAAAAATCACACATTTTATACAAGTATGTTGCTATTTATTTAAAAACCACTCCATCCCACCCCCTACCCCACCCCCATCGGCTACACACCAGCCCCCATGCAATCCATGGGTTACTATTCAAGATCTAGGGTATAATGGAGCTATAATAAAATAATACAATAAAATCTAACTAAAAATCTAACCTAAATTCATAATAAACTAGGAGAATATCATTTGAACATAAACCATCAACTCACTCTTCTCATCTTTCTCTCCCTTCTCTTAGCTCTCTCCCTCTCTTCCTCTCCTCCAAACCGCCACCACCTTGCACCACCCTAAACCACCGCCGGCCACCCTCATCATCCACCATTTTTAGTACAAAACACTCCAAGCTTGGTAAGTTAGCTTCTCTTGTGATTCTAATCTATATTACACAAGTTTTACACCATTTACACACACTAACATCTATGAAAAACCTTTGGGTAATAGCATTGTCCAAGGGTCCCCCGAGCTCCAAGGCTTGGATCTTTATTCCTACCACCGATCTTTCAAGAAATACCTAGTTTTTAAGCCAAGCACGCTACAAGGGTGAGTTCATACCCCTCATTTTCATCTTTTCTAACCTTTTTGGGGGAGAATACAAGTTTAATTACTATAAATGTTGTTTTATTCAAGTTTATATGTGTTTAAATGCTATAAATGATGTTTTACACAAATTTATGAAACTAGTTGTTGTGTAAAAATGCTCTTGATATGATATATGGATAGTTCTATGTATGATGATCATAGTGATATATAATGTTGGTGTAAAAGTTCCCAAACTATAAATAAATTATGTAAAAATGTTAGATCTTGGGTAAAAATGTTATAAATATAAAAACTAGAAGTTGTGTACCAATGATCTTGACATGAAAAATAGTTAGATCCATGTGTTTAAACATTATGACATATTATGTTTGTGTAAAAAAATACAAGACTATAAATAAAGTGTGTAAAACACTAGATTTTTGACATAAACGTCATAAAAACGAAAATTTATAAAAACTGCGTTTTTATAACCGGGAAATACTATTTTCTAGCAAAAATGGTTATAGCCAAGTTATTACACCATTTTTATGAGAAATATCTTAAAGAATGATATTTATAATAATTTGAATAAGTTATTTCATTATTATTCGTAAAAATATGATTATTACGACGGAACTCTAAAAATAGACTATTATTGGAATAGTTTATAAACATAAGGTTATAATGACAAAAATAATTATATAAAATTATATAATTATTCAACATTACTATATTATCATGAGAAAAATGATAATGGATGATTTCAAGAGTTACTATATACAAATTTTAAGTACACAAGTTGATTGGAATACATACATTTTTGTGAGATGAATCTTTACAGTACTTACCTACTATAAGTCCTGAACTTTATAACCAGAGTCTCGGTAAGAGAGCGCGATATTTGAGTATAGATCTATATGGGCTTGACAACCCCGCACCTGAGCTGCTAGCTACAGCTAGACCGGCATGTCTGAGGTGTCCAAATGTCTAACATTCTGACGCCTGAAGAACGTCGCAGCAGGCCAACTAGTCACAGTATGGTTGTAGGGTATCTCACATGAGAAAATAATCAACTTAATAATTTTTATAAATTGTTTACGTGGAAACATACATTTCTAAGGAATTTACACTACAATTTTACATATTACATTTTAGTCTTTGGGATTTAAAGACTTGGACGTTTTTATGAGAAAATATTGGATTTTCTTGGTTTTCAACACTGTTGCTTACAAACAAAAGACTTTTCTTACGCAAAATCTTATGAACTCACCAACTTAATTGTTGACACTTTTTCAACTACTTGTATTCTCAGAAAATTGATAAGGTAAACCTCCAGCGCTATTCGAAGAGACGTTACGACGTCATTTTTGCTTATCTTGATATCATTTGTAATTGTATTTGAAACATGCAACATTTAAACGATGTAACATTTGCAATTATTTAATGATGGTTGTTTTGCTTGGAATCACTATTATTCAACTTTGTTATGATATTGTTCATGAAGTCATCCACCCTTGAACTATTCCGCCAATACGGTTTGAGGGTGTGACACATTGGTATCAGAGCATTGTTTATAGTGAACTAAGTATATCAATCCATTTAAAGATATACAACTATAAATACAATGGGACTAAAACTCTCGAAAACATTTTCGTACAAGTATACTTTTAAAATTACAACGATAATTTTGATAAAAAGTATAAGTACATACATACATACTGGAACGATATCATAACGAAAACATACAAAAGTGGTAGGATGAGTTGAACACTACGGATAGGCCTAAGTGTTTTGGTAATTATATCTTGGATAAATAGAGCCTGATCAAATGTATTGGTCCAAAATATGATTAACGTATACTTTGGAATAGTCGTGGTGAACAGCAAGTCCGAACACTTACCAATAACCAAATAACTAAACAAATTTTTTTTAATACTATGGGAGTATTTTAAGACGCTATAGAACTAAACATAAAGTTAAAATACCGTAGGAGTATTTTGCGTACATTACTTAATTATATATATGTGTATTTAAGGATCCCTTTATATACTTCTTACACCCCAATCCTCGTACAGACGCCATGGCCGGATATCACCTACCAGGAGACCCTTACTACCCGGAAGAAGAACCAGAAGAGATGTCGTAAGATGAAGATCAATGGGAAGAGGAGGAGTCCGATGACGAGCCCGAAATCATCAACCCCCGCCACCCAATCCGCGAGCATCATGCACCACCCCCGGAGCCGAGCTTCCATGTATACCGCCACCCTGGTGGCCCGTTATGGATGCGTACTCCTCGAAAGAGGGTACTTCCCATCCACCGTCCCTTACTAATAGAGGAACCTCTTCAGGACCCGACGCCAGAATAGGCAGAACGCCTACGCCTTTGGAGCCGCGAGCAGGGCTTACGACCCCCGTATGGCATGTCCCACGACTTCTTCGACCTCAGCGAGGGAGGTTCCGCGGACAGAGCGTTGCCAGTCATGATTGGGTGCATTAGCCGACAGGAGGATCGGATCAGGGCGACATCTAGCCAAGTCCTGGACGTGGGGGCCACTACTGAGGTCACCACAGCACGCGTCCGACGCCTAGACGAGGCTCATCACCGTACTTCCGAGAGAGTCGACACACTTGAGGAGGATGGGAGGACGGCTATAGGGATGTTTCGAGAGGCCTTCGTGCGAATATCAGAGTCTGAGCAGAGGATACGAGACATAGAGCAGAGGGCCGAGGAGGCCGTACAAGAGGCTGCCGACTTGAGAGCACAGGTAGCCGCGCTTCGTGGAGCCAGGGGATCCAGTTCGCCATGAATAGTACTTGTACTACTCAAATTTTGTTATAGACTAGGATTTTACGAGCAAGCGCTATACGCTACTCGCTCTTGTATGTAGGCGCGGCCCTACAATTAAGTGATTACACTCTTTGTGGGTCGTTACGCCGCCCGTTTATTGGTGCATTGTAGACCTCTGCGAAGGTCAAATTTTCCCATCTCAAAATCATGTAACGCTACAATTATTATTAATATGATGACTTATGTTATTTATAAGATGTTGTACAAGTGTTTGACATGTATGTTTGATACTGGAGTATAGTTACAACTTACGAAAAGAAAAGAACAAAGATAAACTTGAAATATGAGCGCCGCATCCTAATGACAATATACTTATAACGATCCTTCCAGAAACTTACCAACGTCAAATCTTGAATCCTTGTGGCAAAAATATGCCACCTCGTCGAAGGAACACTAGGCACGCACCAGTCGAAACACCCGATCCACACATGATGAACTCAGCAACTTTCCAAGCCGCCATCACAGCCGCTATTGCCCAAATTAACACGAATGGGACCAATGGAAATGGAAGCAGAAATGGCACCAACGACTCGACAAATGGAGAAACCCAAACCAATCGTGAGTATGTACGTACAAGGACTTTGCTAATTGTAAACCTGTGGCTTTCCATGGTACTGGTGGTGTCCTTGCTCTCACGAGATGGATTGAGAATACAGAATCAATCTTTGATATCTTCGCATGCCCTGAGGATTTTAAAGTCAAATTCGCCGCTTGTACCTTTGCTGAGACGACCATGTCCTGGTGGAAGGGTCATGTTAAGGCTCTGACACTTCCTGTGGCCAACTCAATGAGTTGGGAGGAACTGAAGACCATGCTGATGAAAGAGTACTGTCCCAGAGGGGAGATCCAAAAACTAGAACAAGAACTGTGGAACCTCACTATGAAGGTTCAGATCTGACCTCCTACACGAACCGATTCAATGACTTGGCAACCCTCTGCCCTGTTATGGTCACGCCAAAATCTGTGAAAGTGGAACGCTATATCTGGGGGCTATCTCCTCAGATCCAGGGGAATGTTGTGACATCCCGGAAATTTATACCTAGAACTATAAACAGTTAATTCACCGCAAACCTCTTTATAACCAAACCTTTTGAGCTTCAATGCATACTTTGGAAAATATAGTGTCATTACGATTAAAATAAGATACGAGATAAAATCTTACTTCCTATAATGGAATATCTCAAGCATAAACTGAAACCCTAGTAAATACGTCTGAAAAACTGAAAATAAGTATTAACCATTTGTGAAACAAAACATGCAATCTAACCTCAGAGTACATGTTTCCCTGATTCCGGAAATATAAATAACATTCAAAACAGAGCTCATATGCAAAAGTTACGACTGTTATAAGAAAACAAGCTAAAACAAACCAGTGTAACACTGATTTATTTAACTACATAAATCGTTTCGATCCGTTGAGGCACTTGCGCACCTCATATGGAAATTCCGAGAACATTATTGGACTCAGACTATGGTCTATTATTGGATTCCATACTTGAAATATTTTTAGCAAAAATATTTATAAAAGTCAAACGCTGGATGCTACGGATAATCGAACGCACATATTTAATCACGTTTTCCCAGTGTTCTACAACTCGAAAAATAAATCCGTTTGGGTTTCTAAAACCGGTGCACTCGGCTCGACAATTCTCCGGTCTCGAAAAAAATATTAGACATCGAGATCTTGCGCACGAATTATGTCATCCACGACATCACCTTCACCAACCCCAACTACTCCATGAGACTATAAATAAGAGGCTTTGCATCTCATTTTTCTTCACCAATTCACCAAAGCTTCTAGCTTTTTCTTTCTTTCTCCAATTGCTCTCCTTTTGGCCAAGAACACCACCACCATTGGCCATCGCACCATCACTTCGCCGCACAAAACCTTGTTGTTTTGTGGTGTTATTTCGCGGTGCTTCTCAAACACGATCGTTCTTATATCTAAACTGAATTCACGCTTCAAATGTGAGTGTTACGGCCCCTTTGTCTATGTTTTTATATATTATGGGGGAGAATACATGTGCAATATAAACATTTACCAATTTCATATCAAGTTTTATAAATGTTATTATAGCTTTATAAAATGTTTTCAATAAGCGAGTACTGTACACTATTACGTATATACTTATCAACATACTTCGCTTTTATAACAAAAACCATTTTGGGATGAGACTTGTCTATCCTACATTTATCAATGGCTTAGATAGTGAGACACTATACATAACTAAGTAGAAATACCTAGACCCCACACTACTATAACCGTTAATCAAGCAGAGCGAGATACATATGTATAGATCTATACGGGTTGACACCCCCACCTATGGTTGTTAGCTACAACTTCGACTTGCAAATCGATGTAGGTGATACTTATCTTTTTCATTACTACGACGTCCATGAAGCGTTGTAAGGGGGTACATTTCAGTCGAATAGCTCGGTTATAGGACTCAACTATACGCATTGATGGTTTTCTCATAAACGTACATATCATTTATAAGTATGGTATTACTTATGGTTTTCAAAAACTCTATACAATTCATTTATAAGTATGGTATTACTTACGATTTTCAGCAACTCTTTACAAACTCATTTACAAGTATGATTATACTTACAAAAGGAATACTTTTAGTTATTTTAAAAGTATCAGTGCTGTGTTCGGCATAAAACCTGTAACTCTCACCAACCTTGTGTTGACCCTCAAAACTACATGTATTCTCAGGAAATCAATGAGACTTTCAGAAGATGGAAATCTTCACGGATTTCAGGCAATCTAGTTTGGTTATATCTGTTAAGGCATTTCATGTACTCTACTATTATTATTTGTAAGAACCATGTATTCAAACTTCAAGATGAAATACAACTATCCTTTGGTTTATTGTTGTACTTGTACTGTATATTCAATTGCCTGTGATCCAAGAACTTAGTCGCACAGCCCGGCATGTTCCGCCACCTCGGTCGGGGGTGTGACAGAATGGTATCAGAGGTAAATTGGCTATAGAGAACTCGTATCTTCGAAAGAGGAATACAACTATAGCAACAGGCTTCTAATAAAAGTATTATTATTAATTACACTACTTCTCGACTACTTACGGGTGAGGTGTCTAGTTTGAACTATCGCTTGGGTTTTGGATTCAGAACAGCTTTAATGCTAAAATGATCCTGCCCACCGGTACTTCTGATCTGGCCGATCCTTATTTGATAGTCTTGAGGTACAAAACAAAAACTAATAATACTGCAAACCCCACCAACAATATATATAGGAGTTATATATATACTCTGACCCGCGATGAGAACACTATATACAACTATAAATACAATGAGACTAAAACTCTCTAAAACATTTCGTACAAAGTATACTTTTAACATACAATGATATTGTTATAAAGTATAAGTACATACATAGTAGAACAGTGTCATAATCAGAACAATACAAAAGTAATAAGATGAGTTGAACACTACGAGTAGGCCTAGGTAATTTTGTAATCATACCTAGGATAGATAGAGCCTGATCACCTATATTGGTCCAATGTGTGACTAACATGTACTTAGGAATAATCGTAGTGAACAACAAGTATAACAACTTACCAAGAATCATATACAAAGAAACTCTAAAACAGAATATAAAGCTAAAATACTATAGGAATATTTTATAATACTATAGAACCATACATTTAGACACTTTATCTACCCCTATCCTTGCACAGTCAACATGATATTTTGATAATACCTGACCAATAACTATTATCGAAAACCTACCATCATTCCTACCAACAGTTCCATTAAACTAATATTGGTAGAAATTCAATCTGAAAGCCGAAGGCGGGCTATGTCACCTGCCAAGTCTTCTGGGTTCTCTTCACTTATGGTCTTGAGAAAATCATGGTTAAAACCACTCATAGCAGAAACAGAAGGCAGAGATTGCTGCTGTGTATGGGTCCCTGATGAAGCTTCTTCTCTCTTCTGAACCTTTCTTTTCTTGTAAACAGCCTTAAAGGCAGCTTGCCTTAATCTCTTTGTGGTATCAGTTATCTTCGAACTGGAACCCTCGACTATTGCTCTTTTCTCGTTCTCTAGACCAAGTATTACGTCTACTCTACTAGGATTATTATCCGATTCCTGTTGCATAAATACTTTCAGTCATTACAATCTCATGGTATTAAAATTGTGGAGAAAGAAATACAATTCTTAACCTGAGTATGGTTAATAAGAGTTTGTAGACTCTTAATCTGTCGTCGAGGCCAACTTTTGATGCCTAACTTCCTACAGCGTTGCTTCAACTGTGTTGATCCAACGTTGAGTTCCCTTGCAGCTTGCATAAGTGGCTTGTTAAAGAGCTGAGCTATTTCTTCCTTACTTAATGGCTGTCTAGAACCACTTCCACTGCCAATTACTGTGGCTCTTGGATTCAAAGAATCAAATCCGGTTGTACTATTGTCATTCTGGATCATTTGAGCATGATCCTGATTTGTTAAACCAAAGATAAAATTTGGTGCAATAACATTAGAATCTGCCGTCGGCAGTAACTGCTGATTTTTAGCTATGAACCCAGGGTTTTGAAATCCTTCGAGATTCCTTTGAATCATCTGAAGGTGATCCTGGTATTGAAAACCTCCCTCAAAATCGGGATTCATTCCAACACTGTCGTTATGAATCACCTGTAGCTGATCATCATTCTGCTTGCCAGCCATGAATCCTTGATTCATGGGGATAATCCCACTGTTCGTTATGTACTCGTCCATAAATGGATCTTTAAAAAAAATGTTAGAAGATAAAAACCAAACTGACATAAAAGTACTAAAATTCGACCTAGAAGTAAGCTTTGAGATTGCTCATAAGCAAAGCCCAAAGATGAAGGTCCTGGATCTTCTGAGATAATATTCATCGGAGGAAGAACTTCAAGATCATTTTGAAGCTGGTCCAGCGGTAATATATCTGGAAAATCTATACCTTACATAGTTTAAAACAAAATCAAAACGCTAGAGAAATGAATAAGAAATAAAAGGAGTTAAGGATATTATAATTACCAGACTCCAGTAGAGGTATCTGATTAAACGATAGGGAGGTACCCTCTTCCCTTAGGAAATTCCGCTCAGCGTCTGACAAGTTTTCCATATGAGATCTGTTTTACATGCCTCGATTGGAAATCTGAAATTATATAAGAATAAACTAGTAGTAGGAAAGAATGAGACTGAAAAGATCTTAGATACAAATGATGATACATACCCGTTTATATAGCATCTTACAGTAGGAACTGAAAGGACAACTCATGTTCTTAATACCGAAATTCAAAATATCTACAGTAGATGCAATCTTTTCACCACCCTAAGTGATATCTTTTCCAAATTGGCGGCTTGACTCCGATGTGGACGAGATAACGAAAATACATTTTTTAAATATATATATATATATATATATATATATATATATATATATATATATATATATATATATATATATATATATATATATATATATATATATATATATATATATATATATATATATATATATATATATATATATATTCTGATAACGGAAATAGTTCAAAGAATAGTTAATTCAATTATATAGTAATCTAATCATAAATAATGAATTAGAACCTACTCATCTAACATCTGTAGAGCTCGTGGTTCACCTGTATCTTACGTACTTCCTTCCATCCTATGAGTATCAACTGTAAAATGAAATCACATATCATATCTTAAACATCCTCAGGCATTTCCAGAATACTTAACTCAAATGATTAAGAAATAAATATCTAATACAAATCACAATTAGTGAATATCATATGCTATAAAAAAAAACCAAATCAACCGTTAAAACATCACAATATTCGCAACAAGGACTCAATACAACATATATTAGCAATCCACTAACAACACATGAGATGAATCGAAGCATACTTTTAGATTTGGACATCTAGAGTTTGAAACCCTAAAACTCAAAATAACTAACCTTGTGAATTAAGAACTAGAGAACGCATTTCGGGTGTTAAATCCAACCTCCACAAACTTTTACTACACAAAATCCTTGATCAAAATGACCAAATTTCGCACCTTTTGCTATGAAAATAACCTAGGATGATTTTGGTTCATAAATGTGGTAAATGAGGAAAGCTGTCCAAATAACCCCACTGAAGCAGGTTAGCGACACTAACCTTTAAAGTTAGCATCGTTAACTTTTAAAAATCCGACCCGTGCTCTGAAACCCGACCCGTGTAAGTCTACTTGATGCTACCGGATGCTATAGTAACTAGAACACGACCCGTGTGACTTCTACATGATCGAGCAGAAGTGTTATGTTACGAAATAATTTCGGGACGAAATTCCTTTAACGGGGACGTAATGTGACATCCCGGAAATTTATACCTAGAACTATAAACAGTTAATTCACCGCAAACCTCTTTATAACCAAACCTTTTGAGCTTCAATGCATACTTTGGAAAATATAGTGTCATTACGATTAAAATAAGATACGAGATAAAATCTTACTTCCTATAATGGAGTATCTCAAGCATAAACTGAAACCCTAGTAAATACGTCTGAAAAACTGAAAATAAGTATTAACCATTTGTGAAACAAAACATGCAATCTAACCTCAGAGTACATGTTTCCCTGATTCCGGAAATATAAATAACATTCAAAACAGAGCTCATATGCAAAAGTTACGACTGTTATAAGAAAACAAGCTAAAACAAACCAGTGTAACACTGATTTATTTAACTACATAAATCGTTTCGATCCGTTGAGGCACTTGCGCACCTCATATGGAAATTCCGAGAACATTATTGGACTCAGACTATGGTCTATTATTGGATTCCATACTCGAAATATTTTTAGCAAAAATATTTATAAAAGTCAAACGTTGGATGCTATGGATAATCGAACGCACATATTTAAACACGTTTTCCCAGTGTTCTACAACTCGAAAAATAAATCCGTTTGGGTTTCTAAAACCGGTGCACTCGGCTCGACAATTCTCCGGTCTCGAAAAAATTATTAGACATCGGGATCTTGCGCACGAATTATGTCATCCACGACATCACCTTCACCAACCCCAACTACTCCATGAGACTATAAATAAGAGGCTTTGCATCTCATTTTTCTTCACCAATTCACCAATGCTTCTAGCTTTTTCTTTCTTTCTCCAATTGCTCTCCTTTTGGCCAAGAACACCACCACCATTGGCCATCGCACCATCACTTCGCCCCACAAAACCTTGTTGTTTTGTGGTGTTATTTCGCGGTGCTTCTCAAACACGATCGTTCTTATATCTAAACTGAATTCACGCTTCAAATGTGAGTGTTACGGCCCCTTTGTCTATGTTTTTATATATTATGGGGGAGAATACATGTGCAATATAAACATTTACCAATTTCATATCAAGTTTTATAAATGTTATTATAGCTTTATAAAATGTTTTCAATAAGCGAGTACTGTACACTATTACGTATATACTTATCAACATACTTCGCTTTTATAACAAAAACCATTTTGGGATGAGACTTGTCTATCCTACATTTATCAATGGCTTAGATAGTGAGACACTATACATAACTAAGTAGAAATACCTAGACCCCACACTACTATAACCGTTAATCAAGCAGAGCGAGATACATATGTATAGATCTATACGGGTTGACACCCCCACCTATGGTTGTTAGCTACAACTTCGACTTGCAAATCGATGTAGGTGATACTTATCTTTTTCATTACTACGACGTCCATGAAGCGTTGTAAGGGGGTACATTTCAGTCGAATAGCTCGGTTATAGGACTCAACTATACGCATTGATGGTTTTCTCATAAACGTACATATCATTTATAAGTATGGTATTACTTATGGTTTTCAAAAACTCTATACAATTCATTTATAAGTATGGTATTACTTACGATTTTCAGCAACTCTTTACAAACTCATTTACAAGTATGATTATACTTACAAAAGGAATACTTTTAGTTATTTTAAAAGTATCAGTGCTGTGTTCGGCATAAAACCTGTAACTCTCACCAACCTTGTGTTGACCCTCAAAACTAAATGTATTCTCAGGAAATCAATGAGACTTTCAGAAGATGGAAATCTTCACGGATTTCAGGCAACCTAGATTGGTTATATCTGTTAAGGCATTTCATGTACTCTACTATTATTATTTGTAAGAACCATGTATTCAAACTTCAAGATGAAATACAACTATCCTTTGGTTTATTGTTGTACTTGTACTGTATATTCAATTGCCTGTGATCCAAGAACTTAGTCGCACAGCCCGGCATGTTCCGCCGCCTAGGTCGGGGGTGTGACAAATGTAGAAGCAGCGAGCCCCGCCACTTTCGACAGCGCCAAACGACTGGCCCAATGATTAGTTGACCATAGGGTTCGCCAGGGAACCATGACCCCAAGAACTGAACAATCAAAAGAGAGAGATCACAAAAGAAAACCCTGGAACAGGGGAAGGGGTCAGCCTAACCAAGAAGGTGCCAAGAGACAACAGATTGTGGCAGTCCGTGCAGCCACTGTCCCGACTACCCCAACAGCAACCAAGCAATATAATGGGACACTACCCAAGTGCAACAAGTGCAATTTCCACCATATTGGAGCCTGTAGAGAAATTCACTGCTCGAACTGTAACAAAAAGGGTCATACTGCCCGTTTCTGCAAGGCGCCAGTTCCACAAACCGCCCAAGCCTCTAATGCTGGGGTGATTCAAGCTTGCTATGGTTGTGGTGAGACGGGGAGCTTCAAGCGGGATTGCACGAAGACAAAGAACGTTGGAAGAAATGGAAGAGTCTTAGCCATGGGACGTGCGGAAGCGGTGGAGGATCCCACCGTAGTTACCGGTACGTTCCTCGTCAATAATTCATATGCTTATATTCTATTTAATAGCGGTGCGGAGAGGAGCTTCGTAAGCCACGAGTTTAAAAACCTACTAAAACAAAAACCTCAATCACTCAATGAAACATTTATGGTAGAAATGGCAAATGGCAAAACAGAAAGCACAAACGACATATACATAGGCTGTACCCTTACTCTGGACGATCACTCCTTTCAAATCGACTTAATTCATGTTAGAATAGGAAGCTTTGACGTGATTGTTGGTATGGATTGGCTAATTCCCCATCATGCCGACATCATGTGTTACGAACGAGGAATCTAACTTCATCTACCGGATGACAAGACCCTTGTTATCTACGATGATAAACCCAATACCAGCCTCCGAATCGTGTCTTGGATCAAAGCCCGAAAGTACCTACAGAAAAAATACGATGCCTTTCTAGCCCACGTTGTTGACAAGAAGAAAGAAGTAAAGAGCATCAAAGAGATCCCTGAAGTCTGCGACTTTTCTGACGTATTCCCAGAAGACCTCCCAGGAGTACCACCAGCACGACAAGTCGAGTTCAGAATCGATTTGATCCCTGGAGCCACCCCAGTAGCAAAAGCGCCATACCGATTAGCCCCGGCAGAAATGCAAGAATTATCCAGCCAACTAAACGAACTGCTAAGTAAAGGGTTCATCAGGCCGAGCTTCTCACCTTGGGGAGCGCCGGTCTTGTTCGTGAAGAAGAAGGATGGATCATTCCGTATGTGCATTGACTATCGGGAATTGAACAAGCTCACCATCAAGAACCGATATCTGTTACCCCGAATTGACGACCTGTTCGATTAACTCCAAGGATCGAGTTATTTTTCAAAATTCGATCTAAGGTCGGGGTATCACCAACTCAAGGTTCAAGAAGAAGATGTTCCTAAGACAGCATTCAGAACTCGCTACGGCCATTATGAATTCGTTGTGATGCCCTTCGGATTGACCAATGCGCCCGCAGTGTTCATGGATCTGATGAACCGTGTATGCCGACCTTACTTAGATAAATTCGTGATAGTATTCATCGATGATATATTAATCTATTCACGAAGTAAGGAGGAACACAGCCAACATTTACGACAAGTTTTAGAGACGCTAAGGGCAGAGAAACTGTACGCGAAATTCTCAAAATGTGAATTTTGGATTCGAAAGGTGGACTTTCTAGGCCACGTAGTCAGCAAGGAAGGGATACATGTGGATCCCTCCAAAATCAAAGCCATCGAAAACTGGGAAGCACCAAGGACGCCGACAGAAATCCGTCAATTTTGGGTCTTGCTGGCTATTACCGGAGATTCATACAAAATTTTTCCAAAATTGTGAAGCCACTTACTGCCCTGACACAGAAGGGTGTAACGTTCATGTGGGAAGATAAACAAGACACCGCCTTCCAGACCTTGAAGAAAGCCTTGTGCAGTGCTCCTATTATGTCCCTTCTAGAAGGAACAGAAGACTTTGTGGTCTATTGTGATGCGTCAAATCAGGGTGTGGGTTGCGTACTCATGCAGAAAGGAAAAGTCATTGCCTACGCTTCAAGACAACTTAAAACCCAAGAGGTCAACTACACGACACACGATCTCGAGTTGGGGGCAGTATTATTCGCATTGAAGATCTGGAGACACTACCTTTACGGCACTAAGTGTACGATCTTCACTGACCATAAGAGTCTCTAGCATATCCTCAATCAAAAAGAGCTCAACATGAGGCAACGGCGATGGGTAGAGCTACTAAGTGACTATGAATGTGAAATTCGTTATCACCCAGGGAAGGCCAACGTGGTAGCTAATGCCCTCAGTCGAAAGGAGTACTCGGGCCGCCGAGTAAAGTCATTAACGATAACGATCCATTCCCATTTGTCCACTCAGATCAAAGAGGCGCAGCTAGAAGCCTTAAAACCAGAGAACATCGCAAATGAAGCCTTGCGAGGGATGGATAAGAATCTTGAAGTCAAAGATGACGGAGCTCGTTACCTCCTGAACCGAATCTGGGACACCGAGATTCGGTGGATACAGAGACACTATCATGAATGAGGCTCATAAGACTAGATACTCCGTTCATCCTGGGTCCGACAAGATGTACCTGGACCTCAAGAAACTGTATTGGTGGCCAAACATGAAGGCAGAAATTGCTACTTACGTGGGCAAGTGTCTAACTTGCGCCAAGGTTAAAGTAGAATATCAAAAGCCCTCGGGTCTGCTACAACAACTAGAAATACCCGAGTAGAAGTGGGAGCGGATAACTATGGAATTCATAACCAAATTACCAAAGACAACCGGTGGGTTAGACACTATATGGGTAATCGTCGATAGGTTAACCAAATCCGCTCACTTCCTGCCAATCAAGGAGACCGACAAGATGGAGAAACTTACAAGGACGTACATCAAAGAAATAGTACGATTGCATGGTGCGCCAATTTCAATGATCTCAGACAGAGATAGCCGATTCACTTCACGATTTTGGCAATCATTGCAAAAAGCCTTGGGGACCAGACTCGACATGAGCACAGCGTACCATCCACAGACAGACGGACAGAGTGAAAGAACCATTCAAACGCTGGAAGACATGTTGAGAGCTTGTGTGATAGACTTTGGTAAGGTGTGGGACACCCACTTACCGCTCGTTGAGTTTTCATACAACAACAGCTACCACACTAGCATCAAGGTTGCTCCATTCAAAGCTTTATATGGACGCAAGTGCAGATCCCCTCTGTGCTGGGCTGAAGTGGGTGATACCCAACTAGCCAGAGGTCAAGTACCTAACAGCACTCTCACCGGTCCGGAGATCATACGAGAGACAACGGAGAAAATCGTTCAGATCTGTGAATGATTGAAAGCATCTCGTGACCGAAAAAAGAGCTATGCAGATAAACGATGCAAACCTTTGGAATTCCAGGTTGGTGACCGAGTGTTGTTGAAGGTCTCACCATGGAAAGGAATGATACGCTTTGGAAAGCGTGGGAAGCTGAACCCCAGAGATACATTGGGCCCTTCGAGATCCTTGCTAGGATCGGCCCAGTAGCCTACAAACTTCAACTACCGCAAGAGCTCAGCAATGTCCATCCCACCTTTCACGTATCTAACTTAAAGAAATGCCTGTCCGATGAGACTCTTGTCATTCCTCTCAACGAGATCGAGATGAACGAGAACCTTCATTTTGTGGAAGAACCCATAGAGATCATTGGACAGAGAGATCAAGAGAACGAAACAGTGCCGCATACCGATAGTTAAGGTCCGTTGGAGTACCAAGCGTAGACATGAATTTACTTGGGAGCGAGAAGACCAAATGAAGCAGAAGTATCCACATATCTTCCCAAACCTTTGAGGATCCACTCAAGAGCTAAATTTCGGGACGAAATTCTCTCTAACGGGTAGATGATGTGACAATTGTAAATTTTGGTCAACGAAAGTCAACTGTAGTCAAACGAAGCGTACGTTAATCTATATGTTGAAAAGTTATTTTCCATAACTTTTGTGATGAATTATTAAATATTATAATACTACGTATGTTAAGTCAAAACAATTATCGATTAAAAGTCGAAAATGCGGACAGCAAACTGCTGTAGCGTAAAAATTCGATAATCTTACAATTATTATTTTGAGAATAATAATATTCATAAAACGATCTACTCGTAAATACGAAACTGTGGATATATAGAACGTCGAAAACGGAGTTCGTATGTGAAAGTTACAACCATTAAATCGCTGTGAACGGATAAATGTACACAGGGTTTGGACTCAAAATACAAAATGTGGTGCCTTAAACATCAAATATGAAATAACAATACATATAATATGGAACGTAATAATATCTAGTATTTAATTTCAAAGCCAAATTCGATTTCCGGTAAAATGCCAAAAATCGCGAAATCGGAAGAATACTGCGCTTAAACGCGTATTTCAACATCCAACGGGTTAAGATTCAATCTAAATAAAATTTTGACAATGTTTTTATATAAAATAATTATTTAGAACTTTGTTTCGTCAAAAACTCACAAAATTTCACTAAAACGGCTTACGATTTTATAAAAATCACACATTTTATACAAGTATGTTGCTATTTATTTAAAAACCACTCCACCCCACCCCCCTACCCCACCCCCATCGGCTATACACCAGCCCCCATGCAATCCATGGGTTACTATTCAAGATCTAGGGTATAATGGAGCTATAATAAAATAATACAATAAAATCTAACTAAAAATCTAACCTAAATTCATAATAAACTAGGAGAATATCATTTGAACATAAACCATCAACTCACTCTTCTCATCTTTCTCTCCCTTCTCTCGGCTCCCTCCCTCTCTTCCTCTCCTCCAAACCGCCACCACCTTGCACCACCCTAAACCACCGCCGGCCACCCTCATCATCCACCATTTTTAGTACAAAACACTCCAAGCTTGGTAAGTTAGCTTCTCTTGTGATTCTAATCTATATTACACAAGTTTTACACCATTTACACACACTAACATCTATGAAAAACCTTTGGGTAATAGCATTGTCCAAGGGTCCCCCGAGCTCCAAGGCTTGGATCTTTATTCCTACCACCGATCTTTCAAGAAATACCTAGTTTTTAAGCCAAGCACGCTACAAGGGTGAGTTCATACCCCTCATTTTCATCTTTTCTAACCTTTTTGGGGGAGAATACAAGTTTAATTACTATAAATGTTGTTTTATTCAAGTTTATATGTGTTTAAATGCTATAAATGATGTTTTACACAAATTTATGAAACTAGTTGTTGTGTAAAAATGCTCTTGATATGATATATGGATAGTTCTATGTATGATGATCATAGTGATATATAATGTTGGTGTAAAAGTTCCCAAACTATAAATAAATTGTGTAAAAATGTTAGATCTTGGGTAAAATGTTATAAATATAAAAACTAGAAGTTGTGTACCAATGATCTTGACATGAAAAATGGTTAGATCCATGTGTTTAAACATTATGACATATTATGTTTGTGTAAAAAAATACAAGACTATAAATAAAGTGTGTAAAACACTAGATTTTTGACATAAACGTCATAAAAACGAAAATTTATAAAAACTGCGTTTTTATAACCGGGAAATACTATTTTCTAGCAAAAATGCTTATAGCCAAGTTATTACATCATTTTTGTGAGAAATATCTTAAAGGATGATATTTATAATCATTTGAATAAGTTATTTCATTATTATTCGTAAAAATATGATTATTACGACGGAACTCTAAAAATATAGACTATTATTGGAATAGTTTATAAACATAAGGTTATAATGACAAAAATAATTATATAAAATTATATAATTATTCAACATTACTATATTATCATGAGAAAAATGATAATGGATGATTTCAAGAGTTACTATATACAAATTTTAAGTACACAAGTTGATTGGAATACATACATTTTTGTGAGATGAATCTTTACAGTACTTTTATAAGTACCTACTATAAGTCCTGAACTTTATAACCAGAGTCTCGGTAAGAGAGCGCGATATTTGAGTATAGATCTATACGGGCTTGACAACCCCGCACCTGAGCTGCTAGCTACAGCTAGACCGGCAGGTCTGAGGTGTCCAAATGTCTAACATTCCGACGTCTGAAGAACGTCGCAGTAGGCCAACTAGTCACAGTATGGTTATAGGGTATCTCACATGAGAAAATAATCAACTTAATAATTTTTATAAATTGTTTACGTGGAAACATACATTTCTAAGGAATTTACACTACAATTTTACATATTACATTTTAGTCTTTGGGATTTAAAGACTTGGTCGTTTTTATGAGAAAATATTGGATTTTCTTGGTTTTCAACACTATCGCTTACAAACAAAAGACTTTTCTTACGCAAAATCTTATGAACTCACCAACTTAATTGTTGACACTTTTTCAACTACTTGTATTCTCAGGAAATTGATAAGGTAAACCTCCAGCGCTATTCGAAGAGACGTTACGACGTCGTTTTTGCTTATCTTGATATCATTTGTAATTGTATTTGAAACATGCAACATTTAAACAATGTAACATTTGCAATTATTTAATGATGGTTGTTTTGCTTGGAATCACTATTATTCAACTTTGTTATGATATTGTTCATGAAGTCATCCACCCTTGAACTATTCCGCCAATACGGTTTGAGGGTGTGACACATTGTTTAGGGTTTGATTTCCTTAGCAGATGTTGGCTCTGATACCATGTAAATTTAGCAAATTCAATTGTTTTCATTGGTCCAAAACTATCGATACATATAGGAAAATAATAGATAAAGTAGAGAAATTGAATCCTAAAAAAAATTATCTAATGCAATCTCTATATCAAAGACTTGTCTTAACATTGATTTGACCATTTTGTAATTATTGAAATCACTTACCAAGAATTTATAGGTCGAAGCATCTTCCATTTTTTAATAAAAAATCTATGGTCTTTGTAAATATTACAATTATTTCTATGTTTACTTCACTTCTTAATGTATCCTAGAGTATCATCTTCCTTTCTTTAGCATATTGGGTACTTAACACATACAACACTTTCAAAGTTGCTAGAAGATTCATAGTTGAGACCTTCTTCTAGGGACATGAAAATTCAACTATAATGGTTAAGAATACTTGGCACCACACGATAATGTATTTTTGTAAGAACCCCACAAGTCAATATGAATCCATTAAAAAATTCTACTACTATTATTTTTCAATTAACGGAAAGGAGTCTATAGGATGTTTAGCCCTAAGACAAACCTCATATGCTTTATTGAAACAATATTTACTACTACGAATCACAAGAAGCAGTTTAATACTTTCTTTGAAGGATGTTTCATTCTGTTATGTCACAATGTTAAAGAAGAATCCTCTATATTGAGTTTGACTTTTTTGATTAAGCTTGGTTCCTTGAAGTAGTATATTTCATCGTATTTACTTCATATTCCAATCAACACCCTCATTTGGTCATATATTTAGCACACATAAAAGAATTAATATATGACAATGTTGTTGAGATCATGACAAAAATGAGTTATAAAGATCGATTTGCAATTTAATTGATGAACATAAAGAGCATGAATAAGGGTTATGTTGTCTGTTAGTTTAGCAAAACCCTCATGAGTTGCTACAACCTTTATTCCATCAAGAAAACTGACCGAGCACATAGTATTTCTTACATTAGACATTGTATTAAGATTTTCGGTCACTTGGTTTGACGCACCGATGTCAATAATCTATAAATTTCCATGAAACTTATTGCGCAAACAAATTGAAGGGTTTCTATGCAATCAAGAATAAAAAATTCCTATGGTTCACATGCAACCCTAATATGATCTATGTTTTCTTCTATGAAGATAATAAACTAAAACCTAAAGGATACAATTCATTTCTAAAGTTCAATTCAGAAAAACCAACCTTTGATCTTATGATCCTTGAAGCAAGCAGCAAAGGAATCCTGCCTCAAATGCAAGTCACACCCAAGTGATGGAAGAATCAGTCCAGCAGAGTAACACAGAGAGATGGGAGGCGTGGGAATTAGGGTGCCCAGGGGGTTCCTTATATATATATATATATATATATATATATATATATATATATATATATATATATATATATATATATATATATATATATATATATATATATATATATCCATGGTCTAGAATTGTGAATATGTTGAGGTTTTGAAGCTTTGAAGCTTCATCAATGGTGGATCTTCATTTACAACCTTAGATGTTGAATCTAATGGTGTTTCTAACTTGATTTTATCATTTCTAAACTATATTTGGTGAATGAAATCCATCATTTTATGGTTGCTTCATATTTGAGTAATTGTAAAATTCCAAGTGTATCCTTGCCACAATGGAGTTTTCAAATGATACTTGAGTTTGATTTGAGATTTTGATTCACTTATGTTTTTCAAACAAAATGTGTTCATTAAGTTAATATTAAGTCCAATTGATGATGATCTAATGTTATTTAAAGTGGTTTTGAACCTCAAATTAAGCATGTAATGAACCTCTTTTGTTGTATTGTTTTAAAACTTGAATATCATCATAATTTTGACATAAATCAATGTTAATCATGATGTTTAAGTGATTTAAATTAATTAAAACATGTTGTAGATGTTAATGGATAAATATAACCTTTAAAACTGAAAAAACAAGCTTAGAAGTAAATTAGACATGTGTTTGGAAATGATGAAAACACTAAATGGGGACCCTACAGGCATGAATCGATCAAGTCAATCTGCTTAAGTATTTGACTCGATGGAGTTAGGTCATGTTAAGGATTTTCCATTTTGTAACTTTCACATACGATGTCCAAATCATGTCTAGTTTTCGCCTATGCTCTTCTATGATTATATAGATGATATAAATGGAATGAAACTACATTTCCATCAATAAGAACTTATTTGGGGGATTAATGGATTAAGAATATTGTTAAAACTTAGTTTATAGGTTTCTTTAGGGGAACACTAAGTACCACATGGTGTCTAGAAGTAAAGGAAGCTTAATCTAGGGATTGGGGTGAGTAACTCCCCATGAGTACATGTTCCTAAACCATATTTTTGGCAAATTTGTGACTAAATCATATCTTATTCATATATAATCTATGTGTTCACTTTAAATATGTGTTGCATATATAATATATTGTTCGGGAAATGACTTTTTGAGAATCTTGACTAGTTTACAATTTGTTTTGAAATCATCCTTCATATGCGTACATATAGGATGGGATTGGACTTTTCTATGACCTCGGCACTTATAGGGATTTATTCCTTTTTCACCTTTTTTGGTCTTTTAGACTAGTAACAGATTTGAGTGAAATGCTCAATCTGAAGGTGGAGCCAAGATAGCATATATGCTTTAAGGATAGACATTTGTAAGACACGTTTCCCAAGTACTAATTTAAATAGTACTAATAATAAAATTTTGCTTGATGAGGCCCTTAAAGGAGCTATCGTTTAGGGATAGCGACGCTAAGGAGGGTTTAAGTCTGCTTGCGTAATAGTAGTTGATAGCGACGCTAACTCCTAAGGTTAGAGGCGCTATTCACCGCTATTGCAAAACACTAAGTTTTGTGCCTTGAGCCCTATTTAAGGATTCTTAACCCTAGGAGAGCTTCCCTTATCAGCCTCCACTGTACATACAAACCCTAATTCGTAACCCTAGTCTCTTGGTGTTTCTAGCTCCATTTCCTTAGTTTTGAAGCTTGATTGAAGAAGGAGGAAGGAAGCTTGGTGTCAATGGAAGCTCCTATAGTCAAGATCCAGCTCACTATTTAGCTTTTGGACCTTCGTAATGTTGGGATTTGATCATATAAACAAGAACATTCATGCAGCGGAAGAAATAACAAGATCAAATCATATATAGAAGCAAATTATCTAAACAAGAATCATCATGTTCATAATCTAGGATCATATGTTCATAGCAATTTCATCAACTAACAATATGAATTATAAAATTCATACCTTTGTTTGGATGTAAGGATCCAAACCAGAATCCCTTTAATGATTCATACCCAAGAACACCAGAAAACCAGACTGACAAAAGTTCTTCTAGGCTTGAAGCAAGATCCAAAAACCCTTGAAAAGGGTATCAGAATCCAATAAGGAGAAGAGAGGGAGGAGGTAGGGAGGTGGCGGCTCACTTGGAGGCTTTTGGGAATGCCTTAGGGTTTGACCCCAAGGCCTTTATTTATACAAGACGACTACTAGGGTTCCAAACTTAAGGAGCCTTCTTACAGCCACCCCATGGATTGTCTGAATTAATTAAAACATTTAATTAATTACAATTCAATCCCTATAATTAATTTCTATAATTTAGTTCCAAATTAATTTATCAATTAATTACTAATTGTTTATATGGCATCATCAAATGATACAAGTCTCGTATAAGAATCTACGACGCACTAGAACGCCCTTGTTGACGTTCCTTTACTCCGACAGCATCTAGGGTTCCTCGAACAATGTGATTCTAATTAAATTATTTCTCAATAATTTAATAAACTAATCATTCCTTCTTAGTTTCTATCACTGTTTGTTTTACTAGGTCATGAGGGCAACACAAAAAGACCCTGCTATTATTAGAAATATCACCACAGTTAATGACCTTGGACACTATTTCCAACACGTAAATAATAAAGATCCTTTCTAGATGGGTTTCTTATTAGATTTAGGAATGTACGGTATCTCATTTTTATTGGTCCATAATGGTTATATCTGTTAGATTGTGAAACACCAATATTCTTCATTGATTCATAAGAGAGGTTACATAAGAATATATATAACACCAAACCTTAAACGACATTGGGCCGAAACCCTAACCCATACACTAACACATTGGGCCGAAGCCCTAACCCATACACTAACATCCTCCCGCAGTTTTATCGGGAGGGACGATGAAAAACAAATAAAACAAAACAAAATGAGAACAATTAAGAATAACATAGTTGAAATAGTTGAATCTTCTTTTAAATCTATAGAGGAGAGCTGAAGCCCTAGCTCACTGAGTCGACTCGCTGAGTTGGCCGAGTTGACTCACCCTGTTGTAGATCTGGGAAAAAAAAGAGTGAGGGATTGCACCGGACAGTCTCAGGAGCTTGGAACCGGTGGTGGTTGGTCGGAAAACGGAGGTTTAGAGGTCCGAATCGGCTGTTGCAGGTGAGAGATGATGGGTTACGAGAAAACAGAAAGAAGAAGGAGAATGGGTTGTTGAACGGAGCAGCAGTAGTGGTTTGTGCGCGTTTGTATTCTTTTTGACCGGAAAAACAGAAAAGATCGAGAAAGAGGGAGATCAAGAGAAAAAAATCGTGAGTGAGAGGTTAGGAGGCAGAAACGCAGTCACACATGCTCGATATTCTCTATGTTCCGCCTGATCGAGTGAGGCAAGATCGAGACCCACCCGGTCTCTTTGGTTCGTGATTTCAGCAGGAGAAAAGAAGTTGAAGGTTGTAGAGACACTGGTCGCCGGCAGTGGAGCTTTGGGCTGAGGATGAAGCTTTTATTTACGCACACACACAAACACGTATCTGATTTGTTTGTCGATCGGAAAGAAATCAAAAGAGGGGCAAGGATTCAAGAGATAGAAGGGAAGCGAGACAGCCCAGGTGACTGCCGTCGTGATCGGTAGACGAAGAAACAGCATCATCGATGCTACTGGTGGCCGACGGTGGTGCTGCTGGTTGACAAAGATGATGGCCGGAGTTGGGAAGAAGACTTTAACCGGAGAAACGAAGAGCCGACGGAGAAGATGACTGCTGAAGGTAGAAGTGTAAACACAAGTCTCCATAAATTGAATGTCTTTGGGTTGTCGTAGGTTATTATAAAGTGAAGAAAGGAAAATTGAAATGTAAAGAAACAAAAGGAAGGCACCTCCGACGTCAAAAGAATGTCGTCGGAGGTGGGCGGTGGCGACACGTGGTTATGGTTAGCACTAAACCCGCTCTGATACCATGTTAGATTGTGAAACACCGATATTCTTCATTGATTCATAAGAGAGGTTACATAAGAATATATATATATATATATATATATATATATATATATATATATATATATATATATATATATATATATATATATATATAACACCAAACCCTAAGCGACATTGGGCCGAAGCCCTAACCCATACACTAACACATTGGGCCGAAGCCCTAACCCATACACTAACAATATCCTTGGAGTTTGGAGGAACTCCAGTGCATTAGGTCGACTTTTATACTTTTTAAAGCTCATAAGCCTTAGAAAAGGGCATGCTCAAGTCCTCTTGAGTCCATGTGAGCTTTACTAAGTGTTTTGGGATTCCTTTTGACCTAGATCTTGGATTTGTCATGCATGGCCATAAAGTTTGTATTTTTATGAATCCTTGGACCAAATGGATAAACCCTGGAAGCTTGTAGCCTTTGCATTAACTGATTAAATGCTTAACAAGGAAGTTGGAAACTTGAGGGTTAGCGTCGCTAACTGTAGAGGATAGTGACGCTATTATTGGCAAAACCTATTTCTGAATGCGTTCATACCGACGCTACCACTGCTCGGTAGCGGCGCTATGTGTGACTGTGGAAGTTGACTTTGAGCATTGACTTTTGACCAGTTTGAGTTTTGGTTAAACCTTGAGGAATGTAAAGTTGACCTTGGCTAGGTTAGGTCACTAATCTATGCCTATTTTCAATTTAGGAGATTCGGTGTTGATTGAGTGTGGAGGATACGTGTGTGAGATTGTACGCCTTTCGATTAAGGTGAGTTTCTTCACTACATTATGTGTAAAATTTCATGCATAGGAGCCTAGGGCTTGATATGTTAATATTGTATGCTAGACAGATAGGTATTGTGTGAGATGCGAACTCGTATGATTCATTCTTATGACTATTAGTGCCTGATGCACGACTGGGTTGGCGGTGCCTGACTTCCGATAAGTTTGGACCGTGCCTGAGGCCCCATAGGGTTGGAACTCGAATAAGTCTCGTAGGCTCGGATTGAGCGTGATGCCTGCAAGGCTTGGCTGGCGCCCCGAGCCCATTATGGTGATCACGTGTAACAAATGTATTATGTGATGGAATGTATGGTATTTGGGGAAATCAGTAAGCTTCCTGCATCCTATTTTAGTATAAAATGTTTCAGGTACTTTCGGAGAAAAAGGGAAGGGCATGACATGACTGCACCACACCGACATCGCGATTCTAGTCTTCCACTGTTATTTATGCTTTTGAATAATCGATATTGTTTTCAGAACTTGATGTTATCTGACTTAATTAAATGTTTTGAATGATGAACGACAATCCCCCAACTTTAACTTTGATTTAAAAAGAAAAAGTTTACCTTGGAATTTGGGACATTATAACATTGCTAATCCATTTCTTCAATTCAAGTGTTGATGGTCACTTATTTCCTAAATTTGTACATTAATGGTCGTGTGGGCAATAGATTTACGGTTCACACCTCTTTTCGGACTTATAATCATTGACCATCGGGGCCCTAGTATAAGAGACCATATTGAGAGTAGAGAAAGAGACGATATTAAGAGTAGAGAACTTGGGACTGGGATTAAATGCATATGCATTGCATCCATGCCTTTTTATTTTGGTTTGTTGTGATAATTTACTTAATTGTATCTTATTCCTAAGTCCTAACACCTAACATATTTAAAGACGTTTTGAAAATATAACAGTTAAAATGATTTTTAATATGTTTTGGGAAATTTAACTTGAGGTTAGATTATATTTCTTATCAAATTTCACTAAAAGTCAAGTTTCGTGTTTACTCACTAGACTCCCCAAGTCTAACTTTACTATGAGTCTAACTGTGATAACCGAAATTTTTGACATAGACGATATAAGGATTTCGTACGAAGAAGTTATGCCCCTGCAAAGTCGAAAAAAATAAATAAATAAAGAGAAAAGCTGGAAATTTCTAGACTAAGAAGACTCGTCTTAGTCTTATAAAACCAAGTAAAACTTAGACTAAGAAGACTCGTCTTAGTCTTAAGTCTGGAATAAGGTAAAAATATGGAAATTTATGTATTAAGACCTTTATTTAATTCATCATGTGATGATAATTCAAGTAGAATTTAATGTTACAGACATAATGGCAAAATTTGAAATAAAAGACTAAAAGTGAAAAGTTTATTGTATAAAGTTTGGAAATTATTATCTCAAAATATAGAAAGATTTGGGCAAACGTCATCAAGATGACTTATGTAATATTTGTGATAATAAAAGTATAGGAAAAAGATTCGGGTTGTTTGGAGTTATAACAAAGAAGTTATGGTGGGTTAAAGATGACTAAAAAGTGACAAAAATGACCAAAGGGTCATGTTTGAGGGTCTGTATCGTAAAATCTATAGAGATTCAGACTTAAGTCAGTAGGGGAAAATTATTAAGCTCATTCCCACCTTTCTAAAGGTATAAAAGTTTCAAATTTTGGATGTCATATAAAGAAGTTATGATGGTGTAAAGTTTAAGGAAAAGATCAGGAAAATGTTAGTAAATTTGCTAAGGCATGAAAGTAAGGGCATTTTGGTCCTTTTAGAAATTGACCAGTCAAAATCAGGAAATTTAGAACCCAGTTTGGTGTCCCTGTGTGCGTAAACTCAGAAAAGAGAAAAGGAGATTGGGTGTTTGTGTTCGTCAATCAGAAAAAGAAAAACAGGAGGGAAAGAGAGAACTGCGAGATCGATAGAGAGATTGGGATCAAGTGTGTATGTGTGCTCGATATTTTCAGCAAGAGGGGGATTACATGCGACCAGAAGCAAGGAGTCGGAGGGGTGAACTGAAGCAGCGGCAGCAGGAGACTGCTGGGCGGAATCCAGCGACGATAGCAACTGTCGGAGCCGCTGGTGGCGACCACGATGGCCGGCGGTTGCATGGACACTCTATTTTGGTTCGATTTTGAGCATAAAACGAACTCCATATCTTGATTCCTTCGCACCTGGACAGAATCTGAAGGTATTATCTCAACCCTAAGAGGTTTAAGCATGAAATTGATAAGAGATATTCGATGCATGTCATTGCTAATGTTGAAATCATTGAATATCATTGCTATTGAGTTAATAAATCAAGAGATAGTAAGCATTTGATGTTATTCTTGGATTATTGCTATTGAAGTGTTAAAAGCATGAAAGGAACCTTAAAGAAAAGGAATGATTAGTTGTTAGATTCATATGTTGCTACTTGTTTTGATCAGAAATTTCTTACAAGACAAATGGAAGATTGTGATTACTCCTCTATGGTTATGAGGTTGAATGTTATGTTAGTTACACTTGTGGAACAATTGAAACCTATAATTGTGAATTTAAGAGTCTATAATACTTGTTGGAATTGGACCTGAATTCTCAATATATCATGTCTCGTGTATTCAAGAATTAAGAAAGAAAAATGATGTTAAGGTTGTAAAATACCAACTAAAACAATATTCTTGAGAAATTTGACAGCTTTGACTTTTCTGTCAAAGTCAAACAGTGGACAAAATAATCAAATTACTTGGAATTGGCTTGTCATATGGGAAATTGAGTTTGTTAGAAACACCAAAGAATCAACATTATAAAGTTGGTTTGCTAGGTAACAATCAAGTGGCAAAAAGAGGGACGAAAATTGACTTGTAAAAGTCTAAAATGGGACAAGAACTTGGAAATTGATGTTTGGGATTAAAAAGCTAGTAAGTATGATTTATGGGACATGTTTATATTGCAAAATGATAACAATGAATTGGAAAGCCAAGCAATTGGTTAAATGTCATGTAAAATACCATTTAGTCATAAAAAGGCTATAATTAGATTATTTTTAGTAAATTGGCCGTTTTAGGCCTAAGAAGCAAAAGTTTGAGAATTGACCCTAAGACTTGAATACTATGATTCATTGTCATATAATTATGCTATATTAAAAGGAAGTTGAAAGTTTGGGTCAAGAAAAGTTAAGTTTTTGTTAAGCCTAAAAATGACTTAATCGGAAACGGTCAAACTAAAAAGTTACCGTTTAAGCAAATACGAGCTCATGAGGGCATGAAATGAATTTATATCAACATTTATGTGTTGTTGGGTGGTTTTGGCAACAAAATATGTAAAAAGTGTGATGTTTAAAAATCATTTTTATTTTTATAATCTTTAGCGGCAAAATTGTCAAAAATAGAATAAAAGAGCGAAAGGAGGGATGTTTTGACATCTATCAATTTATATTGATTTATACATATGTTGAGATCAGAAAGTTACTAAAATTTCACGTTAAAACCCGTGAAAACACAATTAGGCAAAGTAGGATGCCTAAATAGAAAAATGGTCAAAAAGTGTTGAAACGAAAAATGGATTAAAAGGTTCCATGAAGCTTTATACATGTTCTAAACACTATTGGTACATTGTTGGGTTATATAACAATTACTTAAACAAAAGTTTACACGAATTTTAGACTAAGTTGTCGAAATGGGACAAAAAGGGTAAAATTGTCCAAAATGGTTATTATGCTTTAAGAGTCATACTTAACCACTAGAATTGAATTACTTAATGACTAGTAGTAGTCAATAATGATTAGACTCATGATATATGTTTAGTTGTCTAATATGTTCTAATCTTCTATTAGATTAATAGAGATTGAAGGACGTTTGGAAGCAACTAAAGGATAGAGTTATGTGGATTAGTATAGCTAGACGTACCTAGCTACTAAGGTGAGTACATGTGGTTTTTTCCCACTATGGGGTACATGGCTAAATGTTTATATAGTTTTTATGTGACTTTCAAATATGAAATGATATGCAAGTTTATCTATCTGTGACATGATTATGAAAGTCTTTTACTATGTTTTGAAAGTATGATTTGGCATTAAGCCACTATGTTTTGAAAGAATGTTTTGGGCATCAAGCCATAATGATTTGAAAGTATGTTTTTGGCGTTTAGCCTATGAAAGTTATGAAAGAATGTTTTGGCATTAGCCTTAATGTGACTTCAAACGAGTAATTTGATGTCAAGTAATGTTATGTTTTAAATGACTGGTATTTGAGATATGAATGAATGCAGCAACGCAAGTTAGTATGTTACCCACTTTCGCCGGGGCCATGATATTCCCGTAACGGAATATAGAGGAGTCTACTGGGGTGGTACCTTCCCCTTCGCGAAGTAGATGTCCTAAAACACATGATGCTAGGATGGACTGATCTTGTTCTTTCCATCTTAGTATAGACTTGGGAAAATCACTACGTGTGATTATCCTAAGTATAAAAATAAAGCATGTGGAGATACCAGTCAAAGCATGTGATACGATACTGGAATGGTTTGATTACGTTCTTACCATTTCAGTATAGACTTGGGGTATCACCAAAGGTGATTAAGGCCCTAAGTATAAAAATCCAAATGTTTGAATACCAGTCAAGTTCTTGGTTTAAAAAAGCGCGCCTGAGGCGCTGTGAGGCGTGAGGCGACCTGATGTGTTTCAGAAAACGCATCCCGTAGGTGAGGCGATGCGATTTCATTGATGCGTACCGATGCGTGAGCCTCATCTGTGGCGTTCTGATGCGTGATGCGTTCGCATCATGCACATGATGCGATATGGACTGATTTTTTAAAATTGGGCTTAAAATTGATTTGGACTGGGCTTATTTAAAAGAAACCTAACCCAATCGTGTCCTAATTTTCCCAATACGTAACTCAATCCCGCCTAACTCTTAAAAGACGCCGTTTTCTCTCTCTACACTCTCTACTCTTGCTGAACTTCAGCTTCTGGAAATCGACTTGAACCAGGAAAGCGACTTCACTTCACGAGACTGGAAATCGACTTCAAACCTGGAAATCGACTACAATGACGATACCTAGGTAAATTTTTACTTATTTTTCTGATTTTTTCGGATTTCTTATTCAATCCTGGAAATAGACTTCCTATTTTTTCCGATATTCTTCCTGTGGACTACAATCTTGGAAATCGACTTCCTATTTTTTCTGGAAAATGGAAATCAACTTCAATCTTGGTGATTCTTGCTGTTCTTCACTGATTTTTGATATTCCTGATTTCGTATTCCTCCTGTGGACCTGTTCTTCCCTGATTTTTTTTTGATTTCGTATTCTATGATTCTATCTTGGTGATTCTTGCTGATTTCTGCTTGTAATCACTAATCACTAATGAGTGTTAAATTAACTGTTTTTGAATTGGATTCTGACTTTTGTAATCAGAATTGGATTCTGACTTTTGTAATCTGATTTTTTTGTTGGATTTTATCAATTATAGTTCATCCACCACTCCCGGTTCAGCATCAAGCAATACCTCGTGTGACCCCGGTAGAAAATATGGAACACAAGATCCTAACAATAGAAATAATATAGGCATAATATACATGTATTTTTTTCAATACATGTATATAGGCATAATATACATGTATTTTTTTCAATACATGTATATAAGCAATACATGTATATAGGCATAATATACATGTATTTTTTTCAATATTGGACGCATCAGGTGCGTGATGCAAGCGCATCATGCATCACGCATCACGCCTCGACTTTTGGGCCCTTAGCGCATCGGGCCGCCTCGCGCATTTTCAAACCAAGGTCAAGTTTAAGAAATGAGAGTTTTATAATGTCAAACTTTTTATGAAAGGCTTTAAAAGCAAAACAATGACACGTTTCAGTTATAATGATTTTAACAGCAAGTGTTATGATATGATTTGGTTACAAATATTTTGAAAATGATATATGTTATATTTATAAACGTTTTGTGTCCAAACCCATGTAGCTCACGAGACATTTTTGTCTTACGTATTTTATTTTATGTCATGTATCCCAGGTTATAGATACGAGGGATAGAAGCAAGTAGATGAACCAAGGAGATTGAGATTTTTAGACGGAGCGAATTCTGGCTCACGTAACGGTTTGTAATCCTAACTTGCTTACTATGGTATTGTATGATATGGAGTTGTAACCCCCGAAGTTGTATAATCATTTTTACAACTAAATGGTTTTGTTGGGACCGAAATTTTTAAGACATGACACGAGGTCATGAGAAAAGTTTTTTTTAAGCTTGACAATATGTTTTATAAAGAAACATGGTTTTCGAAATATGAGATTTTTCAATAACGAGTTTTATATATATTACACTAGTTATTGCGCTTTTGGCGTTATTGCGTTTTTCTAAAAAAAAAAAGGACAAATTTTGGGGCGTTACACTAACTCTATTATTTTAACATGTACTCGCAGTGAATATTTTATGGAAGACTTAGAAGTCATCTTTGGAGGTTAATCACTTCGAGAATTATAAAATTGCAATTCAAGTCTTTGGATGTATTTGGTTGATTTAAACTATTGTTTAAATGCATTGTAACTCCCTTTTTGGACTTGACAAACTAAGGACTTAATGGATGTAACTATTTGGGACCAAACTCCTTAACTTATGTAACTTCTTAGAGACAGTGGTTCTAAAATATGTTAATGGTTTGAACCTTTTATTAAAAACATTATTTTGGGGACAAAAATTCCCTTGTGTTTGACTTTGGGACCTTATTTATGCAACTCTACTCTACTTGATTTCGTTTTAAAACTATGTCACATCCTTTAATAAAAGAAGCCAAATAGAGGGGTGTTATAGAAAACCTATGTTGGAAAGCAGGAACGTAAAAAAAATTGAACCTCATTTCAAAGCAGCCATGAAGGAAATTCAAATGCTAAACCCTACAACATATTAGCACGTCATGGAAAGGGATCCTAAGACATGGTTACGAGTTTTTTCTTCCAATTTGCATGTGTGATGTTGTGGAAAATGGTAACTCTGAAAGCTTGAACAATGTGATAAATGAAGCTAAGAATAACCAATAATCAACATGCTTGAAGAAATACATATTTATGTGACGGAGATGATGCATAACATGCATGTGTAAGGGTGTAATTAGTCTGATTACCAAGTCTATTCATCTATTAAACATAAAATAAATAAATTGAAAATTCAACAAAGTTAAGGATCTATAATGTCATACTAGGTTTACATATACCAACATTAAATATTGCGTTGATGCAATTTTTAGATATGACAACTGCTACCCAATGGGCTTCAGCAATTTGAAACAATAAACTTAGGAGAGTCATATTCAATGGGTTTGGGGAAGAAAACATGCGCATACAGACTGTGGCAACTCAATGGATACAGTTATGTGGCAACAAGATTATACATATGGAACAGTTAAAGCATATGTTGACCCACTATATCTTGCTATCTTTTTCATGAATTGAATACTTACAATTATCATTTGGTTGGTATGAATAGAGGCAACATGTGACCCATAACATATTACGCTCCTCCTTTGCCACCAATAAGAAGGAGAATGCAATGTAGGCCAACTATTAAAAGAAAAAAAAAATGCTTCTGATGGGGTAGTAAGAGATACGGTGTCAAAATTGGGCAAGAGTAATTTATGGAATATTTAAGCAGCCTGTAAATAACAACACTACCTGTAAGCAAGTGAAAAGGCCTCCAAATTGTGGGTTAAAAATGAGACAAGAGAAATGATGAAGGGGCAGTGAATGGTCTTGTTGTTACTGATTGATGGAGAGGGGATGATGGAACCTGAAAGTGTTAGATTAAATGAGGATGCGGTACATGGATTGATGACCTAGGAAAGCACCATTAGTAGAAAACGGATGCCAAAAAGGTATGAGAGGATTGTGAAGAAAAAGTTTTCTAAAAGGGTTGAAGGCAAGAATCGGGGAGACAACAGTTCTATAGTCCCAATAGAATTAGATTAGGATTTTAGTTATGGAGATGAGCATGAGTTATGGAGATGTTACTTATGGTTTGTGTTTGACGAGCATGTTTTAATGTGACTTAGTTTTTTCAAAGTTGTGTTGTATTGTAGTTCTTAAGAATATGGTTTATGTTTCTTTTTTTTTTTTTTTTTTTTTCATGTGATTAGTTGTTTAAAAGTTGTGTTATTGTAGTTCTTAAGAACATTTTTTATGTTTCCTGGAATATAAATGATGTTTGTTTGTTTGGTTGAAAGTTGTTTTCCTGGAATGTATGTGTTGTTTTCTTAGAATATTTGTGTTGATTGCCTTAACAAAGTTGATTGCCATTACAGTATTAAGTTTTCAAACTTGATTGCCATTATAGTAATTAAGTTTTGAAGTTGATTGACATTACAATATTAAAGTTGAGGGACATTATGATATTAACTTTACAACATTTGTGCTGATTGCAATTCATCTTCGAAGTCACCCATTAATTTAGGCATTAAGCCATTAATTTTACCATTAAGCCATTCCCTTTACCTTTATAAGCCATTCATTTACACAATAATGCATTAAGCCACTACCCGATCACCCTTATAGCATTAACCCATTAATTTACTGTTTCATTTCACCTTTTAGCAATTCATTAACCCATTAATCTACCAATAAATAAGTTCACAATTAAACATCTAACTGAACCCTGATACCATGAAAACCACATTCCAGATTGCAACCTAACCCAGATTGCAGGTAAGCAATAATCTCATAAACAAATGTATGCAACACAATTTACGCTAACATAAATAATTTTTATAGAACCAATTGCAATTGGTGGTGTTGTGTGTTGTAGTTTTTATAGCAAAATATAAACAAAACTTCATAACCAAACAAGTATCAATTAGTAATAGTTCAAAAAGAAGTAAGAGGAAACAAAAATCCAAATCCAAAAAGCATCCACACGAGATCAAGAAATGTAGTGTCGTCTATGAAAGAACCCGTTTTCGTCCCCACCAATTGTAAAACATTTCCAATCTATCGTCATACCAATCCAGAAACAAATCCGGCATTTCTCCATTAAATTCAAAAACCTCAACCCTTTTCACATCTCTAGTCAAGATTCTCCTTGTTTCAGCATCATCCAACGAATTGTATCTTCCATGAAAATCCTATATCATAAAACAAAAGCATAATTTTCTCATGTGAGGTGTGACAATCTAAACTAATTTTATTTTACTCATTTGATAATCTAATTCAAAAACCTCGACCCTAAACTTCCGCCTGTATGACTATGTTAGGAAACTAAAATGTAAATGACACCAAAGAAAGCGGGAAAGTGTTTCAAGAATGTGATGCATGAAGAATACCATTTGATATTAAGAATACCAGTTCAATCATCAAGTGGAGAATCTTGAGTTTGGGATAATATTTGAGAATATTGTTGAGGTTATCCATGGTGAAGGCATCCATGGTCGTTTTAAGCATCAAAGTCTTTAGATTCGGTAGACCCGGATCAATTGCAGCATAAATCCACTACAATAATCACAGCAAAAAACTTTAACAAAAACCGAAATGAAAAAATTGTGAATAAAGAGAATAAGAATGTACCTCACTGAATATGTGAAGGTCGATTGACAAAGATTCCACACGAGAAATTCCAGAAGACAGCACAACAGACACGGTGTTCCCCTTCAATTCAGGCAGAATCTCAGCTTTCTTCAATGAGTCTTGACATTCAATGAAAATTTTGTAAGCGATATGACCTCTTAAATCCAAATCCACCAGTTTTGGGCAAGAAGTCATAATGCCACCACGGATTAGCAAATTTTCGTCATTTTCAATTGTCAGCATTTCGAGATTCGGACACGGAATACAAAGAAGATCAACTTCGTTTATGACACAGCTTATCAAACTCAACCTCTCAAGCAATGGGCAGCTTTGGAGAAAACTTTTTATCAAATCGCCGTCTTCGAATAAGTCAACATTGGTGAACGCAAGAACCCTAAGTGCTGGAAACCCCATAATATTAGGCAACCTTAGACGACGTGTCAACATATTCAACCTTAATTCCTCCAACGAACTGCAAGTCACAAGACAATGGGGCAACTCGACATCCTCGGTAATATCCTTAGGGCAAAACCCCAAGTCAAGTTCTTTGACATTTCTCGTAACGGCGGCATGAATCCACCGCCCTACTGTCGACATACTGTAGTAATTTGAACAATATAACTTAAAACTATCCAAATCTGTGGATTTGTTTACTAAAACCCAATACACAAACTCTGTGAATTTGCTTTTTTTGAAGTTTCCTCGGCGCTTGGATCCTCGAAAACAGGATATGTCGAGAGACAGAATTGAAGTCCACAAGAACCTCCATCGTCTGGACAAAATGCTGCTTCGGATAACTTCTTCGGTGTGTGGAAGATGTGAGAGTATCAAAAGAAGAATACAATCCGGCATGTTACTGATCAAATCGACCCCATCTTCGCGTTTTGACGCTTTTGGTCGCTCCGATTTCTCCATGCCCTTTTGGTGGTGTGAATCAAAAATGATTCAGAGAAGCTAACAAATTGTCGCTCCTAGCTTCTCTATAAAGTGAAAGGGCGTATATTTTAGCATCATAATCGCTCTCGTTTTTACTTTTATATGGGGTGTTTGTGATGGTTATGGAAATGATTATAATTTATTTGCTGCTTTTCCTTATACCAAAATGCTTTTTCACCGTTGATAAGCGATTTAAAAAAGGTACTATATTTTTGGGTTAATTACTACAAAAATATTATATTTTGTTAAAAACTCGATTTATTTATTAAATTTTAAAATATTTGGAAAAAATCAGTAGAATTTGGTGAAGAATTTCATTGAAGTCATCGTTATCTGTTTTTTTCGATTATAACGGTCAGGTTAAAATTTTTTCTAAAAGTTGGTAGTTTATTAGAATAATGAAAAATTGATTGTTAAACCAGGAAAAAAATGTTCAAATATATTGTTTTTTCATAATTATATAAGTTAAAGTGTAAATATTATGTAGGAGTAATTACAAAAAGAACTATATTTTGCCAAAAATTTAGTTTAATCACTAATTTTTGAGATTTCGGAAAAAATTATCATTTTTTTATAAAAGTTTCATCACATTCATTATTACCGGCTTCTTCAAGCCATAACGGTCACATTAAAATTTTTGCCAAAAATTGGTGGTTTTATTAAAACAACTAAAAATTTGTTGGTTAAACTAGAAAAAAGTGATAAATATAATGTTTTTTTCGTAATTTGCCCTATATATTTTTAGTTTTTTTTCTATTTAGACCTACAGTTTATTTTTTTTAAATACATATATTTTAGATAATTTTTTTTAATTCAATCCCTTTACCCGGTTTTGCAGATCATCTATATATATTTTTTTGAAAATAACCCTAAATTATTTTTTTATGAAAAAGGCTAA
Organism: Cichorium intybus; assembly: GCA_023525715.1. NCBI lineage: Eukaryota > Viridiplantae > Streptophyta > Magnoliopsida > Asterales > Asteraceae > Cichorium > Cichorium intybus. Next base: position 71,363,658 of record CM042009.1, on the reverse strand, counting down.
TTTTTTTTAGAAAAAACTTTACATTTGACAAACTTTTTCTTTTGGAACCTAAATTTTTCTTTTCCGAAAAAAACATCAAATTGGTGTCGGTTATTTTGTTCTTAATGGGTCGATAACTTAGGATGCTTGATATGTGGATTTGTATATGATGAATTTGCATCCACATACTAATCATCCTAAGTCATTAACAGGAGCAGACATGTTATATCTAATGCACATCCGTTGGTAAGCCGTTAGTAATCCATCAGTAATATGTCACTAATACGTTGGTAATTTGTTTCTAATTGTTTTAGCAGCGGATTTGCCACAGAACAATGCATATAAACCTTGTTAAAGTGCCATGGAGTTGTGTATCTATTAATGTATAACCCTGAAATTTTTTGTATTACCTCTCGATTTTTTTATGGTTCCGCCCCTGGTCATCGACCCATGTTCTTAGTAATGAGGTTGTATGTATGGCTTCCATTACTAAGAAAATGGGTTGATGACTTAGGATGCTTGGTAGGTGGATTTGTGTATGATGGATTTGCGTCCACATATCAAGCATCCTAAGTCATCGACCAATTTTCTTAGTAATGAGGTTATATGCATGCCTTTTGTTAGGGGAATGGGTCGGTAGCTTAGGTTATAAACAAGATTTACACGGATTTGTGATATGCATGGGTTTTGAAAATCAATATATCGGCACCACTTAAACCCATATTACACATACACACATTTGGGACAATAATTGAATTGGCCCATGTCAATTAAAAGATAGATATTCTAATCACAAATTCACAATTGGGAAAATGAACAAATGGTATATGCATAAGAATTTGGAAATTACTTTTTTAGATACATTTAGAATGTATGCTTTAGAATGTATGTTTTGAAGGGTTTTCTAGCAAACAATGAACACAAAAATCCTATGGTTCACATGCAACCCTAATAAGATCTATGTTTTCTTCTATGAAGATAATAAACTAAAACTAAAGGCCAACAATTTATTCTAAAGTTTAAATCAGAAGAACCAACCTTTGAATCTTGTTCTTGAAGCTAGCAGCAAAAGTATCCTGCCTCAAATGCAAGTCACACCCAAAGCAATGGAGAAGACAGTCCAGTAGAGTAATCTTGATGAAAAGTGGCGCGAATAATGGGAAGCCAGAGGGTTCCTTTTATAGCCTCCTAGGGTTACACCTGAAACCCTAAGGAGCCTCCAAGTGGGCAAGCCTGTTGACCACTTGGACCAGATCCCTAAACCCTAATTAGGGTTTTCGCCAACCCTAGAGAAGCCTCCAAGGGTGGCGCCACTTTTGGCCCCTGGACTTCTCTTTGCCAGTTATTCAACTATTGAATTAATACAAACTAGTCCTCACACTTTTAATTAATTAATTTAATCACTAAATTAAATCCAATTACTTCTAGATTAAATCTCAATTAATTATTATAGTTTCTAATTAATATATTAACACTTAAATATATTAATAAACCATTTAATTAATTCTATTGATTTATTACACAATTAATAAATCAACCTTTTACTCTACTGAACTCTATCCTGACCTCCAGCTATGAGGGCAACCCAAATGGACTTTGCTTCAATTAACAAGATAAATATAAATATAAAGTCATGGCTTAGACACCTAATCCAACATGTTTTAGGATCTTGATATTTGGACGTTAATCCATCATATACAAATCCACATACCAAGCATCCTAAGTCATCGATCAATTTTCTTAGTAAGGCAAGCTATCCATACAACTTCATTACTAAGAAAATGGGTCGATAACAAGGGACGAAAACAGAAAAAAAATCGAGGGGTAGCACAAAAGTTTTCAGGGTTTTACATTAATAGATGCACAACTCCATCAACGCAAGGTTTATATACATTGTTCTGTAGAAAATCCAGTGCTAAAACAATTATTGACGGATTACCAACCGATTTACATTAGATATATATTTGGCGGGAAGATTTGAGATGTAGTCCGTGCCACCTCGAGCTATATAACAGGTCCGCACCTTCACACGCGGGGGTCGTTATGCGGTCAAAAATAAGTTAAATAACCTCACACACACTAGTACAACGGTAGTAAGGGTCGATCCACGGGAGTTTGGTGGTCTAGACAAGATGATAGCTTACCATCTGTAGTGTCACGCTACAGCCAGAGAGACTAACTTCCACTTTCCCAAAACATACAGAAATCTCAAATCCAAGATCAATACCAAACATAAACTAAACGAAACTAAATTAAAGTCTAACCCTAGATTGTTTACTGAAATCAGAAGTTATATTCAGAAATCAGAAACAATAAACACAATCCAAACATTCAAAGGCATTCAACGACAAATGAAAGGTAAAAAGTGCAATAAAACATAAACCGGATGATTAACTGTATTAAACTCAGATCCAAAAGATCCAAAACATTCCAACACGAAATAAAATAGCTTTAACCTACTGCTACTGGCTGTCACACTCCAGAAACATCAAGCTAAGAGCTAAAACAACTAAACTAATACTAAAATTAAAGTGAAAACATAAATTTACCACAAAGGGTTGCTGAAATCTTGAAACTTGAGTCAAAGTAGCCGTAAGTCTACCTTAGGGCCTGATCTTCGCCTCCAAAATTCAACCTAAAAGCCTCTATTTATACTTGTGGAAAATTAGATCCCGCGACGCGTAAGGCCTCTAGCCACGTCGCATGTAGAGCCTTATCCCCGTTTTTTCGCTGTTTGAATCTCTTTACCGCCTTAACTTTTGACGTGGCGCGTCGCACATGGCTTCATTCCCGTGGCGCACGTATTCATTCGACTGAATTTGGCTTTATCCTCAAAACTTCTTCAATTGTCTGCATTTAATCCTCGATTATAACATTTCTTTGCAAACAAGCACTAGCACAAAAAGTGAGAAATATCAATGCATATATGATATAATTTCACCAATAATAGAGCCTAACAACGACTAAAATACTTGATATTAGTAGGCGTTGTCAAACACCCCACACTTGTGACTTGCTTGTCCCAAAGCAAGAGAGTTTTTAACAGATTTTAACCAATACTCAAACATTTTTTAACGTGTTTCAATTTCAAAGCTTATTGTCCCTAGAGTTAGATTGAAATAGTTTTTGCAAACATAACCAGAATATCCTTTGGAATTCATGACTTTCTAAAGAACCTTTGATTACAAATTTTCTGTCCACAAAAGAGTGTATGTACTCATTCAGATTCTAAAGGCCATTAAAGAATTGTCCATGACTTTCGATGTTGTCCGTCTAACGAGTTTTCAGAAATACCATCCCAAACCAGACGATCGTAGATGGTAAGGTGCATACGTGCCTTTTTCAAAGTCACCCGTTTCAGACCTACTGGCTCGAACAACAAAGGTCACTGATTGACAATCCCTTCCTAAATTCCAATCCTAAAATATTCCAATCTTCTAACCCATAAAACTCAACTTATTTGACTAAACTCATAGCATGATAACAATTACATAGTATCTCTTGAAAAATACCAATGCTATAACATTCAAAACTATTCGTTTCAAAATTACAATCTATTAAAAATTTTGAAAAATTGCTAAAAATTTTGAAAATTGACTCATTTCCCTCAAAAATTTCGAAAATACTCTTTCGACCGTCTACACCCCACACTTAAACCCATACAACGTCCCCGTTGTACATAAATTATTTCAAAACAAGGGAGAAAGAGTTGCCCCTTAGACAATTGATTGCTTGATGGAACTTGGTTGTCACAGAAATAATTACGAACATCTCATGCTTCGGATTCCAGGAGTTGTGGCGCAACAGTAAAACATGTCGGTGAACTGCCAAGTGGAAGGGGCACAATGACCCCACACTTGCATGAAACAACTCCTCCATAGATTTCCCATTTGGTATTCACATGCATCACTCAGAAAAAATTAAATGCAAACAGAAACAAACAACTAAAATATAAACAAAGTACAAAAAATAAAAAGAATAAGTTTGGTACAATATCTCAAAAAGTGGAAAAGAAAAATACATCAACCATCCTGGCGTGTCCGGGAAGGACCTGACTCATCATCATGAGCTCTGGCTGGGAAGGGTCGTGGGTGCCGTCCAGACTGGGAGGCCATCTCAAGCAGCACCTCCCCGATCCATACTTGTTGATCCTCTATCCTGGTGACTCTCTCGCACAGCTCTCAAATGGCAGTCAGCACATCTGCTAACTGCGGCTGGGGATGGTCTTCTGCTGGCTCCTCCCTCCATCTCCGTCTCCTCGTTGGGTGGGCTGGCTCTGGCTCTGGCTGGGCCTGGGGACCCTATGGTGCCTCTGTCGGTACCCTCATATATACACACGCCTGTGGCTGGTGGATCAGCCTCATGTTCTCCAGGTAACAGAATGATGTACTGGAGGGTAGCATCGGTGTCAGAGTCGCCACAATCTCAGTTGTCAAAAGGCTATATGATCTGGCCAAACAAGTGACAAATGCCCACCCGCCATGGGGCTGCTGTCGGCTATAACCGCAGCTCAGGTCGTCAGGGAGATCGCCAGTGCGTATGACAGGTGGAGGAATCTGGTAGGATCGGAGATCGCCCACATAAAGGCCATGTCATCTCCTGACACCATCTCACATCTACGCCTCTGCATAACAGAAGTGGATTTGATCCGGTGCATCAAGCAGTGTACTAGATTACGGAGCTGGCTCTCCCTGGCCGACCACGCCTCAAAATGGTCATTGGACATGGCTGCCCAGATAACTGCGTTGGCCTCCTGATGAGGTTGTCCCTTAATACATCCCCGTAAAAATGGTGTAAAATGTCGGCTCCCTAGCTCTGCCACGGTGTATATCCCTGTGCGTCTGCCGAACTCGCGGAGATTACACTCCCGACTCTCTCCCTCAATCTAAACTGAATCATCTGAGATCGTGCCTCCCGTGAGGCTGGTGAGTAACGAACTGTCGAAAGGAACTCCAGAAGAAGTTCCTTGTAGACCACATCATCCTCGTTTTCCATCAGCCTATCCTAGCCGTGGCAAGTGAAAGTAAACTCTCCATCAACCCAAGTACGATGGATAAATGGCTCTAGCTCGGCCCAAAGTCCAGCCTGTGTCAAAACTGCTCAGTCCAGTACGATGGCCTCGAGTACCCGACGGGTACTCAACTCGTCTCGTCGTGGCACATACTGTGGAGTATCGTCTAAAACCTCGAGGAACTGAAGAAATGGGTGATCACGCCTGAACTCCATCTGCACAAAACAAATCACACACGAAAATATTTTTGCAAAATTAGTCCTTAATCTTCTTCAGACACGCGCGACGCGGCCCAAGAACCCGGCGCGTCGCGCCGTAGGTCTGGTTCGAAATGGACACCCAAATCCATTGATTTCACCTGTTAAACTCAATCTAATGCCTCTACAAGGTAGCCTAACTACCGACTAGCCCCTCTAAGGTGTTGATTTTGCAAAGAAAACACCCTACATGCCGGCATTGCCGATTGTCTAAGTTTTCTAGTTTTGCTATTTCAATCAAATTAACCACTCAAATGCTTGTAATAACACGAAATAACAAGTTCTAGAAGACATACCGTAGTAGAAGAACACAAAAATGCAAGAAAAACAGAAGAAATCGGTTGATAAGAGAATGCTCTGTCTTCGCGCGGCGTGGTTGTGAGGGTTGCGATGAGGGTGCGTACCTTATAAAGGAGATTCTAACTGATCGTCTTTCGCAACGGACGTGGATGCAATCCGCGTCGTGCGTGTCTCCAAAATAACCCCTGCACATCGGATCACCTTACGATCCCGGGTCGCGTCATTCTCCGTATCGCACACAAAAATATTTTTGCAAAATTAGTGTTGGAATACGATAACATAAAACAAATGCAGCGGAAACAGAAATCTAAATCGTATTCAACCAGAATCACAGAATCATGCACACTTTTTTAACTGTAAAATCAAGAGGGTTCAAGACATACCTTTTAAATCTCAGATCTGATTTTGTTAGGATGACGAGAGCCCAAAGTAGAACTCCTCTAATGTAATCGCATCCAAGACAACGATCCAGCACCCGTTGATGTAGTATATACCTTTGCTTGAAGTTTTAGCACGTAATACTTAGGGTTTTGAAAGAAATCGGTCGTATACCGAGGGGTGGGAGGAGGGTGACGAAAATTAGGGTTTTTAGCAGCCCTTACAACTCAGATCTAGGGTTGTATTTATAGTGCTCCTCATCCTTATCCCCTCCTTTGTGGATATTTCACTTTAGTCCTTTATCCTTATTAAGTTTCTAATTAATATACCTTTACTTTGGTATATTAATAAACTTAACCATTAAGTTTCTAATTAATATACCTTTACTTTGGTATATTAATAAACTTAACCCCTCAAGTTTATATTCGATCTCTTTTAGCTAAATCGTCTCTTGCGTGTAACCCAAAAGGACCCTACTATTTATAATAATATTACCAACTTGTTATAACGATGGGCATATAACCAACAGTCTCCCACTTGCACTTGTTATAACAACTGTATGGTCTAATATTCATTAACCTAGTAAGGTGTATGTCATCCTAGACAAATGCCGTGTTCATCTAATGAAACAGCCCTTAGGCAAGTGATCAAATATTCCTTTGTTCTACAAGATATCCATATGAACGTCTGACATGGAATTCTGTCAGTCTCAAACATTCAAGATTATGTTTCCCGATAGAGATTTGTGATGACCACAACAAACTGCACTTATTGATTATATATCAATTCAGTTCGAGTACGGCCGTACATTTGCTGCCAACACCAAATCATCGAGGGGCCCACGGATATCGCTTCTCCTGTTAGGGCAGAAGGAACAAATAAACTTTGACTACACGGATCTCGCCCACTCATCATGTCATATCTGGACATTCCCTGTATGGCTGCCAGTTACGGACAACGTTGGAGAAAACCAAGACATAACAGACTGCAGGACTAAGAATCAATGCATCTCCGCTTGAAGAATATAAGATATTACCATCTTAGAATTACTCGTGACATATTCCATGAAGTAATCTCTAAGTTCAGGTTACTCCAATACTTAATCCCTATTAAGTACACATGAGAATTAGCGTATCTGTATGCTATGTCCATCTCTATGGACAATTTACTAGTTCCTCATGTCAGCTTTGAATCAATACTTACTCCCAAAAGTATGACCGACTGTGGACGTTTTGAATGCAAAATTGGAACACAATGATAAACTAATGAAATGACTGCCTTCATGCATATATTAAGTTCTCCACATAATAATCTTCAAAACAAATAGAGTTTCACATTGCTTGAGTTCCAAAACCAAATCAAACTAAATTAAATACACTTAAACCAACTCATTTGCAAATCTAATGCCCATCGACCTAGTATGAAAATCATGCTTGGCCTGAGATAACGGTTTAGTGAATGGATCAGCAAGATTATCTTCTGATGTAACTCTACTAATCGTGATGTCTCCTTCTTCAACGAGCCTCCGGATATAATGGTACTTCCGGTGTATATGCCTTGTGCGCTTGTGAGCTCTGGGTTCTTTTGCCAAGGCGACTGCTGTGACACCCCATTTCTACTGTTTGCAAATACTATGGTTTTTCGTATAAATTCATGAATACAAAAATACTGTTTATCAAAAACCGATAATTTAAATGCTTAAAACAGTGGATGTACAAATCCATATCAAAACTAACCATAGTAAGCAAGAAAGGATTTAACCTTGAGTCCAAGACGGGAGCTAACTCGGGCTCCACTCCAGCTAAACTTCATTTAACTATACATATCACCTTAACCTGGAATACATGGCAAAACATAAAATACGTAAGACAATAATGTCTCGTGAGTTACATGAGTTTTAGACTAAAACCTTTAACTTATTTTTTCAAATTTTTGTAAATTTATAACATAAAACTTTTGTCAAAACTTTATAGTAATAATATACTATAACTCTTTACTTCTCGAAATCATTTCATGACATACTTTACAAAAATAACATCTTTCAAAACTTTATAGTAGTAACATACTATAACTCTTTACTTTTCAAAATCACTTCATAACATACTTTACAAAAATAACTTCTTTCTTACTTTCTTTGACTGGTTTTATAAGCTTGCTGGATTTTTATACTTAGGGCTTTAATCACCATAAGTGATACCCCACGTCTCTATGGATAGAAAGAACGGATCAATCCTCACCATGGAAGTGCTGAGGCAATCTACTTCGCGATGAGATTTTTCCCCAGTAGACCCCTTACCTAACCCGGGTAGGTTGGAACATAGTTCCCTTACTAACGCTGCTTGCTACAATTACCAGTCATACAAAACACTTTCTGCTTACTTTAACATTACTTACTTACATAGTGGCTAATTGCCAAACTTCACCATTTCTTGTCTTTATGGCTGAATGCCAAATTCATAACTTTTGTTTCACATAAACCATATGTTTAAATCATGTCTTTGTAACATTTTAGGCTTAATGCCAAATCATATTTTCCAAACATTTTATGGCTATATGCCCGTTAGTACTTGAAAACATATACAGTTTGTAACCAAAACATACTTCTTAAACATCTTGTGGCTTTATGCCTATCCATACTTTCAAACATGTATTTCAAAATATACTTTAACATAATTGGTACATTGACCAACATACTTTCACTTAATATAATTTGCAATTCAAAAACCTAGCTTCAAATATAGCATTATACTTTCACAACAATTTAGAAACAATACTCTTGCATATAATTTCACATAAAGAGATTTTTTAAGAAATCTTGAAAATACTTACTTGCCATGTACCCCAGAATGGGTTAAAATACTTCATGTACTCACCTTGACTAGTTAGAGAAGTCTAACTATGGCTACACCCTTCCTTGTCCTTTCCGTTTATTGATCTGTTACTTCTTAAGCACCTAAAACGTTTATTCACATTTTATTAATACCACGTTATACTTTAACATGTAAGGACTACTTTGTTGTGTTACACTAGACTCGTATCACAATATTTTTGTGATATTCATCCCTTAGCACACCTTTTTACTTATTCTTCTTATCATTTAAATGACATTTTATTGACCATTATACCCTTGGAAAGTCACATACACAATTTAGACTCATTTTTCATGTTTTCATGCTCTATAACACTTATGGGATCAATCGGAGACCAAGGCTACATGTCTAGGGGTAAAATAGGCTCTTTACCCCTCACCAGGGGGTTACACGGCCGTGTAACTTTACCCATAATAGTTACACGGTCGTGTAACTCTCCTAGGCCCTTCAAACTTCGAATTTTGCACTAAAAGTCATGTATCGGGCTTGTTTTAACTCCAAACTTCACCAAATTTTTACCATAGGTTCTATTGACCCTTTATTATGTTAAGAACATGTTTTCACTTCTATTAGGTCTTATTTAGTCCATGACTTAATGATTAAGACCATAGGATGTCACAAGAGCTCTAAGGAAGCTCATATGCATAACAACTCAAATTTTAAAGTCTAGTTTTGTCCATTTTCTGTCCATATACTTATATAATCAATGGATTATTTAATTTAAGGTTTTTACAACCCAAAACATACTTTGTTAATTACCAATTCATGATTTCCATTAACCATTTCCATGGGTTTCATTCATGGAATCACCAATTCCATTCCACCCGACAAATTTCAGTTTTTTTTTGTTCAAACTTTCATTTTATTAATTGAAACTATTAGGAAACCACTTCTAATGGTTTCTTCATACTTAAACATCATTTATGACATTTTTAACTTAACAAAACCATTAGAACTATATGAAATCAGTTTCAACTCATTAACCCATTTCTAGGGTTTTTGAGCTAAAAACCCATTTCACCATTTTTGCATGAAATCTTCAATTCCATTGAATTACTTGTTAATACAAGTTTCTTTCATCATTTCTAACCTATTAAACTTCATAAAACTATTAAAACCATCTTTGATTACAAGGACCCGTGAGCTAGGGTTCTTAAACCAAAAATTGGGTTTTTCCATGATTTCAACAACACCTCTTGTATTAGGTGTGTTTACTTAAGATTTGATCATCATTAGATGGGAGAGACCATTAGAATCATTAAAATTTTCAGATTTCAGTTTTTTGACTCGGGAAGAAAATACTAAGAACAAGTTCATAAACTTGATTTCTTACCTCAAGAAGCTTGAAGATACCTCTAATTCTTTGATTCCTTAAACTCCTGATTTTGATCTTGAGAGGATTCTACGGTTCATCAGAAATTTCCAGAATTTGTGTTCAAAAATTATGAGAGTTATGAGATATTTTCTCATATTTATATTTTCCCATGTTTGCTCAAATGACCAACTAATCCCTAGACTTTCATTCTTCCCATTTTTGACACCATACAAGTTTGGTGACATAAAACTTTCCTTTATTGCAGTTTAACCCCACAATCATAATTTCTTTACATAAAAGTCATATGTGTGCCAGATGACCATTTTGCCCTTTTTAACAATTTTTACCATTTCGTCCTCGCTCAAACCCAACTTCACATATAATTATTTTATGACTTTTACCAAAATTTTCGGGTTCTTACAATCTCCCCTCCTTAAGAGGATTCCGTTCTCGGAATCTTTTTCGGCTTTTACATAATACGATTATCTTTTCTTTACTTACACTTTTATCTTTGAGGAAATAACCTTTTACTTCCTCAACTTATTAAATCTTTTATTTAAGATACGTAACTTTCTTAATAGTTTTCAGGAACTTGTGTTTTTAAGATTATCCCACTTCTAGTTCTTATTCTTATAACAGGTATATTCATCCGAATATCCTTTTGGTAATTTACATTTATACACTTAACCAAAATATATTTTTGGTTATTTTACCCTCTTTTCCTTATAATATTCAGAATTCTTATTATAACATAGGTAATTCTTTTGTAAATGACCAAAATACCCTTTTAGTCATCTTATCCATTTTCTCAACTTTTTAGTCGCTCACTCGTATTTCATACTCTATGTTTTGATTACATTTATTTTTACCTCATTTCATTCATAGGCAACTCACTTAGTAAAACTCATTTTACAAAGTAGTTTCATACTTTCATACTTTTATCAAAAATAACAGTCTACTTTGTAATTCTTCTCATATCTTTACCAAAATACATGAGATTCCACTAATCATATTATTTACTTATAAAACTTTTTCCAAATACTATTAATCATAATTTGTATTTATACAAAATTCATATATACACTAAGTCTTTTCTTATAACTTTTTGTCCCTTAGTGGACATTTTACTTAAGCAAGTTTGTTTTACAACACCTCCTCATTCTTTTCACTCTTCTCTTTTTCTCATTCCTCTACTCATTCATTATTACATAGATAATGTATTACTATTTCTTCTTTCTAGAAGTTTTACAACTTCTTATCTTTTATATATTTTATTCTTTAAATCTTTTAAACTTCAAGTTTGTTCTTCTTTTTCTTTACTAACAACTTCCGGTTCTTTTCCATTTATAAAGATTATATTTTCTTCCTTTCATTACGCTTCACATCCTCACTTTTCTGTTTGGGACAGAATCTGTCGAAATAGTATATCTTTCACGAGAATCTGCATATCTCGTTCTGAAAATACTGCTTTTTATCTTAACTATTAGACATCATTAGCTTTCTTTCTACGTATAATACACAATATTTGACCTTTCAGACTTATACAATTTTACGATTGAAGTTGTTCTATTATTTCAGTCAACTTCCTTCTTAATTCACACTTTTAAGAAAAATCATTTTTCACATACTTCTTGTTCATTTCCTGTACATTATATGTATTACCTTCTCTAATACTTGTCTTATATCATTCTTTACTTGTATTACTTTCATATTCAACATATAATCAACTTAGATATTTCTTTCATCTTCATTTACTCATCCTACTTAATGGTATCATCTCTATTACATTTTTCATCTTTTTGTGTACTCCGTGTACCATTCTCATATTATTATTTATGTTTTAGTACTTCTTTGCCAATTCTCGTTTCTCACATTCGTGCTTAGTTTAGCACCTGATCTTCTGATTACTCTTTCCTCTCGGTATTTAAATTGTTTACCATGATTGCTTTGAAATTTGTTTTTCTTCAATTCACTTATGGGACTTCATACATGTTGCATACGATAATTCATATTCTCATACTTACTACACTTTTCATAATATTACTATCTTGTGGTGTATTTATGTTGCACAAACCACATTTGTTAACTTCTTGACATATGCTTGCAAGTTCTTAATTACATAATATACACATATATATGCATATCTGATTCTCTTTTGGTTTAAGAACTCAACTAGATATTTTTAAACATTTTCGTCCCATGACAAATTCGTGACACAACCTTCAAACACCATTATCACTCATTACTCTTTACAGGTTATAGTTATTGTTAAAAAATAATTTTCTTACCTTTACACCTTTTACCATCTCTTCCATGTATTATAAACTTCATGCTTTACACATTCCATTATTCTTTCATTTAAACTCCACTACTTTACACTTTATATTTCTTTACAACATTATATATTTCATATTTCATATAGAACTTACTTCTTATGTATCTTTAGGTGATACACAACTACCATTTATTTTCTCGTCATCTTTCGTTCTTTTGTATTTCGAGGCAATATGCCCAATACCTTATTTTACTATTTTGCTTCATACCTTATAGTATTCTAATTGGAATACCTATTTCATACCCACCTTTTTACTTTTATACATTATATATATATATATATATATATATATATATATATATATATATATATATATATATATATATATATATATATATATATATATATATATATATATATATATATATATATGTATATCTCAAAACTTACTGATTCTTTTATATTTATAAACACGCATAAACATATATACACTTCTTTGTATTTCATGGTTACTAGCCATGTACTAACCATTTCTCACAATCTTTAGATGCTTTTACCCATCATTCCCATTAGGAAGTAGTAACTTCCTATCTGTTTATTATAATTCTTATATTATCTTTAATTTCCTCGTTTTACTACTCATTTGGACATTTACTCTTTTTCTTTACTTCATATCGTTTATGACCTTTAGTCATTTTCCTTACATGCTTATAGTTTTCTTCAGTTAACATACATCATTATACTCTTTTATTACTGGTATTTCTTCTTATACTTACTTCATTTGGTTGCGGAATTTAATTCCTAATAACCAATATTTTATCATCATTTTCTTTAAAGTCTTTCATTATATTCTTCTGATTATCCTCATCATTTGTTTCAACTTTTATTTCTTGCCTAACATTTATTTAGGCATTCAACCTTTGATTCTCAATTCATGTTCATTTAATCACATTACAATAATGCAATTTACTTAAAATATCATAGTCTTCCACTTCCTTCTAGCTTTGTCATCCTCCATCTTTAGCTTTTCTTATCATTTTAATCTTATCGTCTTGCAACGATATCTTGCTTCCTTCATGTATTTAATATTCTCATGACTTTTAGATAAGATTCTGAATTAAATGGTTATGCCCGAAGCACACCACTTGCTTGCACTAAACTCTTCTTTACTACTCTTTTGTTATTACAAAAATTTATGTACTATTAATACATTCTACTTATAATTTTCATCCTTCTTGTAAGAGTCTTACAACTCTCATATAGGTAATCAATACCCAAAATTCTTCTTTTAGTTGCTCTTGTTCATACCTCTTCTCACCTCTACAGGTATGTACTTTAATGTCTTTCAATCTGTCTAAAGAGTATTAACTATCATAATATTTCCTTTTACTTTACCATACTAAGTAGTATATGTCCACTGCATTATCTTTTATTACTTATAATCTTACTTGTTTTTATTACATAGGCATATAATCCCTATGTTATTTTTATTACTCTCTTCACAATCCTTACCCACCAGATTACCATAACTCCTTTACGATTCCACCAGTCTCAATACATATCCTGTGATTATGATAATACGGGCCCATATTACCATAATCACCTATACGTATTGATTCTGCTGTTACCATAAGGTCTCATGGGACACTGGTTCCTTTAACATATAACACCATTATAAATACATAGTGATCAATACTAGAAATCTTACTACTTTATAGACATAGCCTTTAATAAATTTAGACGGTTACGGAAAATATCATATAATTTTCCTAACGGTCAAATTTTTGTTCACTATAAACGTTAGCGTAACACTTCTTAGTGCTATATATCTACATATTTTAAATAATGCATAATGTCTTAATCATTTAAGACATCATATAGCATACTTTCATAAACTAACATTCCTATAGCATGAGTTTAAGCCTAGGAGTGGAACAAGCCAATCCTAATTCGCTTAAACTATGGCTCTGATACCAACTTGTGACACCCCATTTCTACTGTTTGCAAATACTATGGTTTTTCGTATAAATTCATGAATACAAAAATACTGTTTATCAAAAACCGATAATTTAAATGCTTAAAACAGTGGGTGTACAAATCCATATCAAAACTAACCATAGTAAGCAAGAAAGGATTTAACTTTGAGTCCAAGACGGGAGCTAACTCGGGCTCCACTCCAGCTAAACTTCATTTAACTATAGCATATCACCTTAACCTGGAATACATGGCAAAACATAAAATACGTAAGACAATAATGTCTCGTGAGTTACATGAGTTTTAGACTAAAACCTTTAACTTATTTTTCCAACTTTTTGTAAATTTATAACATAAAACTTTTGTCAAAACTTTATAGTAATAATATACTATAACTCTTTACTTCTCGAAATCATTTCATGACATACTTTACAAAAATAACATCTTTCAAAACTTTATAGTAGTAACATACTATAACTCTTTACTTTTCAAAATCACTTCATAACATACTTTACAAAAATAACTTCTTTCTTACTTTCTTTGACTGGTTTTATAAGCTTGCTGGATTTTTATACTTAGGGCTTTAATCACCATAAGTGATACCCCAAGTCTCTATGGCTAGAAAGAACGGATCAATCCTCACCATAGAAGTGCTGAGGCAATCTACTTCGCGATGGGGTTTTTCCCCAGTAGACCCCTTACCTAACCCGGGTAGGTTGGAACATAGTTCCCTTACTAACGCTGCTTGCTACAATTACCAGTCATACAAAACACTTTCTGCTTACTTTAACATTACTTACTTACATAGTGGCTAATTGCCAAACTTCACCATTTCTTGTCTTTATGGCTGAATGCCAAATTCATAACTTTTGTTTCACATAAACCATATGTTTAAATCATGACTTTGTAACATTTTAGGCTTAATGCCAAATCATATTTTCCAAACATTTTATGGCTTAATGCCAAATCATATACAGTTTGTAACCAAAACATACTTCTTAAACATCTTGTGGCTTTATGCCTATCCATACTTTCAAACATGTATTTCAAAATATACTTTCACATAATTGGTACATATACCAACATACTTTCACTTAATATAATTTGTAATTCAAAAACCTAGCTTCAAATATAGCATTATACTTTCACAACAATTTAGAAACAATACTCTTGCATATAATTTCACATAAAGAGATTTTTTAAGAAATCTTGAAAATACTTACTTGCCATGTACCCCAGAATAGGTTAAAATACTTCATGTACTCACCTTGACTAGTTAGAGAGGTCTAACTATGGCTACACCCTTCCTTGTCCTTTCCGTTTATTGATCTGTTACTTCTTAAGCACCTAAAACGTTTATTCACATTTTATTAATACCACATTATACTTTAACATGTAAGGACTACTTTGTTGTGTTACACTAGACTCGTATCACAATATTTTGTGATATTCATCCCTTAGCACACCTTTTTACTTATTCTTCTTATCATTTAAATGACATTTTATTGACCATTATACCCTTGGAAAGTCACATACACAATTTAGACTCATTTTTCATGTTTTCATGCTCTATAACACTTATGTGATCAATCGGAGACCAAGGCTACATGTCTAGGGGTAAAATAGGCTCTTTACCCCTCACCAGGGGGTTACACGGCCGTGTAACTTTACCCATAATAGTTACACGGTCGTGTAACTCTCCCAGGCCCTTCAAACTTCGAATTTTGCACTAAAAGTCATGTATCGGGCTCGTTTTAACTCCAAACTTCACCAAATTTTTACCATAGGTTCTATTGACCCTTTATTATGTTAAGAACATGTTTTCACTTCTATTAGGTCTTATTTAGTCCATGACTTAATGATTAAGACCATAGGATGTCACAAGAGCTCTAAGGAAGCTCATATGCATAACAACTCAAATTTTAAAGTCTAGTTTTGTCCATTTTCTGTCCATATACTTATATAATCAATGGATTATTTAATTTAAGGTTTTTACAACCCAAGACATACTTTGTTAATTACCAATTCATGATTTCCATTAACCATTTCCATGGGTTTCATTCATGGAATCACCAATTCCATTCCACCCGACAAATTTCAGTTTTTTTTGTTCAAACTTTCATTTTATTAATTAAAACTCTTAGGAAACCACTTCTAATGGTTTCTTCATACTTAAACATCATTTATGACATTTTTAACTTAACAAAACCATTAGAACTATATGAAATCAGTTTCAACTCATTAACCTATTTCTAGGGTTTTTGAGCTAAAAACCCATTTCACCATTTTTGCATGAAATCTTTAATTCCATTGAATTACTTGTTAATACAAGTTTCTTTCATCATTTCTAACCTATTAAACTTCATAAAACTATTAAAACCATCTTTGATTACAAGGACCCGTGAGCTAGGGTTCTTAAACCAAAAATTGGGTTTTTCCATGATTTCAACAACACCTCTTGTATTAGGTGTGTTTACTTAAGATTTGATCATCATTAGATGGGAGAGACCATTAGAATCATTAAAATTTTCAGATTTCAGTTTTTTGACTCGGGAAGAAAATACTAAGAACAAGTTCATAAACTTGATTTCTTACCTCAAGAAGCTTGAAGATACCTCTAATTCTTTGATTCCTTAAACTCCTGATTTTGATCTTGAGAGGATTCTACGGTTCATCAGAAATTTCCAGAATTTGTGTTCAAAAATTATGAGAGTTATGAGATATTTTCTCATATTTATATTTTCCCATGTTTGCTCAAATGACCAACTAATCCCTAGACTTTCATTCTTCCTATTTTTGACACCATACAAGTTTGGTGACATAAAACTTTCCTTTATTGTAGTTTAACCCTACAATCATAATTTCTTTACATAAAAGTCATATGTGTGCCAGATGACCATTTTTCCCTTTTTAACAATTTTTACCATTTCGTCCTCGCTCAAACCCAACTTTACATATAATTATTTTATGACTTTTACCAAAATTTTCGGGTTCTTACAACTGCACCCTCATTGTCACAGAAGATCTCAACTGGACCATCAATGCTAGGAACAACACCGAGATCCCTGATGAACTTCTTCATCCACATGGCTTCCTTTACAGCTTCATTAACTGCAATATACTCAGCCTCTGTTGTCGAATCAGCTACTGTTTCTTGCTTGGTACTCTTCCAAGTTACTGCCCCACCATTCAGTAAGAACACGAATCCTGACTGCTAACAGGAGTCGTCTCTGTCGGTTTGGAAGCTAGCATCACTATAACCACTTACAGTGAGTTCTTCCATGCCCCCATAGACCAAGAACACTTCCTTCGTCCTCCGAAGATACTTAAGAATGTTCTTGACTGCGGTCCAATAATTTTCACCAGGATTGGCCTGATAACGACTCGTCATACTCAAGGCACAAGAGACGTCAGGCCTTGTACATAACATGGCATACATGATCGATCCCATTGCTGAAGCATATGGGATTCGACTCATTCTTTCTTGTTCATCACTAGAACTAGGACATTGGTCTCTACTCAATGTCATACCACGTTGCATAGGCACGAATCCTTTCTTGGAATCATGCATCTTGAACCTTTTCAAGATTTTGTCTATGTATGTACTCTGGCTTAAACCAATGAGTCGCCTAGATCTATCTCTATAGATCTTTATACCAAGTATGTATGCCGCTTCTCCCAAGTCTTTCATAGCGAAGCAATCCCCAAGCCAAGTTTTAACACTTTGCAACATTGGGACATTGTTTCCTATGAGTAGTATGTCATCAACATACAGCACAAGGAAGACAACAGCACTCCCACTAGCTCTGACATATACACATGGCTCATCTTCACTTCTCGAAAATCCAAACTCTTTGATTTTCTCATCGAAGCAGAGATTCCAGCTGCGAGATGCTTGTTTGAGTCCATAAATCGACTTCACAAGCTTACACACTCTATTGGGATATTTGGACTGTACAAAACCCTCTGGTTGTGTCATATACACATCTTTTGAAAGTTTTCCGTTAAGGAAAGCGGTTTTTACATCCATTTGCCATATTTCGTAGTCATAAAAGGTTGCGATGGCAAACAATATCCTGATAGATTTAATCATTGCCACTGGTGAAAAAGTTTCCTCATAATCAATCCCTTGGGTTTGAGTATAACCCTTTGCCACCAGTCTGACTTTATATGTGTGTAATTTTCCATCCATGTCTGTCTTCTTCTTGAAGACCCATTTACACCCAACAGTTTTAAGGCCAGGTGTTTGATCAACCAGGTTCCAAACTTGGTTATCATACATGGATTTCATCTCGCTCTCTGATATCGCGTAAATTATACATATTTTCCGCACGATATCAGTGTGATTTTAGTTTAGTTTCATACATGTTATGAACTAAAGATACCTAATATGCTTAAATATTCGTTTTGAAGCTAAAAAGACGTGTTTTGAGCTAAGGAACGGATTACACGAACATTTGAGCTTAAAAAGAAACAAAGTGCAAACCTGCCAGCCGCTTGGGCGCACCGTGCCTATATCTAGGCGCACTGCGCCCATGAAGATTTCGGAAATCGCTTTTCGTCCGACTTTTGAGTAAAATAATCAAGCGTGCGTTCATCCAATGATTCAACGGACATGCCATGCATGTGCAAGGGCGCACCCCGCCTACTTTTGGGCGCACCGCGCCTCAGATCCGACATTAAAGCTGCAGACCCACGTGCTTCTTCCAGCGATAAAGATAGCAACGTGCTGAGATCCACTTAGGCGCACTGCGCCTCCCTTTGGGCGTACTGCGCCCAACGCCAGTGCCCACTATAAATACAAGCCCTTCTCCTCTTCTTTGAACAACCAGAACCCATCTCTGCACCTCCACAACACCAAATTCGGCATTTTGCCTCCTGCATCGGCCAGAAGGCTTGTAGAATCAAAGGGGAACGTATGGAATCGAGAGCTTGAAGAATGTTCGGCCAGCACTTCATTCGGTTTGCTTTATATATGTTTAGCATTCTACTATGATTTCCTAGGCCGTATTCTTCAGATTATGTTATCTGCATTATTTATTACTTAGATTTGATTACTATCTGGTTATGATTTGATTGTTATTTATCGGATATTGAACGTTTTATATTTTATCTTGCATAATTCATTTGACATCATATATGTTAAGGAACCTTTCTTTTGGACTTATTGCTGAGTTATTTTAGTCTAGAGGACCAATCTGACTATATGACTTTTATCATAACTGTGCTATGACAGATATGACTAGTGATGGACCAAATCCTAGGGTTAAGTCACGAAGGTAGAATCTTGTATGTATATGCAAAGTTTGTACTAGAGGGCCAATCTGTACAAACCAATTTGATTGTCATGACCATTGAGATCAAAAGCTCGAATGAACCTTGTATGATACGAACCAATACATGATTATTTGGAATATATAATCGCATGACCATTGCCATTAATGACCTTATAATTATAGGATTAGGTAGTTGGACCAAAACATCTAATCACTTTAGAAATCGATATTTAACGTTTAATATCCATTGCACTAATAGCATATCAAACATAACTAGATGGTTGAATCGAATCTAAGTATAAATGTTTACTTTTATGTTTTGTAATTTATATTTCCCGTAACTTTTGCCTAGGTGATGTTGATTCATTAATATAATATGTGTTGATCTAGTTCTTGATTCGAGTTTAACATCGGTTAGGATATATAACTTGCATGCTATACATATTGAATGTGGTTAAAGTTTGTATTCTTGATAGTCATCTTCATATGATTAAGTTTAGGCCATTTAAACGTATTTGATCACATGAACCATTATGATGTATAATTGACAACTATATATCATTGGACTAGTTATTGACCATTTAACTAGGAAGGTTATTTAAGATATAAACTTGATTAGTGAAATAAGACTTATATCACATTTAGTTGCAACTCATGACCATTGATTGTATGAACATATCACTATGACCATTAGGATATGGGCTATGTTTGCATGCTAGATTGTATTAATACTTGATGATTATAAGTTATTTAGTTGCATGACCATTGTGCTATTTTAACTTATTAGTCATAGAATTGGTGACTTGACCATATGATCATACCACTTAATGCAACCTATTTAAACTCATTGCACATAATCAAAACTAGTCAACATAGGTTTATATGAATCAACAAATCCTAGACGAAAGTTTCCCTTGTTATTTTTGTTATGATCATTTTAATTTATTATTTCGTCATTTATTTTATAATCAAAGTTTTACGAGTTTTCATTAAAACTCGCCTCTGAGTGTTTGCTTGAATAATTATTGATTGATAATTGATTTTCTTAACTTAAAAATGTCCGTTTTCCCTTGGGTCCGACAACCCGGATTTACCATTACTATACTACAATCGACTAGGTACACTTGCCTAATTGTGTTGTTCTATTCATACATGGTATTTCCCTGTTTAAAAAATGTAAAACTAATGTGAAAATAATTTTCGAAAATCATATATACGCTCGTAACACACCAAGTTCTTGGTGCCGTTTCTGGGTATTTTATATGTATGTTTGAAAACACAACACTCTCCATAGCCTCCTTCCATTTGGCAGCATCTGGGCCTGCCATTGCTTCCTGATAGCTGGTTGGTTCATCGTCACCTACCATTGACTCATCACCTTCAGTAATATGTAAACCATAAAATTCAGGTGCATGACGTACTCTATCAGATCTCCGGACAGGAGGTGGAGGTATGTCAGATTCCCCAGCTGTACTTGGCTGAGGCTCAACAGGTTTTTCAACCTCTGATTGAGAGCTAGTGCCAACATCAGGTCCTTTATTGGTTGGTTCTTGAATCTCCTCAAGATCAATTTGGCTCCCACTGGCCTCTTGGTGTATCAGCTCCCTCTCTCGGAAGACTGCCCTTCGTGCAACAATTACCTTGTTTTCAGAAGGTTTGTAAAACAAATACCCAAAAGAACTAGCAGGATAACCAATAAAGTAACACCTCTCTGATTTGGGTTCTAGTTTGTCGATGGCTTCACGACGGAAGTAAGCCTCACAACCCCAGACTTTCAAATGCGCCAATGAGGGTTTAGTCCCATTCCATATTTCAAAGGGTGTCTTGCTGACCTTCTTAGTTGGTACAAGGTTCAGGACTTTTGCTGCAGTCTCCAAGGCATAGCCCCAGAAACTGATTGGAAGCGTAGCACGACTCATCATGGACCGAACCATATCAAGTAATGTTCGGTTCCTCCTCTCAGCTACACCATTATGTTGTGGTGTTCCGGGAGGAGTCAACTGTGAAACAATTCCACAATTCCCTAGATGATCGTAGAATTCTTGACTAAGATATTCTCCACCCCTGTCGGATCGGAGGATCTTAATCCTTTTGCCCCGTTGATTCTCTACTTCGTTCTGAAACCTTTTGAACACCTCGAAGGTTTCAGACTTATGTTTAATCAAATAAACATACCCATATCTACTGAAGTCATCAGTAAATGTGACGAAGTACCTTTCTCCATGTCTTGTGGCTGATCTGAACGGTCCACACACATCAGTGTGTATGAGGTCCAACAGATCCTTGCCTCTTTCAAAGTTCCCTATGAATGGCGCTTTTGTCATCTTGCCTAATAAACAAGACTCACATACATCATCAGACTTGAGGTCGAATGATTCCAAAATCCCATCCTCTTGGAGTTTGGCGATGCGTTTCTTGTTTATATGGCCAAGTCGACAATGCCATAGACATGATTTATCCAATACACTTTTGGATGTATCTGAATCAACATTTAAGATTAAGCTATTATTTCTTCTAATGCTCACGATAGTTTCATAAATACCATTTGTAGGACATGCTTTAAAGTAAAGACAATCATTTTTGAAAACTAAAATATTTCCATTATCAAAACCAAAATCAAAACCGTCTCGATACAAAGCACTAAAAGAAATAATGTTTCTAGCCATTTCTGGCGAATAGCAACAATCTAATAAATTAATAGAAAATCCAGTAGAAAGCACGAGCTCGTAATCCCCAATCCTCTTGACAGCAGCCGTATGTCTGTTGCCCATGATTAGGTCAAGCTCCCCATGCCTTAACTTCTTACTTCTTCTTAGTCCCTACACATCAGAGCAAATGTGAGTACCACATCCTGTGTCTAGGACCCATGAATTAGTAGTAGAACTATTATGGAGTTCTATCATGTATATACCTGAGGTACCAGACACTTTGGGCTTGATCTTCTTGATCTCCTCCAGGTATTTAGGACAGGTTCGCTTCCAGTGTCCCTTTTCTCCGCAGTGGAAACAAATGGCCTCATCAGGGTTTGGTGACAGCACTATCATAGAACCAGCCTTGCCCTTGTTGCTAGGGTTGGAGTTGGGGTTACCAACTTGACCCTTCTCTTTGCCTTTAGGCTTCTTGGCTTTCCTTTTCTTGATTGCCCCTTCCGTGATTGCCAATACCGGAGCCGTGGAGCTGGAGTTCTTAGACTTAGACATATTTGCCTCAGCAGTTTTTAGCATGCCGTGTAACTCCATTATGGTCTTTTCCAATCCATTCATATTAAAATTCAGTGTGAACTGACTGAATGTACTGCTTAGCGAGTGGAGGATGATATCCGTAACCAATTTCTGAGCGATCGGAAATCCAAGTCGCTCCAATCTGTCAATGTACGCTTTCATCTTAAGCACGTGTGCATTGACAGCGGTTCCCTCCTGCTGCTTGCAATCTAGTAGGGAGATCATAGTGTCATATCGTTCCTGTCTAGCCTGCTCTTGGAACATTTCCTTGAGCTGGTCGGCCATGTCGAACGCCCCAGCGGTCTCGAAACTCTTTTAGAGTTCCCGAACCATGGTCGCCAACATGAGACAAGCAACCTCATCCGACTGATCTTTATGCTTTTGCCAAGCATCCCTAATAGCTCTAGTTGCATCATCAGCTGGAGCCTCAGGAAGAGCTGTGTCCAAGACCCATTCTTTCTTGTCATACCGGAGGGCGATCCGAAGGGAACGCATCCAGTCCAAGTAGTTTGATCCGGTCAGCTTATCCTTAGAGAGGAGTTGCATTAGTGAGATATTTGTAGCCGAATTCGAATTTCCATTTGTGTTTGGAGCCATCTATATGAAAAGTAGATTTAATTAGTTTGATTAATCCTTAAAAAATTAATTACCCAAAACAATAATTTTACTTAAGGCTAGAATCCATATTTCACTTCTGGTGGTGAAGAGGTATGCCGTAGTCACCCCCAAAAGTTATTTAGGTAGGGAATACTCTTTGCCAACTTCAATCTCTATGAAGCTTCTAGATCTTTTGGGATTCATTGAATCTGATCAATGGCATGTTTAATCCCATCATGCTCATCCTCTCTCTCGTGATGGGTATGCCGCGGATCACGAGTTTGGATGGTAAATCGACCATGAAGGACCCACGTGACACCCGGCCCATGATTCATGAGTTATCGCGAGTATCACATCATTTTGGCCGAGTCCAATCCGACGCGTTGGCTATGGCACTTCCCACGCCGGAAGGGCCCGATTAAATGTGTGGTTCTTTGTGGGTAGCATGAGATTTATATTTTCATAAAACGGGATTTTGTTTCGTTTTTTTTAAAACATTTTAACTTTTTAATTGGCATAAGGGTCAATTTAAACTTTTAAAAAACCGGTTTGAAATTGCCAATTTGACTTTTGAAAAATTCTATTAACTTTTAACAAATTTTTCTTACTTGTGTATTTTCAGTAATACTTTTATCTTGAAACACTGTACTATCAAACCCTTTCGGTAACTCCACTCGATAAAATGTGACAGGCGGTGAGGGTGGTAAGCAATGAATGCTATTTAAAAACCGACCTCATTAGGAATCAAAGAGACCTCCTTCAACCTTCTACACAATTTAGAGTAGGTGAGCCTAGTCACGGTCTGACCAATGTTTTATTTTAAGTTATACATATAGATACAATTCTAATATATATATCATTTAAAATTTTAAGTATTCTTTGAAAAATTATGTTTAATTATTAATTCTATTAAACACGCAAGGATGCAGTGTTAATAATTAATTTAAACAATCATCCATTAAATTTTGAAGCATTTTAAACTTTATGTTTAGCAATTAATCCTATTGAGCAAGCAAGCATTCTATATCAATGATTAATCTAAACAATCATACAATATTAAAATCACCATTTTATAACAAGAAATTTGATTTCAGAAAAAAAAAACATCACGACCGCCGCGACGCGAAACACGAGAAAACGCGACGCGGTAATCAAAAGAAACCGATCATGACAAGAACGACGCGGCGCGGAATACTAGGAAACGCGACGCGGCAAAACCCTAATGATCGTAACTTTAGAAAAACCCGCGACGCGATATTTCAAGTACCGCGGCGCGGACGTCGATCAGATTCGATAAATCAGAAAAAAAACGATTTTTAACAATTTTAATCGAATCAAAACAGTACAAAATCATGATAAAGCGGCTCTGATACCACTGTTGGAATACGATAACATAAAACAAACGCAGCGAAAACAGAAATCTAAATCGTATTCAACCAGAATCACAGAATCATGCACACTTTTGTAACTGTAAAATCAAGAGGGTTCAAGACATACCTTTTAAATCTCATATCTGATTTTGTTAGGATGACAAGAGCCCAAAGTAGAACTCCTCTAATGTAATCGCACCCAAGACAACGATCCAGCACCCGTTGATATAGTATATACCTTTGCTTGAAGTTTTAGCACGTAATACTTAGGGTTTTGAAAGAAATCGGCCGTATACCGAGGGGTGGGAGGAGGGTGACGAAAATTAGGGTTTTTAGCAGCCCTTACAACTCAGATCTAGGATTGTATTTATAGTGCTCCTCATCCTTATCCCCTCCTTTGTGGATATTTCACTTTAGTCATTTATCCTTATTAAGTTTCTAATTAATATACCTTTACTTTGGTATATTAATAAACTTAACCATTAAGTTTCTAATTAATATACCTTTACTTTGGTATATTAATAAAATTAACCCCTCAAGTTTATATTCGATCTCTTTTAGCTAAATCGTCTCTTGCGTGTAACCCAAAAGGACCCTACTATTTATAATAATATTACCAACTTGTTATAACGATGGGCATATAACCAACAATTAATCCTTCATCTTCTTCAAACACGCGTGATGCGGCCCAAGAACCAGGCGTGTCGCGCCGTAGGTCTGGTTCGAAATGGAATCCCAAATCCGTTGATTTCACCTGTTAAACTCAATCTAATGCCTCTACAAGGTAGCCTAACTATCGACTAGCCCCTTTAGCATGTTGATTTTGCAAACAAAACACCCTACAAGCCGACATTGCCAATTATCTAAGTTTTCTAGTTTTTCGATTTCAATCAAAATAACCACTCAAATGCTTGTAATAACACGAAATAGCAAGTTCTAGAAGGCATACCGTAGTAGAAGAACACAAAAATGCAAGAAAAACGAAAGAAATCGGTTTATCAGAGAATGCTCAGTCTTTGCGCGGCGTGGTTGTGTGGGTTGCGATGAGGGTACGTACCTTATAAAGGAGATTCTGACTGATCGTCTTCCGCAATGCGCGTGGATGCAATCCGCATCGCGCGTGTTGCCAAAATAACCCTTGTGCATCGGGTCACCTTGCGATCCCGCGTCGCGCCATTCTCCGTACCGCGTCGTGGCTGCTACATTCTCAAAAGTCCTTTGTGTGACCCCACACTTGCCTCGTACCACTAATTGTAATACCGTAATACTAAATAGTAATGAAATTGTGTTAAATTTAGTGTAAATAAGGTTAAATAAGTTTTTATATGGGTTAAAATGGTTAGAAACTCATTTAGGAGAAGTTTGAACTTAAAAAGTGAAATTCCAGATTCACACGGGGGCGTGCAGAATCCACACGGGGCGTGTAGAATCCTGCAGTAAGCCTTTCCAGATTCACACGGGGGCGTGCAGAATCCACACGGGGCGTGTAGAATCCTGCAGTAAGCCTTTCCAGATTCACACGGGGGCGTGCATAATCCACACTGGGCGTGTAGAATCCTGCAGTAAGCCTTATTAGAAGCTGTGGATCCACACGGGGTCGTTTAGAATCCACACGGGACGTGTGACGCGCGCAGAACACTTTTTAAAGTCATTTTTCTTTCATTTTTGGGAAAACCCACTTCGTCCAAAACCTCTCCAAAACCCTAGAAACTTAATCCTAAACCTCTAAACTCGAAATTGATGTCTATAATTCAAGAATTGAAGCTAGGATTTGATTCCTTACGGTTGAAAGGTAATTCCCTTTGATTTTGACTTCATTTCAACGGTTGGGTTGTTTGATTTGAGATGGTTCCAGGTGGTTTTGATGAACCACCTGCAACTAGCATGAATTAGAGTGAGTTTACTTGGATTAGTGTGTGTAAGAGAGTTCTAATTCGAGACCCAAGCTAGTGAAGTGTTTGTATTGTGTTCTTAGGGTTATATATGTTAAAGAGATGAAATTCAAAGCTACAACTTTGATATTGTTGTTATCTTTTGATTGTAACTTGCTTCAATGATACAAATTCCTTGATTATGATGAATATTGAGTGTGATTAAGATTTTCTTAACTTGAGTAATGAAATTGAGCTGTTGTTCTACAACTAAAACTAGACAGGAGCGTACACGAGGTGCAGGAGTTCCACATATTGATTCCACATCAGGTGAGTAGTTATTAATAGATTAATTATGTGTTGCTTTTGATGTTTATTGCAGAAAGGAGTATGACTTAAATTGTTTTGAAATTGGTTGAGTATACCAATTATGAGTGTTTGGGTAGATGAACCTCATTATAAGTATATATTGAGGATCAAGAAGATTCATTGAGAAAGATGTGAATGAGATGATGGACAATTGCTGTCCAATTAAACTTTAATTACTCATAGAGCTCTCAAAGCTCATATATTGTTTGTTAATGTTAATTTTGTTAGGTTCTGGAAGTGTAGATCGTGGGAAACGCATCACGGAGGGTTAGCTGGAAAGGATATGGACTTTGGACTTGGACTTACTTTCTTGTGTTAGACTTGGTCTTTTGTAAACATTCGGTTTTTGAGAAAACTAGTATGAAACTTGTTGTATGTAAATAAGTAGTTAAACTATGCTTTTGATAGTATCTTGTAAAACTTGTTACTCATCTTTGAGGATTGCACCTAAATGATAGTTATTTTGATTAAATTATCAGTGTATCCTGAATATGAGAAACCGGGTGTTACACTAATACTTGCAATGATGATGATAATATTTTCCTAACTACTCGTAAAACACTATACCTAACCTATAAAGGAAGGGTTGCCTCTCCCAACAAGCGCTAAGTTTAACGTCTTCAGCCAGACGTGCTACTGCGGCTACGATGGGTTGTACGCCATCTTTCTTTTACTGATTTTTAGTCGCCATCATCCCTTCGTTGTCCCAATACTCTTACGTCTTTCCTGGATCGAATGGTTTGCTGGTTCCTCTACTGCTGCCCGGTTGCTGTTTTCTGATTAATTCACGCGAATGCCTAGAAGTAGCTTTAAATCTCCAAGCTTGGTCCTTCCTTTGGTGTCTCTTCAACATCACCAGCTTAACATGGAGTGCGCCTAGTGCCTCTCCCGGTAATTTTTTTGCAGATTTCATTTTGATTGTGTCTCGCGTGCTATCTTCAATTTGCAATTTTGGCTTGCAATACCAATAGAGATTTTCCAATCGAATGGGATCAGAAGGCAACATATTGGGATGCTTCCATATGTTCTCATTGATGGTATTAATCACATCTAATTTTCATTCATGAATGGATCATGAGTGCCAAAGAAATCATGTTTAGTGTTTTCAAAGACCACCTCATCGTCATCATCTTCTTGGTCATCGTCCAACAGGTGGATCAGGACCAAGAGTGAGCGACTGGTTTTATATGGTGATGGTACAGATTCACTCATCACCAGATCTTTACTTCCAAAATTTTCAAAAATTTCAAGAGTTGTTAGGCTGGGGTTTGTAATGTCACTTACAGCCCCCTCCGCAACATCATTGTCAACCAAATTGTTTGGTGATGGTATAGATTCACTCATCACCAAATCATCATTATCAATATTCTCAAAAACATTAAAAATTGTTGAGTCAGGGGTAGCATTGTCACCTACAACCTCTTCCCCAACAACATTTTCGACCCTTCTAGTGCTCTCTTGACTTTCCCAAGGTGCATGTCCTTCCATCACATGTTCAGGTGACGCAGGTTCACACACATTATCATTGGTATAAAAATCACTCGCCTCGGGGGGTGGCGTACATTCCCTAATTTTCTCCAACTGATATAATGAATCTTGCAATCTTACAAGAGCATCCGCATGATCCTTCTGTATTTGGTAGGTATTAACCATGAGTTCCAAGAGTTGGGCCGAAATTGCAAAATTTTCAGGTTGAGATGACTCCTCGGTCCGCCATCCATTGTCATCGAATGATCCATTGTTGCAATCATCCTCGTAATAGTTGTCGGTCTGATTTTCATAATACTCATACTGATCCGGGTATATGTAATCACCCATTATAAGGACGTACACATACCAGAAATCAAAAGACTAAAATTGAACATCAATAAATCAAAAACAACCCCACTGATCGTCTTATCCTAAGCTTACAACTCCCCGGCAACGGAGCCAAAATTTGACACGAAAGGGTCGTTATGCGGATAAAAGTAAGTAAAATAACCACACACACACTAGTACAACGGTAGTAAGGGTCGATCCATGGGAATTTGGTGCTCAAGACAGGACGATAGCTTACCAACTGTAGTGTCACGCTATAGCCAGAGGGACTAACTTCCACTTTCCCAAAACACACAGAAGTCTCAAATGCAAGATCAAAACCAAACATAAACTAAATGAAACTAACTTAAAGTCTAACTCTAGATTGTTTACTGAAATCAGAAGTTATATTCATAAATCAGAAACAATAAACACAAGCCAAACATTCAAAGGCATTCAACGACAAATGAAAGGTAAAAAGTGAAATAAAACATAAACCGAATGATTAACTGTATTAAACTCAGATCCAGAAGATCCAAAACATTACAACACGAAATAAAAGAGCTTTAAACTACTGCTACTGGCTGTCACACTCCAGAAACATCAAGCTAAGAGCTAAAACAACTAAACTAATACTAAAATTAAAGTGAAAACATAAATTTACCACAAAGGGTTGCTGGAATCTCGAAACTTGAGTCAAAGTCGCCGTAAGTCCACCTTAGGGTCTGATCTTCCCCTCCAAAATTCGACCTAAAAGCCACTATTTATACTTGTGGAAAATTAGATCTCGCAACGCGTAAGGCCTCTACCCGCGTCGCGTCGCGCGTAGAGCCTTATCCCCATTTTTTGTTGTTTGAATTCTCTTCACCGCCTTAACTTTTGACGTGGCGCGTCGCGCATGGCTTCATTCCCGCGGCGCGCGTATTCATTCGACTTAATTTGGCTTTATCATCAAAACTTCTTCACCAAGAATAGGTCTTAACAACGACTAAAATACTTGATATTACTAGGCGTTGTCACACTTATCAATGATTTAGGATGGTTAGTATGTGGATGCAAATCCATCATATACAAATCCACATACCAAGCATCCTAAGTCATTCACCCATCAAGAATACAATAACCAACACAAATTTTATGTTTTTCCTGGAAAAAATTAGGTTCCATAAGAAAAAGTTTGTCAAATATAGGGTTTTTTCTGAAAATAAAATTTAGGGTCTTTTTCGAAAAAAATAGATGACCTGCAAAACCAGATAAAGAGTTTATCTAAACAATAAAAACTAGAAAATATAGTGTATTTTATGGAATAAACCCATTTAAAAGAAGGTTATTTTTATATGATACCATTTGATATTAAGTTCGTTGGAGGTATTGCAATTCGTTGGAGGAATTTGCGTTTTGACGCCTTTGGTCGCTCCGATTTGTTCTTCCCTTTTGGTGGTGTGAACCATAAATGATTCAGAGAAGCCAACATTATCTAACATATTGTCGCTCCTGGCTTCTCGATAAAGTGAAAGGGTATAGATTTTAGCATCTTAGGCGCTGTTTGGCAAGATCTTAATTTTTAAGATTTGAATGTTTAAGAGGTCTGGACTTTTAAGAGTGTATGTATTTTTAAGATCTGAATATATACCATCTGTTTGGTTGAAACCTCTTAATTGCTGTGTTGAATCATAAATATGACTATTTTACCCCTGTGAACTATTTTCTTCAATAACATCAAAATTCACCAGAAAGCACAAAAGTCACATCAAGAACAATCATAAAAGCCTCAAAAAAACAATCCGTAACCAAAATCCATATATTTCAATAATAACAATCATAAACAAAATTCAACAATAACAATCGTGGGTTTTGGGATCAGAAGAGAGAAGAGAGAAGAAAGAAGGGGCGGAGAATGGAACATACCTTCCTGGTTCGACAATAATCTCTATTTGCTGCTCTCCTCCTTCTGGTTCACTCTCATTACCGAGCATCACTCGATCTCTCCTTCATCAGTTCCAGCCGGCGGTGTTGAGATCAGAAGAGAGAAAGGGTGGAGATGTGTTTGATCGTAAAAGAAGAGAAGGGACACGGGATGAGATTAGGGTAAAAAAGGAAGAGGCGTGTTTTTTTTTAAACAGACATGTGTTGAGATCTGACCCAATAAAATGTTCTTTTTTAATTAAGAGGTAAACAAACCCTCTTAATATGTTTTATTAAGAGTTTGCCTCTTAATAGTACAATTAAGTGGTAAACAAACAGGACCTTAATCTCTCTCGTTTTTACTTTTTAGGAGGGCGTTTGTAATATTTTGGAAAAGAATGGTAATTTATTAGCTTCTGTACACCAAAATGCTTTTTGAAAAATGTTTTTTCGACCCAATAATGTATAATTTGAATCTATAAATTCATAAATATAAATAACTTTAAAAATGATTAACATTCGAACCATAAACAAAAATGACATTTGAATGCCATCAAAATGAAAGTAAATATAAACGATTGAGAAAGGTTAGAAAATACTAACCAATAAAGTAATAACATTTTTAGAACATTCACAAGTGATTTTACCTATGGTTACTGTACAACTAAAGTCATATTAAAAACTATAAGCTATTGTTTGTAATTAAAGAGCAAGTAAATGATAAAAATTCAAAAGTAAACAATGAAACTACAATTTTTTAAAGAATTTAAAAAAAAAAAATCTGAAAAAATAAACACATGAATACAATTGTACATACAAATATTGTCGCCAAACTTATGTAAGCTCATTTTAGGTCTTTAAAAGGGATTATAATAATACAAAAACCGGACGTTGAAGAAACTACATTGGTAAACACAACTAGTAGACCTTATGAACGATAAATTTAAATCACAAATATGAAATACATTAGATTTGTGGGTAATTATGTAATGGTGGAATATTTATGCAAATTATCATCTGATTTAGTATAGCCAGTATTTGGTTCTTAAGGATAAAAAACGATATTCAATGATATGACAAACTTTAGTTTAATTTGAATGCAAGGTATATACAAATTATACTGTTGACTACTAAATATGAAACAATGGAAAGTTAAAAGTTACATGTAAAGTTATGGTGTACTTAAAAATGCATATGAGTTACTTATGAGCATATAAGATAGCAAAATGAAAGGATATGATTTAGAACATCATTGTTTATAATCAAAGGAAAGGAAAACTATATGATATGACAAATTGTATGATTATTCATTTGAAAAATATTTACAAAGGAACAAGCAATCTTATAAACATTAAGATGTGTAATGAAATAAAAATAGTGGAATTGGAACCATCGGACTAAATAGAATGGGCAAGGGAATCGTGAAATTTGTTAAGGTTCAACGACTTGACTCTTGAGTGAAAAATGATAAAACTTATAACAAGGTTGACTACACGTAAGGAAGGATTTATTTGATAATCCAAGTCAAGTAAACTAGAAGAATATAAACGAAAGATAGGCACGTGGAATTAAAGTTTAATGGAAGGAAATCAAGTACATAATCTAAGTACCATGTTACTTTAAATGAAAGAGTAGTAAAAGAATCTAAGTGCCTATTTGGCTAACCATTTTAAAAGGGCTTATTAGCTTATCAGCTTCTTAAAAAGTTGATAAGCTAAAAAAATGTTTGGATCAGGAAAAACACTTTTTATTTTAGCTTTTCAGCATATGGGGAAAAGCTATTTTTTAAAAGCTACGTTTTCCTGGCTTTTCAAAGAAATAAGTGCTTTTTACTTGTAAAATGACACTAATTTCACCCACTACCAGCTATCAACTTATAAAAGCTAAACCAAACACTTTTTAAATCTCTTTATCAACTTATTAACTTTTCTAACCACATAAGTTTATCCAAACACTTTTTTAAAAACTCATTTTTGAAAAGCCATAAGCTGATAAGCACTTTTGTAAAAAAAAAAGTGCTTACAAGCTAAATAAGCTTATCTAAACAAATAGTTAGTTAAGTGATAAATCTAATGAACCAAATTACACATGAATGATAAGGAATGATGATAATATGGAATCATATGTACATATGTACAAAAAGATTAGAAAAATGAAAGATTTGGCTTAAATGTGATGAGTTTTGGAATGATAATTTGTTCTGAAAAATGAGGTGGGTAAACCCCAAAGCTAAAAATATAAGTATTATATGGTTATGAAACATGTATGAGAAATTTGAGGAAAATAAATTTTTAAGAAGAATAAGGGATAAAGTCGAAGGTTTATCTTTAAATATGTAATACTGATTGATGCATTTTCCTATTTAGTGATTTCGAGGATTTAATACGGATTGATGCATTTTCCTATTTAGCGTCGCTAATGTGCTTATTAGCATCGCTAATGTGCTTCTGGTTAGTGGGTTTGCACGTTGTGTAGTTAGCGATGCTAACTACTGATTTTAGGCCAAAACTCTAGATTTTGAGCTATGAGCCACATTTAAATGTGGGAAACCCTAGGTCAGTCGCCATTTGACAATTTTCGGCCCCAAGGTCGTTTTTCTTCACTGTCTAGCTCCCTTGGAGCTTGGATGATTTTTTGGCTCGTTTAGTCACTTTGGAAAGATTTTTGAAGCTTAGATGGTGTTAGAAGGTTGATGGTGATTCTAGAAGTTGTTCCTCTTAGTTGAGTCTTCAAAGATCTGTATTTTCTGGACTATTGTGAGTAAAGTTTCCACCGTTTTTACATTTTTAAGGTTCTTCTTGTGATTTAAGTGAGATTTTATGGATTGAAAATGGAGTAATCGTCACTTTTTGGTGTTGTCCATGGTTGGGAAGGATAAAGTTCATAACTTTATGCCTTTGAGTCCTCATCTGGAGCCATTAGGTTGGTTTAGAGAGTAAGTCAAGCTCTCTTTGGGTGTTGTGTTGAATTTTTGACCATTTTGGATATGGATCTTCTTCATGAGCATGGGTATGACTGAACGATAAAGTTAGGATTTTTATGGACATTGACACTATTTGGAAGAGTCCTGGAGGGTTTAAGACTATGACTTAATGAGTTAAGAGCTTTTGAAGGATTTTGGCTGAACTCCTTAGTTAGCGGCGCTAACTCAGTCATGGTTCGCAATGAAGTTTTGAGACTTTGCTTAGTTAGCGACACTATCTAGGGAAGATAGCTGCGCTAATTGCCTGACCGTTGACTTTGACTTTGATCTTCGACCGTTGACTTTTTTACGAGTTTGACTTTTGGTCAAAATTGAGAGTTCGGGGTACCGGTCTTAGAGATTTATCTTGATTGGGGTTTGAGAAGTTCTAAGTGAAGTTTATCCTTATTAATATTAAAGCTTATTATGTGTGTATGCTATTGTAGGGATTATATATGTATCAAGTTTATTAAAGTTTATTATGTTTGTTTAAACAACTCAGGTATCGACAAACTTGATGTTTAGCGGTGAACATTAATCAATTTGTATTTTGTTTGGATTTAAAACCAAACCGAACCTAATAGCTTTAGTTTTAAAAAGGTAAAACTGAACCAAAACCCAAACCAACCGGTATGGGCTATCGGTTTTTTCCCGGTTCGGTTTTGGGTGTATCGGTTTAAAACCGCAAAACTTTAAACTTGGGTATTCGGTCAGCAACCAACTAATAGTTATGTTATAACTAAGCAACTCTAACATTGCTTAGGAAGAAAAACTATGTATTTCATTTTTGTTCTATATGCCCTAAACTATGAAATTCATTTTTGTGGTGGCGAATATATTAATGTTGAAATGGTACAGTTGGTTTTTCATACGCATGTTGCAATATATTGGTTCAAATTGAATTATGAGTTAGTTAGTTGTATACGTATTGATATTACATTTGGTGTTGCTGTGGTTACATACATGTTTTTGGTTTTACGTATTGATGTCGCAATTGGTGGTGTTGTGTGTTGTAGTTTTTATAGCAGAATATCAACAGAAATTCATAACCAAACACGTATCTTCTAGTAAAAGTTGAAAAAGAAGTAACAGGAAACAAAAATCCAAATCCAAAAACCATCCACATGACATCAAGACACCTATGAAAGAACCCTGTTTCGTCCCCACCAATTGTAAAACATTTCCAATCTATCGTCATACCAAACCAGAGACAAATCCGGCATTTCTCCATTGAATTCAAAAACCTCAACCCTTTTCCCATCTCTAGTCAAGATTCTCCTTGTTTCAACTTCATCCAATGAACTGTATCTTCCATGAAAATCCTACATCATAAAACAAACGCATGGTTTTTTCATGTGAGGTGTGACAATCTAAACTAATTTCATTTTACTCATTTCATAAAATATAACCTTTGAATGTGATGCATGAAAAATACCATTTGATATTAAGAATACCTGTTCAATCATCAAGTGGAGAACCTTGAGTTTGGGATAATATCTGAGAACACTGTTGAGGTTATCCATGGTGAAGGCATCCATGGTTGTTCTAAGCATCAAAGTCTTGAGATTAGGTAGACCCGGATCACGTGCAGCATAAATCCACTACGGGGTGGAAAGTGTTTAATAACGCTTTTTAATGGATACCGGGGAGAGATCGACTGTCAAATCTCAATAATCACAGCAAAAAACTTTAACAAAAACCAAAATAAAAAATTGTGAATAAAGAGAATAATAAGCATGTACCTCACTGAATATATGAAGGTCGATCGACAAAGATTCCACACGTGAAATTCCAGAAGACAGCACAACAGACACGGTGTTCCCCTTCAATTCAGGCAGAATCACAGCTTCTTTCAATGAGTCTAGACATTCAAAGAAACATTTATACGCGATATGACCGTGTAACTCCATATCCACCAGTTTTGGGCAAGAAATCTTAATGCCACCACGGATTAGCAAATTTTCGTCATTTTCAATTGTCAGCATTTTGAGATTCGGACATGAAATACAAAGAAGATCAAGTTCGTTCATGACGCAGCCCATCAAACTCAAATCCTCAAGCAACGGGCAGCTTTCCAGAAAATTTTTTGTCAAATCGTCGCTTTCCAAGTGAAGATTGGTCAACTCAAGAACCCTAAGTGCTGGAAACCCCATAATATTAGGCAACCTTAGACGACGTGCCCCCAAACTCAACTTTAATACCTCCAACGAACCGTAAGTCACAAGACAATGGGGCATCTCGACATCGTCGGTAATATCCTTAGGGCAAAACCACAAGTCAAGTTCTTTGACATTTCTCGTAACGGCGGCATGAATCCACCGCCCTACTGTCGACATACTGTAGTAATCTGAACAATTTAAATGAAATCTGTTCAAATCTGCGGATTTGTTCACTAAAACCCAATACACAAACTCTTTGAATTTGCTTTTTTTGAAGTTTTCTCCAGGGTTGGATCCTCTAAAACAGGATATGTCAAGACACGGAACTGAAGTCCACAAATACCTCCATCGTCTGGACAAAATGCTGCTTCGAAGAACTTCTTCGGTGTGTCGAAAACGTGAAAGAATCAAAACAAGAATACCATCCGGCATGCTACTGATCAAATCGACCCCACCTTCGCGTTTTGACGCCTTTGGTCGCTCCGATTCCTTCATGCCCTTTTGGTAATGTGAATCAAAAATGATTCAGAGAAGTAAAATGATTGTCGCTCCTAGCTTCTCTATAAAGTGAAAGGGCGTATTAGCGTCATAATCTCTCTCGTTTTTTACTTATAATGGTAGGCGGAGTGCGGCTTCGAAGGATATAGGCGGGTTGGCTGTGGTGTTTCCGACCTGGCGGAGGCCTTGGAGCGTTAACAAGTAAATTTAAAAAAGTTATTTTTATATGGTATCTTTTAATTTTTATTTAAAAAGGTAATTTTTATTGAAAAACCAACAAGACGTTAGAACAAGTTACAATGCGGGATAACAAAAGTCACACCAAATATAATCTAGTCAAGATTGTTAAACTTCGCCCTATTTTTTAACCAATTAAAACAAACAAGTTGAATGTCATCCGCTATTTTCTTGGGATTGCATTTGAGATTTTTGAAGATTTTATCATTCCTTGCCTTCCAAATCATCCAAACAGTAGAGTAAATTAAATCGGGATTGACTTTAGTGCCATTGAGGGCAGCAAACTCAGCTAATTTAGCGCCATTCCTCGGATCTCGCTTCCAACTCCAATGCCCAATTCTCAAAGAAACTAAAATTCTATCAGCAATTTTACAATTCTATTGAGATTCTATAGCGTAGAGTTTGGGAAATGTATTTTCGAGAGCAACACTGTTATGCCAATGATCTTTCCAAAAGAAATGTTTTTATTCCCCAATCTCGTCCTCCTCATCAAAATTTTGTCAATGGAAATGTTCCACTCAACCAAATTCAAATCAATATTCGCAATCGATAACCACGTGCCCGGTAAACCATTTTTAGCAACCAGCTTGCCATCTATAAACCGCACCGTAGCTATTGCCATTTATAAACCGAACCAAACCATATATTTAAAACCGCAAACTACACCAAATACAAAGCCCGAACAGTGTGGTTTTAACAATCTACAAACCAATCTATGTGGTTTTCAATGCGGTTTTAGCCTAAAACCGCACCACGCTCACCCCTAACTGAATGAGCAAAATGACCAACTACTGATATTAGATAACCTGTGTAAAGTGAACCTCACATGCATGATGTTACGCTCCTTTTGTCTACTCATGTGTTTTTGATTGATTCTGTTATAGTGAATAATGGGCAATTGGCCACATATGGTCTTTTGCTGTTATGCATAATGATGTTACAATTGGTGGTGTTATGGTTACATACATGTTTTTGTTTTAGCGAATTAATGTTGCAACTGGTGGTGTTGCGTTGTGTTGTGGTTTTTGTTAGCAGAATTCAAACAAAACTTTAGAACCAAACAAGTATCTTCTAGTAATAGGTGAAAAAGAAGCAACATGAAACAAAAATCCAAATCCCAAAAGCCTCCACATGTACTGCTTACAACTTAACCAGAAAGCTTGTAACATCAGTTCTTTCAAAAGGGAACAGGGTAACCAGTTTGACGGTTCCTTTCATAGTGTCTCTGAAAGAAGCTAGTTTCGTCCCCACCAAGTGACAAACATTACCAATTTATCACAACAAGAGTTTATACATGAAACTGGCTCTTCTCCATTGAATTCAAAAACCTCAACCCTTGTCACATCTCTACTCCAGATTCTCTGTGTTTCAGCTACATCCAAGGAATCGTAATTTCCATGAAAATCCTAAGTCATCAAAACAAAAGCATAATTTTCTTATGTGAGGTGCGAAAATCTTATAAGCAATATGACCTGTTAAATCCAAATACACCAGTTTTGGGCAACAAATCTTAATGCTGCCACGGATTAGCAATTTTACTTCATTTTCAATTCTCAGCCTTTCGAGATTCGGACATGAAATACAAAGAAGATCAACTTCGTTTATGACACATCCTATCAAAATCAAATCCTCGAGCAATGGGCAGCTTTCGAGAAAACTTTTTATCAAATCGCCGTCTCCGAATAAGTCAACATTGATCAACTCAAGAACCCTAAGTGCTGGAAACCCCAAAATTTTAGGCAACCTTAGACGACGTGCCTCCAAACCCAACCGAAATACCTCTAACGAACCGCAAGTCACAAGACACTGGGGCATCTCGACATCCTCGGTAATATCCTTAGGGCAAAACCACAAGTCAAGTTTTTTGACATTTCTCGTAACGGCGGCATGAATCCACTTATCCACCATCGACATACTGTAGTAAGTTGAACAATATAAACCAAACCGATCCAAATCTGTGGATTTGTTTACTAAAACCCAATACACAAACGCTTTGAATTTTCTTTTCTTGAAGTTTTGTTTGTTCTTGGATCCTCGGAAACAGGATATGTCAATGACGGAATTGAAGTCCACAAGTACCTCCATCGTCCGGACAAAATGCTGCTTCGAATAACTTCTTCGGTGTATGGAATACGTGAAAGAATCAAAACAAGAATACCATCCGGCATGCTACTGATCAAATCGACCCCATCTTCGAGTTTAGACGCATTTGGTCGCTCCGATTTCTTCATGCCCTCTTGGTGTTTTGGTGGTGTGAATCAAAAATGATTCAGAGAAAGCGATTGTCGCTCCTAGCTTCTCTATAAAGTGGAAGCGTAGATTTTAGCTTCATAATCTCTCTCGTGTTTACCTTTTGGGGGAGTGTTCATAATGCTTTTGGAAAATATTATTAATTCATCAGCTGCTGTATGGCTAAATGTTTTTTGAAAAAATGTTTTTTCGACCGTTGATAAGTAATTTAGAAAAGATTATTTGTATATGAATTTTTTAAGTAAGAATTTTATAGATGTGTTTTTTTAACATTAAAATATTATATTTAATGGGTTTAATTTTTAAATGTCATATTTATTTTTATAAAATTTGAAAATACAAGATTTGTCAAAATCCTTATTTTTAACATTTTTAAATAATTTATAATAATTTTAAATTCGTATTTATGTCAAGTTAGACTATTATACTCTTTTTTAAATATATGTTTAAAGGGCAAAATAAAAAAAAACACAATCATAGTCATACCGATAACGACTACCACAAGCACCATTAAAAATAAGCTAAAAATCACTTTAACCATAATATTACTCTTCTCCAACACTTTAATCTTTGGCTTCTTTCCATTCGATTTAGCAAGAAACTCATTCATTAAACATTTTTACTACGAATTCAACTCTGCATCAATCCAGTTAAAATATTTGCAATCTTCACTTGAACCCTGAAAAGTGAGGTAGAAAGTAAGTCATAGCAACGCTACTGGCTTTGTATCCAATAAGAATACTGGTAAAATATTTGCAATCTATATATGGACTTACCCAATAAGGACACTTGTAAAATCGCCTTGCAGGGTTCAAACGTGTGGTTGATTTCCACATTCTGGCTTTGTATCTACATCTACAATAATCAATAACTGCATTTTATTTTGTTGTACGAACATGCATCTCGATTTTGAGGAAAAAGAAGAAGACGAAGAAGCCATTGAAACCTGCACTCAACCCATTGCTTCACGGACCCTTCTCAACAAACCCCAAATATCGTGTTCTTCCTAGAAACGACTTCCTTACTCGATCGCATTCAGGTATGCTCGATTTCCTTGTGTCGATCAAAAAATTTTCGTAAACCGATGCTCGATTTCTTACTCGATCACGGTATGCTCGATTTCCTTGTGTCGATCCTGATGCTCGATTTCTTACTCGATTGCAGTATGCTCGTTCTCCTTGTGTCGATCGAAAGTATTTCCTAAACTGATGCTTGATTTCCCGGTGTTTGCGTGAAAGAATTTTGGGAACGGCGAACACTACGTCTGCTATCTCGATTTGCCCTAGTTAATTGGGGAAAAGATTACATATGCCATATCACCTTAAAAATAAAAAGAAATATGCCATCTCACAAAAGAACCGGTCAATTTTTAAAGAAACCGGCAATTTGGGTTACATTCAAAGGTTACTTAAAATATAAGGGTTATCTTGCATACAATTAAAATATAAGGGTTTTTTTGCATACACATTGATAAATAATTGTGTTTTTTTGCATTTTGCCCATGTTTAAAATATATAAAATCAATTTCCTAAACTTTAGGTGTTGGTCTCTCCTAATTGCTATAGTGTCTTCTCCAACAGCTAGGTTTTTTTATCGTCTCTAGCATCTTGTTATCAATATTAACTAATTTGTTGATCATTAAAAAATCATATTACTATTTTGTTGGCCAATAATTTAAGAGCAAAAGACAAATATGTCTAATCTCATTGCTTTTTTTAAAATAATAACAAATTAGTCAATCACCAAAATACTATGTTTTTCACAAATGACATCTATGAAATTCGCATACCATTTGCGAAATCACCAAAGCTATGTCATTTTGATGATTTTTACAGATGCTTTGTAAATTTTGCAGATTTCATTTATGAAAAACAAGAGACCCACAAATTTGATGTATAAAAACCACATTTTTCTTGTTTTTCCTTCATTTTACCAAAAAATAGAATATGAAAATTCTCTCAAATGCGCTCTCAAACATAAAGCTCTCAATGTTACTCTTAAATTTGGGACTTTGACTTCTTTAATTTATCTTGGTTCTTTGAAGTAATAGGTTCTATCATATTTATCACATTCCAATCAACACCCTCATTTGATCATGTATAACACACATTGAAGGATTAAATATGACGATAATGTTGAGAGCATGACAAAGTTGAGGTACAAAATAAAGTTGTAATTTAATTGACGAACATAAAGATGTGAATGGGGGTGATGTCGCTTGTTAACTTAACAGAATCCTCATGAGTTTCTACAACCTTTTTTCCTTTGGGAAGATCGACCAAGCACAAAATGTTTCTTACATTAGGCAGGATATTAACATTTCAAGTCAGGTGGTTTGACGCACTAATGGCAATAATCCACATTTGTCTATAAAACTTACCACACGAATGAAATTTATGTTCTTGAAACTTCATGAAACTTAACACGCAAGCAATCATTCACGAGTGTCATATTACCGAACACACCTGCAAGTGCCTTCTATTATTCTGCAGTAAAACCCTAAGCGGCTAAAGATGCTCCCGAATCAGCATCCAAACCTAGACTTTTTACGACTACAACATTGGCTTGAGGTCTGTTGTATTTTCTTCCCTGGCCTTTTCCACGTCCTGCACTTCCATCAGGTTTGTGGTGATCTCCCCACCAATATAGATAACGAAGTTTTTAAAACATTGGGTGACTTTATGACTATTCTTTTTGAAATTTGTACAACAAAGTTTAGACTATTAACATGATCTTTTCTTAATAGACATTTTCTATTTGTTCGAATCGCAAACACCCCAACTTCTTGTTTTTCTTCATTCACATTAGAGATGGTTTGAACTTGTTCATCTTGAATTACCACTTAGACTCGATTAAGAAAAAGGTAATAGATTTTGTGAGTGAATGCTTGGCCGAATTTGTCCAAAATACTTACTATTCAAGCTTATCAAGAACTCTTAAAGCACATCTTTTTCTTGACAAATTTCATGTTCTCTGTGACACCCCATGATTTTTTTTATAATAGGTCCATTCTTACAAATTATCACATGTAATAAAAATCTGGGTAATCACAAACTGTATATCAACACAACCATAGCAGTGAACGAGAACTTACACATAACTTAATGATTGAATACAAATACATTAAGTTTAATAATTACT
Source organism: Cichorium intybus (assembly GCA_023525715.1). Classification (NCBI taxonomy): domain Eukaryota; kingdom Viridiplantae; phylum Streptophyta; class Magnoliopsida; order Asterales; family Asteraceae; genus Cichorium; species Cichorium intybus. The sequence continues at coordinate 71,321,646 of CM042009.1, read as the reverse complement.
TCACTCTACTTCATCTTCCTTAACCCTTGGAATACACAACATAAAACACACATATATAAGACTATAAAGTCTCATGAGTTACATGAGTTTGGACTTCCTGTATATCTATACAAATGTTTATTTAGATACAATTTACTTGTGAAACCTCATGAATATATTCACATTTGTTCATCCACAATTACTCCTTCCTTTACACATCAAGTCGAGGAAAATAACTCTACAACGTTTCTTCTACTAATAATCCATTTTACATTAATTATGCATATTATATATGACACACTAGTTGTCACAAAGACTCATACATCATTAACTTCTTATATACTGGTTGAATACACAACCCTCACCACATATGCTACATAAGCAACTCCTACCCATTTAGTCTTTATAATGACTCTTTAATTACTGACACTTATACCTTCCACATATATACCTCATACATTATCTACTAAGTCACATGGATGATTTCTTCTATCAGACATATATTTTTATATATGCATATACTTAGCATTAATATATTTGTCCTTCTACGGATTTCTATGCCATTACACATATCTCTACACCTACAACACCACTCGCATAACTGAATATCATCACATATATAAATAAACTTAAATCAATTCTTAATCACAATTTCATTCTATTCATGCTTATATACGGGAATCCTCGTATTCCTTTCCCTCCTTGGAATGGAAGCAATCCATTTGTAAGGGTGTGCTCGGTTTCCTCTCCTTACATGGAATAGAACATATCTATACATAAGGGTGTGCTAATTTCATCTCCCTTCATGGAAAATAAAAAATCAACCATAAGGGTGTGCTAGTTTCATCTCCCTTCATGGCATATAACAAATCAACCATAAGGGCGTGCTAGTTTCATCTCCCTTCATGGTATAAAACAAATCCAACCATAAGGGTGTGCTAAAGACAACTACTTTGCAAAGGAAAGTATTATCCTAGTAGTGTCTTTTGACCCCCTTCAGAAGGGTAAGGTCCTAGTTGATCCCATTTCTCGCGGGTAAGATCCGGGTTGATCCCCTTCTCGCAGATAAGATCCTGGTTTAGACAATCATCACTTTTACTTTCGTCTTTAACTAGCAAACTGTAACACCCGGTTTCTCATACAAAGTACACCCAAAATTTTGCAAACAATTATACATTAAAAATGGGTATACTTGCACTCAACCCCGGAAAAACAAGATGTTATCAAACATTAATTACACAAAAGGTCCTTAAAATTTGACCAGACATTACAAATAAACCTAACACAACTAAAGGACATGCTTTGAGTTGTCCATCTCTCTTTATCACATCCCTTCCCCTATCACTGCTACAGATACCTACAAAACAACAAACAACTCAAGTGTAAGCTTATAAAGCTTAGTGAGTAATCTTAATCACACTCCATAAATCTTTCTCAATAACATCCTCATCATTCTCTTTTGCTAATCTCATTAGCAAATCCATCTTCTCTCAACTCTGAAATCTACTAACATATTAGCTTTACAAACACAAGCTAATTAGTAATAATATCAAATCAATAATAAGTATCACAAGTGATACTACTCATAAACTCAATTAGACACACACACACTCGCATATACTCATTTCACCGTCAATTATACTCGATTATAACACCCATCATGGTTGTAGCAATCAAACTCAAAGACTCTTTAACTCACCGCTACATCATATACTCTACTCTTATACTCGATATGAAATCCAACTCATCTCTTGTTATCCACCGGTAACAAAACCATTTTGACTCTAATTTATTTCAATATCAATATAACACACACGTATATACATATGTATTACCTACAACAAGATATGACTCCTATTTCTCATACAAACATAATCTCAATCGTGCATTAAACCACACTCAAAATCTCATTCTCGTATGTTAAATCACATGTTTCTCAATTATAACTTGGCTATCTCAACCAATTTAAAATCAATAGTAACCTGTAAATTCACAATTTAATCATAAGAATGAATTATAGTTACTCACCTGATGTCAACTCAGTATTTGGAACCCCCAAATTACACGTATCGGGCTCCTGTTCACTAGACATGGTTATATCACCATAGTCTAAATCAATTTTCCAACATCCACAATCATTTCAACAACATCTATATCAAAGATGTACAAATCAAAAGAGGAAAAAGGAGTATAAACGGTACATATCAACTCTATATTTACCGAAACCCCCAAATCCGCGGTTCTACTCATTCAACCGTAGAAACTCAACAATACTCTCACCAATAACTCTAAACGCATCCATTAACAATCTATTAACAACATATATAAAAATATATAGCTAAAACACTGAAATCAAAACTAGGGTTTCAAAACCCCCAAAACAAAGAAATCACTCACCTGAAGTTGAGTTGATATGTGGAACTCCCGAACCTCGTGTGTGTTCCTGTCTAGCTTTAGTTGTAACACAATGACTCAAACTCAATACTCAATTTCAAGAAAATCTCAATCATACTCAATATTCATATCAATCAAGGAATTGTAATCATAGAGGAGAGTTACAATCAAAAGATAGTAATACTATCCTAGTTGTAGCTTCCAATTTCACCATTTTGACTCATACAACCCTAAAAACACAATACAAGCACTTTACTAGCTTGGGTCTCGAATTAGAACTCCCTTACACACATTAATCCAAGTAAACTCACTCTAATTCATGCTAGTTGCAGGTGTTTCATCAAAACCACCTGGAACCATCTCAAATCAAACAACCCAACCGTTAAAACGAAGTCAAAATCAAAGGGAATTACCTTTCAACCGTAAGGAATCAAATCCTAGCTTCAATTCTTGAATTATAGACTTCAATTTCGAGTTTAGAGGTTTAGGATTAAGTTTCTAGGGTTTTGAAGAGGTTTTGGACGAAGTGGGTTTTCCCAAAACTGAAAGAAAATTGTCTTTAAAGAAAATTGTCTTTAAAAAGTGTTCTGCGCGCGTCACACGCCCCGTGTGAAATCTACACGACCCGTGTGGATCCACCGCTTCTATTGTTTGCTTCTGCAGGATTTCACACACCCCGTGTGAAATCTACACGACCCCGTGTGATTCTGGAAAGGCTTACTGCAGGATTTCACACGCCCCGTGTGAAATCTGCACGCCCCGTGTGAGTCTGGAATTTCACTCAGTTTTTCGATCGTAACTTTCTCGTTTCTTATCCGTTTTTAACAATCCTTATATGCTTAGAAAGCTAAGGAAAAGTTCTACAACTTGATTAGGCTAATTATAACTTTATATTAACACATCTCTAAACAACTCATATGTAAGACAACACCGATTATAAGGTAATAAGTCTACTTACCTTAGTAAGCATCTTAAAATGAAAATGGGTCTTACAAGTTCTCTCCTCCTTCAAAAGATTACGTCCTCGAAATCTCTTAGAATAGGTATTGTCTATACAACCACCTCACCACCACAATCACACATCACTTACGATAATGATATTATCCTTTCGTCATCTCATATGACATGTACATATTGTCATATCTCATTTACTCATAATATAATTAACACCCGTCATCAGTCTCATAAGATGATCTCTATAGCTATATTGGCTATCATCATTGCCACGTAGGCAAGTACTCTCTCTTTTATAGCGCACCCTTCGTTGTAGCTTCGTCGACATCAAAGTATCTCACCTTACTTCTCAAGTGATACTCCAATCACTATCATTATTTGCATACATTCATATTTATGACTCACATCGAGCCACATTCTCATTGTACCATCCTTCAATAAGGAAAATGGTCCCACTGATTCCAATACTCATTCTCTCTCAATTTACTCCTCTAATTGCAACCTGTCAATTATTGACTCCTCATCAACACAACTCATGAATATTAGAAACTATCTCGAGTTTCACTCACGCCTCCTCTGAAATTGTTATTTAACTCTCGACACTTTGGTCACACAAGATCCGTTTCAGTTGTCTCATCACTACAACTGATTATAACTTCTCCAAAAGCTCATTTATCTCTACTCCCACCTCAGCATACATTTTAGGTTTTTCACCCAATATACAACTCACCGAAATCTCTACACATGGTTCAAAAATAATAAAATTTGACACCGCAATCCATACAATGAGATCATATCTCATTATCCGATTAATTAATTAATCTCAAGAAAGTAACTCAGATTATTATAGCAAAATCCACTATCCATCGTCTCATACGAATAAATAGTTTTGTCATCTCGACACCCACGCATTTATCTCATTGGCAGTAATTGGTTTGATTGCTAAGGAACGAATCCTATCAATCACGAACACAATTACTTTACTCCTTCTTTTAACTCACATCTTTTCATTATATATTTATAAAACTCTATCTCGTTCAACATACAAGAAATCTCACACATTCTCAACACGAGTACATAACAGATGTGCTTACTCACAGCAACAATTTCTCAACAGTATTACTCGCTGTATTATCTCACAATACCTCTATACTGTTACTCGGCCTCTGATTCGTCCTCTTCTCAACCCGTAGGTTTCAAGCCACACAAGCTTACCGCTACGTTCATATCTATCCGTACGCAAGGATAGTACATGTCTCATTACTCTGCATCATCATAAAGTACATGCCTGTTTACACACAAGCACAACCACTATAGCACCACTCTGCCTCAACTCTTGGTATCTCGTACCATCCTCTGGTTTCACCAATCAACGTTGTGTTACGGTATCTCATACCGTCCTTTGATCAAATCATGGTACCTCATACCATTTCTGATTTCAATCCATCTCCTCTTTGACTCTAGCGGATCTCCCTCTCGGTATCGAGCCATAAAGACTAACCATCACTCCTTCTTTGGTTTGAGTCACCAAGGTTCTCACTACTCTAAACACAAGGTACTCGTTATGTGGTTCCACAGAAATATGTGGTCTCAACCTCAATTACTCAATATGTAACCCCACATAACATGTGGTCTCAATCACAGTTACTCATTATGTGGCCCCATAAAATATGTGGTCTCAACCACATTTACTCGTTATGTGGCCCCACAGAATATGGGTCTCAACCACTTTACTCGATATGTGGTCCCGCAGAATATGTGGTCTCAACCATATTTACTCGATATGTGGTCCCACAGAATATGTGGTCTCAACCACTTTTACTCGATATGTGGTCCCATAGAATATGTGGTCTCAACCACATTTACTCGATATGTGGTCCTACAGAATATGTGGTCTCAACCACTTTTACTCGTTATGTGGTCCGACAGAATATGTGGTCTCAACCACATTTACTCGATATGTGGTCCCACAGAATATGTGGTCTCAACCACATTTACTCGTTATGTGGTCCCACAGAATATGTGGTCTCAACCACAAAGTACTCGTACATAGAAGTCTCGTCACATATGTGAAACAACAAACACTATATATACAACATCAAAATTTATATATATATTTTTTACCATATATATACTCTTTATACACACTTCTCTATGGTTGTTAAGTACTCGTCAAGCAACCACTTATAATCTCAGTTATATACAATTACAAAGCACTCGTTATGTGATATGCGAACATTACCTCAAATGGACATGAGATTCTCATCTCGATGCCGATTACTACACTTTATAACCACAATTCTCTAACACATGTAATCTCAATTGATCTTTTATGTGTCCAAACATTTCACACATATTCTACTACATGTATTATCAACAATTAAACACATATAACTCATTACAACTACCATTTTAAGTAAATTACTTACATACCTCATAGCAACAAAATCTTGTTTTCTCACTAGCTGAAACTTGCATACTTCGAATCTCAACTCTTGAGTGTACTCGGCTACACTCACATGTCTCAACTTTTAGCTTATGCTCAGCTTATGCTCATACTCTTTCTCATCATTAGTTGGAATTTCGCCTCAACCGGGATCTTATCTCATCATCAGTTGGAATCTCGTCATTAGCCGGAATCTCATCTCAATTAGTAACTCATCTCGTATTCAGTTGACATCTCATTATCAATTGAAGTTCTCGTCTTCTCATTAGTTGATATCTCATATCAACCAAAATCTCGTCTCATCATCCTCTGTAGGTCCAACCGAATGTGACCGATTTATCAACTCGTCCTCATCTGTCTCCACATCTATATTCACACACAGAATATAACAATAACAAATATAACATAAAAGTTATACTTAACTCATAAACTAAAATCTGCAGCATTATCTTTTCCGAAGCATGTGATAGGGGCTCTCTCCTCCTTCAGTTCAAGTCTAGGACTCTATACTCAAAGACCTAGTTCACTTAAACTATGCTCTGATACCAACTTGTAACACCCGGTTTCTCATACAAAGTACACCCAAAATTTTGCAAACAATTATACATTAAAAATGGGTATACTTGCACTCAACCCAGGAAAAACAAGATGTTATCAAACATTAATTACACAAAAGGTCCTTAAAATGTGACCAGGTATTACAAATAAACCTAACACAACTAAAGGACATGCTTTGAGTTGTCCATCTCTCTTTATCACATCCCTTCCCTATCACTGCTACAGATGCCTGCAAAACAACAAACAACTCAAGTGTAAGCTTATAAAGCTTAGTGAGTAATCTTAATCACACTCCATAAATCTTTCTCAATAACATCCTCATCATTCTCTTTTGCTAATCTCATTAGCAAATCCATCTTCTCTCAACTCTGAAATCTACTAACATATTAGCTTTACAAACACCAGCTAATTAGTAATAATATCAAATCAATAATAAGTATCACAAGTGATACTACTCATAAACTCAATTACACACACACTCGCATATACTCATTTCACCATGAATTATACTCGATTGTAACACCCATCATGGTTGTAGCAATCAAACTCAAAGACTCTTTAACTCACCGCTACATCATATACTCTACTCTTATACTCGATATGAAATCCAACTCATCTCTTGTTATCCACCGGTAACAAAACCATTTCGACTCTAATTTATTTCAATATCAATATAACACACACGTATATACATATGTATTACCTACAACAAGATATGACTCCTATTTCTCATACAAACATAATCTCAATCGTGCATTAAACCACACTCAAAATCTCATTCTCGTATGTTAAATCACATGTTTCTCAATTATAACTTGGCTATCTCAACCAATTTAAAATCAATAGTAACCTGTAAATTCACAATTTAATCATAAGAATGAATTATAGTTACTCACCTGATGTCAACTCAGTATTTGGAACCCCCAAATTACGCGTATCGGGCTCCTGTTCACTAGACATGGTTATATCACCATAGTCTAAATCAATTTTCCAACATCCACAATCATTTCAACAACATCTATCTCAAAGATGTACAAATCAAAAGTGGAAAAAGGAGTATAAACGGTAAATATCAACTCTATATTTACCGAAACCCCCAAATCCGCGGTTCTACTCATTCAACCGTAGAAACTCAACAATACTCTCACCAATAACTCTAAATGCATCCACTAACAATCTATTAACAACATATATAAAAATATATAGCTAAAACACTGAAATCAAAACTAGGGTTTCAAAACCCCCAAAACAAAGAAATCACTCACCTGAAGTTGAGTTGATATGTGGAACTCCCGAACCTCGTGTGTGTTCCTATCTAGCTTTAGCTGTAACACAATGACTCAAATTCAATACTCAATTTCAAGAAAATCTCAATCATACTCAATATTCATATCAATCAAGGAATTGTAATCATAGAGGAGAGTTACAATCAAAAGATAGTAATACTATCCTAGTTGTAGCTTCCAATTTCACCATTTTGACTCATAGAACCCTAAAAACACAATACAAGCACTTTACTAGCTTGGGTCTCGAATTAGAACTCCCTTACACACACTAATCCAAGTAAACTCACTCTAATTCATGCTAGTTGCAGGTGTTTCATCAAAACCACCTGGAACCATCTCAAATCAAACAACCCAACTGTTAAAACGAAGTCAAAATCAAAGGGAATTACCTTTCAACCGTAAGGAATCAAATCCTAGCTTCAATTCTTGAATTATAGACTTCAATTTCGAGTTTAGAGGTTTAGGATTAAGTTTCTAGGGTTTTGGAGAGGTTTTGGACGAAGTGGGTTTTCCTAAAACTGAAAGAAAATTGTCTTTAAAAAGTGTTCTGCGCGCGTCACACGCCCCGTGTGAAATCTACACGACCCGTGTGGATCCACCGCTTCTATTGTTTGCTTTTGCAGGATTTCACACGCCCCGTGTGAAATCTACACGACCCCGTGTGATTCTGGAAAGGCTTACTGCAGGATTTCACACGCCCCGTGTGAAATCTGCACGCCCCGTGTGAGTCTGGAATTTCACTTAGTTTTTCGATCGTAACTTTCTCGTTTCTTATCCGTTTTTAACAATCCTTATATGCTTAGAAAGCTAAGGAAAAGTTCTACAACTTGATTAGGCTAATTATAACTTTATATTAACACATCTCTAAACAACTCATATGTAAGACAACACCGATTATAAGGTAATAAGTCTACTTACCTTAGTAAGCATCTTAAAATGAAAATGGGTCTTACAAGTTCTCTCCTCCTTCAAAAGATTCCGTCCTCGAAATCTCTTAGAATAGGTATTGTCTATACAACCACCTCACCACCACAATCACACATCACTTACGATAATGATATTATCCTTTCGTCATCTCATATGACATGTACATATTGTCATATCTCATTTACTCATAATATAATTAACACCCGTCATCATGATCTCTATAGCTATATTGGCTATCATCATTGCCACGTAGGCAAGTACTCTCTCTTTTATAGCGCACCCTTCGTTGTAGCTTCGTCGACATCAAAGTATCTCACCTTACTCCTCAAGTGATACTCCAATCACTATCATTATTTGCATACATTCATATTTATGACTCACATCGAGCCACATTCTCATTGTACCATCCTTCAATAAGGAAAACGGTCCCACTGATTCCAATACTCATTCTCTCTCAATTTACTCCTCTAATTGCAACCTGTCAATTATTGACTCCTCATCAACACAACTCATGAATATTAGAAACTATCTCGAGTTTCACTCACGCCTCCTCTGAAATTGTTATTTAACTCTCGACACTTTGGTCACACAAGATCCGTTTCAGTTGTCTCATCACTACAACCGATTATAACTTCTCCAAAAGCTCATTTATCTCTACTCCCACCTCAGCATACATTTTAGGTTTTTCACCCAATATACAACTCACCGAAATCTCTACACATGGTTCAAAAATAATAAAATTTGACACCGCAATCCATACAATGAGATCATATCTCATTATCCGATTAATTAATTAATCTCAAGAAAGTAACTCAGATTATTATAGCAAAATCCACTATCCATCGTCTCATACGAATAAATAGTTTTGTCATCTCGACACCCATGCATTTATCTCATTGGCAGTAATTGGTTTGATTGCTAAGGAACGAATCCTATCAATCACGAACACAATTACTTTACTCCTTCTTTTAACTCACATCTTTTCATTATATATTTATAAAACTCTATCTCGTTCAACATACAAGAAATCTCACACATTCTCAACACGAGTACATAACAGATGTGCTTACTCACAGCAACAATTTCTCAACAGTATTACTCGCTGTATTATCTCACAATACCTCTATACTGTTACTCGGCCTCTGATTCGTCCTCTTCTCAACCCGTAGGTTTCAAGACACACAAGCTTACCGCTACGTTCATATCTATCCGTACGCAAGGATAGTACATGTCTCATTACTCCGCATCATCATAAAGTACATGCCTGTTTACACACAAGCACAACCACTATAGCACCACTCTGCCTCAACTCTTGGTATCTCGTACCATCCTCTGGTTTAACCAATCAACGTTGTGTTACGGTATCTCTTACCGTCCTTTGATCAAATCATGGTACCTCATACCATTTCTGATTTCAATCCATCTCCTCTTTGACTCTAGCGGATCTCCCTCTCGGTATCGAGCCATAAAAACTCACCATCACTCCTTCTTCGGATTGAGTCACCAAGGTTCTCACTACTCTAACCACAAGGTACTCGTTATGTGGTTCCACAGAAATATGTGGTCTCAACCTCAATTACTCAATATGTAACCCCACATAACATGTGGTCTCAATCACAGTTACTCATTGTGTGGCCCCATACACTACAAATAAAATGACATTTAGTGACATAGAAAAAGTATCACTAAAACCCAAAAAAGTGCCACTAAACGCCTCATAGGCAATCAGCAACACAAAAAAAAAGTGCCACTAAAAACGCTGCCACTAAAGACCTTTAGTGGCACTTTTTAGTTGTGCCGCTGCAGCCTTATTGATTTTTAGTGGCACTTTTTGGTATGCCACTATAACACTTGTAGATTTTAGTGGCACTATTTTTATGTCACTATTTAATTTCTAAAATAAATATTGTTTTCATGCTTTTGTTGATACTTTTTAATACAAAAAAAATTATATTAATTTTTTTTTAATTTAAATACAAAATAAATTAATAATAAGACAATTAAGATAATAAATGGAAACACTCTACCATTAGTTCAATTCAAACTTGTCTAACAACAATATTCACAATATTAAAAACACATTTCTTCTAAAAAGTTTAATAAGCCTAAATGTTATAGTGGTACACAACATAAACCTATAAGACTAAATACTTGTTGGAGAAGAAACACAGAACTTGACTGATCTTGAACTTTATATAATTGCTCTTCTTGTTTATCCAACTTCGATTTCCTAAAAGAGAGTTATTAGGAACAATATAAAAGTTATCATGAACGTAAAAACAAAATAAAAGCAAAGTAATATTGCCACTAATATGTAATGTAATACTAGAAGAATCATTAATTTATATTTAATTACCTCGAAGTTCAAATTGTTAAGCACACTAGATAAGTTCTCATTTGGAAATGATCCTTGACAATGTTGAAGAGAATGCTCAAAGCATTTCTGTAAAAGTGTACTGCGACAGGGAAATTTTTTGTAATTATTTATTGCCCCAGGGATCATTTCTGTAACTATTTGAGCAAAAGTTTGTCTTTACTCTTTACTAACATTGTAAAAATAGCCACGGTCCTCAGCATCATCAGCAACTATATACTTCCAAATAGAACAACTATTCATCAAAGTTGAACCATTCCCCAAAATCCATAAGCTATTTCTGTATATAGATCAAACAGGATAATCAACAAGGTTGTCTAACTAGAAAGAACAAAAAAGAACAAAGTCAAACTAGACTAGTTCATTGAAAGAAAACCAATTTTCACTGTGGATATAATAATTACATCCTCTTCACTTACTTGAAAGCCATCGACGGATCAGATGTAGCAGCTAGGAAAAATGCAAAACGAAATTTGCAGGGATATTAATATCACATATACATAGCAGCTAGGTCTATAATGTGAATGCCGTTTTGTAAAATATGATTCATAAGTAGGGACATACTTGGAAATATTAAGTTAAGGACAAATTCAAGTTTTGGGGAGGATTAAAGGCAAAATTGGAAATATTAAGTTAAAGACAAATTGAAGTTTTGGGGATGATTAAAGGAAAAATGGGGAGAATATTGGGTTAAGTTCATTTGTTTGTAAAGATTGTAATCATAAAAGAAAAGGTGTATGAATATCATTATGTTTTATAAAACTTACATCATCACTATCCTCTTCATCTGCTTTATCGTTGACCTGCAGCCTTTTTCATAGACATATAATTATAACCCCTCTAATAATATGTTAATTAAAAGAGGACTTATAAGTTTTAAGTTTTAAGTTTTAACAAAGATTTTACCAGATTTTTGTTGTAGGATGTCAATTCCTTCTCATACTCGTTCTTCCGTTTGTCAGCTTTGACTACACAAGGTGGTTTTTCCTACATCCAAACCATCCAAAATGCAAAGATAAATACTAATCGATTATATGTATGTTATTATAAGTGCTTAAACTTTTATTCAACAAACCTATAAATGTTTTGTCGGCATATGGTGATACTTATACTACATATTGATGCAAGTGTTACTTACATAATTTGAAATTGACTTCCATTTTGCCCCACCAAATTTACCAACCTGTTAATTATATAAGTGAAACTCAAATTAAAAGCTAAAAACACAAACTCAACTCAATCTAGATTACAAAATAAATGAAACAAAGCTTTTTTCTATGACAAAAGGCAAAAAAGAGGATTACTCACAGCAGCAACGTATTTGTTTTCAGCATTGTTCCACGGTGAAATCCTTTCTAAACTCCTCCCTTCACACTCGCATTCTATTAATTTTGATTCAAATTATGGAATTAATATCCATAAATTAAACAATAATCAAGCATAAAAAAGAAGAAGGGAAGCATACTTGAGTGAATTTTTTAGTCTTGAAAGCATTTACGAAGAATTCCTTTTTCAGTCTCGAATGGAACCCTAACAATGTGTGAATGTTTCAATCCCGAAATTGAAGAATGACAGGAGGAGACAGCCACGACGACGAGTTGATGGTGACTGAGCGACGACGAAGGGACTAAGGTGAGTGTGTGACGACGAGGACCATATGGTTGAACAACGAGAGAGCAGGACGGACGAGCGATGAAATGAGAGAGATTATCATCTTTAAAACTTTTTCCCCCTTTAGAATTATTGCCCTCTTAAAATTTGAATGTCCCCTTTGAAATTTTCGGTTCGGACGTAAGGGGGGAAAAGTGGAGGGAACCCAAAAATTTTAAGTGAAAAATATATAATGATACGAAAACTTATATGCCACTAAAGACATGATATGGTGGTACAAAAAATATATGCCACTAAAACATTGTGCCACTAAATGTAATTTTTTTTGTAGTGATAAAATATGTGGTCTCAACCACATTTACTCGTTATGTGGCCCCACAGAATATGGGTCTCAACCACTTTACTCGATATGTGGTCCCACAGAATATGTGGTCTCAACCACATTTACTCGATATGTGGTCCCACAGAATATGTGGTCTCAACCACTTTTACTCGATATGTGGTCCCACAGAATATGTGGTCTCAACCACATTTACTCGATATGTGGTCCTACAGAATATGTGGTCTCAACCACTTTTACTCGTTATGTGGTCCCACAGAATATGTGGTCTCAACCACATTTACTCGATATGTGGTCTCAACCACATTTACTAGTTATGTGGTCCCACAGAATATGTGGTCTCAACCACAAAGTACTCGTACATAGAAGTCTCGTCACATCTGTGAAACAACAAACACTATATATACAACATCAATATATATATATATATATATATATATATATATATATATATATATATATATATATATATATATATATATATATATATATATATATATATTACCATGTATATACTCTTTATACACACTTCTCTATGGTTGTTAAGTACTCGTCAAGCAACCACTTATAATCTTAGTTATATACAATTACAAAGCACTCGTTATGTGATATGCGAACATTACCTCAAATGGACACGAGATTCTCATCTCGATGCCGATTACTACACTTTATAACCACAATTCTCTAACACATGTAATCTCAATTGATCTTTTATGTGTCCAAACATTTCACACATATTCTACTACATGTATTATCAACAATTAAACACATATAACTCATTACAACTACCATTTTAAGTAAATTACTTACATACCTCATAGCAACAAAATCTTGTTTTCTCACTAGCTGAAACTTGCATACTTCGAATCTCAACTCTTGAGTGTACTCGGCTATACTCACATGTCTCAACTTTTAGCTCATGCTCAGCTTATGCTCATACTCTTTCTCATCATTAGTTGGAATTTCGCCTCAACCGGGATCTTATCTCATCATCAGTTGGAATCTCGTCATTAGCCGTAATCTCATCTCAATTAGTATCTCATCTCGTATTCAGTTGACATCTCATTATCAATTGAAGTTCTCGTCTTCTCATTAGTTGATATCTTATATCAACCAAAATCTCGTCTCATCATCCTCTGTAGGTCCAACCGAATGTGACCGATTTATCAACTCGTCCTCATCTGTCTCCACATCTATATTCACACACAGAATATAACAATAACAAATATAACATAAAAGTTATACTTAACTCATAAACTAAAATCTGCAGCAGTATCTTTTCCGAAGCATGTGATAGGGGCTCTCTCCTCCTTTAGTTCAAGTCTAGGACTCTATACTCAAAGACCTAGTTCACTTAAACTATGCTCTGATACCAACTTGTAACACCCGGTTTCTCATACAAAGTACACCCAAAATTTTGCAAACAATTATACATTAAAAATGGGTATACTTGCACTCAACCCAGGAAAAACAAGATGTTAGCAAACATTAATTACACAAAAGGTCCTTAAAATATGACCAGGCATTACAAATAAACCTAACACAACTAAAGGACATGCTTTGAGTTGTCCATCTCTCTTTATCACATCCCTTCCCTTATCACTGCTACAGATACCTGCAAAACAACAAACAACTCAAGTGTAAGCTTATAAAGCTTAGTGAGTAATCTTAATCACACTCCATGAATCTTTCTCAATAACATCCTCATCATTCTCTTTTGCTAATCTCATTAGCAAATCCATATTCTCTCAACTCTGAAATCTACTAACATATTAGCTTTACAAACACCAGCTAATTAGTAATAATATCAAATCAATAATAAGTATCATAAGTGATACTACTCATAAACTCAATTACACACACACTCGCATATACTCATTTCACCATCAATTATACTCGATTATAACACCCATCATGGTTGTAGCAATCAAACTCAAAGACTCTTTAACTCACCGCTACATCATATACTCTACTCTTATACTCGATATGAAATCCAACTAATCTCTTGTTATCCACCGGTAACAAAACCATTTCGACTCTAATTTATTTCAATATCAATATAACACACACGTATATACATATGTATTACCTACAACAAGATATGACTCCTATTTCTCATACATACATAATCTCAATCGTGTATTAAACCACACTCAAAATCTCATTCTCGTATGTTAAATCACATGTTTCTCAATTATAACTTGGCTATCTCAACCAATTTAAAATCAATAGTAACCTGTAAATTCACAATTTAATCATAAGAATGAATTATAGTTACTCACCTGATGTCAACTCAGTATTTGGAACCCCCAAATTACGCGTATCGGGCTCCTGTTCACTAGACATGGTTATATCACCATAGTCTAAATCAATTTTCCAACATCCACAATCATTTCAACAACATCTATCTCAAAGATGTACTAATCAAAAGAGGAAAAAGGAGTATAAACGGTACATATCAACTCTATATTTACCGAAACCCCCAAATCCGCGGTTCTACTCATTCAACCATAGAAACTCAACAATACTCTCACCAATAACTCTAAACGCATCCATTAACAATCTATTAACAACATATATAAAAATATATAGCTAAAACACTGAAATCAAAACTAGGGTTTCAAAACCCCCAAAACAAAGAAATCACTCACCTGAAGTTGAGTTTATATGTGGAACTCTCGAACCTCGTGTGTGTTCCTGTCTAGCTTTAGTTGAAACACAATGACTCAAACTCAATACTCAATTTCAAGAAAATCTCAATCATACTCAATATTCATATGAATCAAGGAATTGTAATCATAGAGGAGAGTTACAATCAAAAGATAGTAATACTATCCTAGTTGTAGCTTCCAATTTCACCATTTTGACTCATACAACCCTAAAAACACAATACAAGCACTTTACTAGCTTGGGTCTCGAATTAGAACTCCCTTACACACATTAATCCAAGTAAACTCACTCTAATTCATGCTAGTTGCAGGTGTTTCATCAAAACCACCTGGAACCATCTCAAATCAAACAACCCAACCGTTAAAACGAAGTCAAAATCAAAGGGAATTACCTTTCAACCGTAAGGAATCAAATCCTAGCTTCAATTCTTGAATTATAGACTTCAATTTCGAGTTTAGAGGTTTAGGATTAAGTTTCTAGGGTTTTGGAGAGGTTTTGGACGAAGTGGGTTTTCCCAAAACTGAAAGAAAATTGTCTTTAAAAAGTGTTTTGCGCGCGTCACACGCCCCGTGTGAAATCTACACGACCCGTGTGGATCCACCGCTTCTATTGTTTGCTTCTGCAGGATTTCACACGCCCCGTGTGAAATCTACACGACCCCGTGTGATTCTGGAAAGGCTTACTGCATGATTTCACACGCCCCGTGTGAGTATGGAATTTCACTTAGTTTTTCGATCGTAACTTTCTCGTTTCTTATCCGTTTTTAACAATCCTTATATGCTTAGAAAGCTAAGGAAAAGTTCTACAACTTGATTAGGCTAATTATAACTTTAGATTAACACATCTCTAAACAACTCATATGTAAGACAACACCGATTATAAGGTAATAACTCTACTTACCTTAGTAAGCATCTTAAAATGAAAATGGGTCTTACAAGTTCTCTCCTCCTTCAAAAGATTCCGTCCTCGAAATCTCTTAGAATAGGTATGGTCTATACAACCACCTCACCACCACAATCACACATAACTTACGATAATGATATTATCCTTTCGTCATCTCATATGACATGTACATATTGTCATATCTCATTTACTCATAATATAATTAACGCCCGTCATCAGTCTCATAAGATGATCTCTATAGCTATATTGGCTATCATCATTGCCACGTAGGCAAGTACTCTCTCTTTTATAGCGCACCCTTCGTTGTAGCTTCGTCGACATCAAAGTATCTCACCTTACTCCTCAAGTGATACTCCAATCACTATCATTATTTGCATACATTCATATTTATGACTCACATCGAGCCACATTCTCATTGTACCATCTTTCAATAAGGAAAACGGTCCCACTGATTCCAATACTCATTCTCTCTCAATTTACTCCTCTAATTGCAACCTGTCAATTATTGACTCCTCATCAACACAACTCATGAATATTAGAAACTATCTCGAGTTTCACTCACGCCTCCTCTGAAATTGTTATTTAACTCTCGACACTTTGGTCACACAAGATCCGTTTCAGTTGTCTCATCACTACAACCGATTATAACTTCTCCAAAAGCTCATTTATCTCTACTCCCACCTCAGCATACATTTTAGGTTTTTCACCCAATATACAACTCACCGAAATCTCTACACATGGTTCAAAAATAATAAAATTTGACACCGCAATCCATACAATGAGATCATATCTCATTATCCGATTAATTAATTAATCTCAAGAAAGTAACTCAGATTATTATAGCAAAATCCACTATCCATCGTCTCATACGAATAAATAGTTTTGTCATCTCGACACCCACGCATTTATCTCATTGGCAGTAATTGGTTTGATTGCTAAGGAACGAATCCTATCAATCACGAACACAATTACTTTACTCCTTCTTTTAACTCACATCTTTTCATTATATATTTATAAAACTCTATCTCGTTCAACATACAAGAAATCTCACACATTCTCAACACGAGTACATAACAGATGTGCTTATTCACAGCAACAATTTCTCAACAGTATTACTCGCTGTATTATCTCACAATACCTCTATACTGTTACTCGGCCTCTGATTCGTCCTCTTCTCAACCCGTAGGTTTCAAGCCACACAAGCTTACCGCTACGTTCATATCTATCCGTATGCAAGGATAGTATATGTCTCATTACTCCGCATCATCATAAAGTACATGCCTGTTTACACACAAGCACAACCACTATAGCACCACTCTGCCTCAACTCTTGGTATCTCGTACCATCCTCTGGTTTCACCAATCAATGTTGTGTTACGGTATCTCATACCGTCCTTTGATCAAATCATGGTACCTCATACCATTTCTGATTTCAATCCATCTCCTCTTTGACTCTAGCGGATCTCCCTCTCGGTATCGAGCCATAAAGACTCACCATCACTCCTTCTTCGGTTTGAGTCACCAAGGTTCTCACTACTCTAACCACAAGGTACTCGTTATGTGGTTCTATAGAAATATGTGGTCTCAACCTCAATTACTCAATATGTAACCCCACATAACATGTGGTCTCAATCACAGTTACTCATTGTGTGGCCCCATAAAATATATGGTCTCAACCACATTTACTCGTTATGTGGCCCCACAGAATATGGGTCTCAACCACTTTACTCGATATGTGGTCCCACAGAATATATGGTCTCAACCACATTTACTCGATATGTGGTCCCACAGAATATGTGGTCTCAACCACTTTTACTCGATATGTGGTTCCACAAAATATGTGGTCTCAACCATATTTACTCGATATGTGGTCCTACAGAATATGTGGTCTCAACCACTTTTACTCGTTATGTGGTCCCACAGAATATGTGGTCTCAACCACATTTACTCGATATGTGGTCCCACAGAATATGTGGTCTCAACCACATTTACTCGTTATGTGGTCCCACAGAATATGTGGTCTCAACCACAAAGTACTCGTACATAGAAGTCTCGTCACATCTGTGAAACAACAAACACTATATATACAATATCAAAAAATATATATATTTTTTACCATGTATATACTCTTTATACACACTTCTCTATGGTTGTTAAGTACTTGTCAAGCAACCACTTATAATCTCAGTTATATACAATTACAAAGCACTCGTTATGTGATATGCGAACATTACCTCAAATGGACACGAGATTCTCATCTCGATGCCGATTACTACACTTTATAACCACAATTCTCTAACACATGTAATCTCAATTGATCTTTTATGTGTCCAAACATTTCACACATATTCTACTACATGTATTATCAATAATTAAACACATATAACTCATTACAACTACCATTTTAAGTAAATTACTTACATACCTCATAGCAACAAAATCTTATTTTCTCACTAGCTGAAACTTGCATACTTCGAATCTCAACTCTTGAGTGTACTCGGTGACACTCACATGTCTCAACTTTTAGCTCATGCTCAGCTTATGCTCATACTCTTTCTCATCATTAGTTGGAATTTCGCCTCAACCGGGATCTTATCTCATCATCAGTTGGAATCTCGTCATTAGCCGGAATCTCATCTCAATTAGTATCTCATCTCGTATTCAGTTGACATCTCATTATCAATTGAAGTTCTCGTCTTCTCATTAGTTGATATCTCATATCAACCAAAATCTCGTCTCATCATCCTCTGTAGGTCCAACCGAATGTGACCGATTTATCAACTCGTCCTCATCTGTCTCCACATCTATATTCATACACAGAATATAACAATAACAAATATAACATAAAAGTTATACTTAACTCATAAACTAAAATCTGCAGCAGTATCTTTTCCGAAGCATGTGATAGAGCTCTCTCCTCCTTCAGTTCAAGTCTAGGACTCTATACTCAAAGACCTAGTTCACTTAAACTATGCTCTGATACCAACTATAACACCCGGTTTCTCATACAAAGTACACCCAAAATTTTGCAAACAATTATACATTAAAAGTGGGTATACTTGCACTTAACCCAGGAAAAACAAGATGTTATCAAACATTAATTACACAAAAGGTCCTTAAAATTTGACCAGGCATTACAAATAAACCTAACACAACTAAAGGACATGCTTTGAGTTGTCCATCTCTCTTTATCACATCCCTTCCCTATCACTGCTACATATACCTGCAAAACAACAAACAACTCAAGTGTAAGCTTATAAAGCTTAGTGAGTAATCTTAATCACACTCCATAAATCTTTCTCAATAACATCCTCATCATTCTCTTTTGCTAATCTCATTAGCAAATCCATCTTCTCTCAACTCTGAAATCTACTAACATATTAGCTTTACAAACACCAGCTAATTAGTAATAATATCAAATCAATAATAAGTATCACAAGTGATACTACTCATAAACTCAATTACGCACACACACACTCGCATATACTCATTTCACCATCAATTATACTCGATTATAACACCCATCATGGTTGTAGCAATCAAACTCAAAGACTCTTTAACTCACCGCTACATCATATACTCTACTCTTATACTCGATATGAAATCCAACTAATCTCTTGTTATCCACCGGTAACAAAACCATTTCGACTCTAATTTATTTCAATATCAATATAACACACACGTATATACATATGTATTACCTACAACAAGATATGACTCCTATTTCTCATACATACATAATCTCAATCGTGTATTAAACCACACTCAAAATCTCATTCTCGTATGTTAAATCACATGTTTCTCAATTATAACTTGGCTATCACAACCAATTTAAAATCAATAGTAACCTGTAAATTCACAATTTAATCATAAGAATGAATTATAGTTACACACTTGATGTCAACTCAGTATTTGGAACCCTCAAATTACGTGTATCGGGCTCCTGTTCACTAGACATGGTTATATCACAATACTCTAAATCAATTTTCCAACATCCACAATCATTTCAACAACATCTATCTCAAAGATGTACAAATCAAAAGAGGAAAAAGGAGTATAAACGGTAAATATCAACTCTATATTTACCGAAACCCCCAAATCCGCGGTTCTACTCATTCAACCGTAGAAACTCAACAATACTCTCACCAATAATTCTAAATGCATCCACTAACAATCTATTAACAACATATATAACAATATATGGCTAAAACACTGAAATCAAAACTAGGGTTTCAAAACCCCCAAAACAAAGATATCACTCACCTGAAGTTGAGTCGATATGTGGAACTCCCGAACCTCGTGTGTGTTTCTGTCTAGCTTTAGTTGTAACACAATGACTCAAACTCAATACTCAATTTCAAGAAAATCTCAATCATACTCAATATTCATATCAATCAAGGAATTGTAATCATAGAGGAGAGTTACAATCAAAAGATAGTAATACTATCCTAGTTGTAGCTTCCAATTTCACCATTTTGACTCATACAACCCTAAAAACACAATACAAGCACTTTACTAGCTTGGGTCTCGAATTAGAACTCCCTTACACACATTAATCCAAGTAAACTCACTCTAATTCATGCTAGTTGCAGGTGTTTCATCAAAACCACCTGGAACCATCTCAAATCAAACAACCCAACCGTTAAAACGAAGTCAAAATCAAAGGGAATTACCTTTCAACCGTAAGGAATCAAATCCTAGCTTCAATTCTTGAATTATAGACTTCAATTTCGAGTTTAGAGGTTTAGGATTAAGTTTCTAGGGTTTTGGACGAAGTGGGTTTTCCCAAAACTGAAAGAAAATTGACTTTAAAAAGTGTTCTGCGCGTCACACGCCCCGTGTGAAATCTACACTACCCGTATGGATCCACCGCTTCTATTGTTTGCTTCTGCAGGATTTCACACGCCCCGTGTGAAATCTACACGACCCCGTGTGATTCTGGAAAGGCTTACTGCAGGATTTCACACGCCCCGTGTGAAATCTGCACGCCCCGTGTGAGTCTGGAATTTCACTTAGTTTTTCGATCGTAACTTTCTCGTTTCTTATCCGTTTTTAACAATCCTTATATGCTTAGAAAGCTAAGGAAAAGTTCTACAAATTGATTAGGCTAATTATAACTTTAGATTAACACATCTCTAAACTACTCATATGTAAGACAACACCGACTATAAGGTAATAACTCTACTTACCTTAGTAAGCATCTTAAAATGAAAATGAGTCTTACACAAACCCAACTTTCATAACTCATAACATTGCAATACGTAAATAGTCTGTACATACTATTTACACAATTCACCTTTTAATGTGTTAATATCATAACTATTGTGTTCTATGTCAATACATTCCACCCAACTTTCATTCATTCTTTGCATGCATACATTACCTTTGTATATTACATTACCTTCGTATATTACATTATATACCAATCACTCTAACACATATATGCAAAACCAAGACAATCACTTTATTTCACTATACCCTTACCACGAGGAGTTACGTCTCCGGTTACACTAATTCATCATATCTCGTTTCGTGATGGGAGCTATGCCCCCAATACTTTACGTCTTCATTTACATCACTTATACTACATATTAAGGCTATATGTCAACACATATACTTTATCTCGTTACTCATTATTTATGGAGAGTTATATCCCCATCTAACTTGTTACTTTTATATCATTCCTTTACTTTTACGTATATTCTTTCTATCATAACATTATGTATTTTAAGGCTACAAGAAAAATACAATTTCTTATACCATTACTTATATATTACTCATTATTCATATATCATTCATAACATGGTATTCTCAATAGCACACCCATTTCATCATCTCACACAATACTTATCAACATAATATAAGTATTAATACATATTCATCTCCTCATGTAGTAAAACATACATAGATATTTCGTAATATATGACATATATCTCAAAGTGGGTAAAAGCTACATGTACTCACCTTGGCTAGTTAGACTAGTCTAACTAGGGTTACTACATTCCCTTGCCCTTCCATTCCATGCACTTTACTCCTTAATTATCTAAAGAGTTCATTAACATTTTTATTAAGACATATTAAGTCTTAACAATATGTAAAGACCACTTAACCCATATCCTACTATACTCATATCACAATATGTTTGCGATATTCATCTCTTAGAATACTCTTTACCCTATCCCAAGTATTATGCAAATGGTAAATTAATGAGCATAATACCCTTGGGAAGAGCACATACCCAATTTAACTCATTTTTCATGTTTTCACACTATTTTATGCTCATATTAGAAGTTGGAGACCAAAGCTACAAAGATAGGGCAAAATGGGAGAAAACTATATGAATTCAGGCCACACAAGTCGTGTGATGCACAGACCAATTTTTTAGCCCCAACTTTGTTCTTTCTTTGCAACTTTAGTCCCTTCCTTGGTTCCAATTGTTTCCAAACTTAACCAAACTTTATCAATAGGTTCTATTGACTTCTAACATGTCAAGAACATACTTTTATTCCCATTAAGTCTTATTTAGTTCATGATCTAATGGTTAAGACTATAGGATGTCACAAGAGCTATAAGGAAGCTTATATGCACATCAATTCTAATACAAGAGTTCATTTCTTTCCAACTTCCATCTATACATTTATACAACCAAGGGATAATCAGTTTAGGGTTTTACATCTCAAAACATACTTTATTCATCATTAAATCACGACTACTTTTACTAATTCATATGGATTTCATCCATGGAATCACCAATTCCTTTCCACCCTTTTAATTCCCATTTCATTCTAACTTCTTGATTACTTGGAATCATTAGGAAACCTCTTATATGGGTTTCTTTCATCTATAAACATCATTATAACCACATAATTACATTCAATTAACACTTTCATCATAAACCCTCAATTTCTAGGGTTCATAAGAATCAAATTCATGAAACCATGATTCCAAACTATACATATGTTGGATAGTGATCATAAAGTGACTAGAAACATAATCTAACTACTTGGAATCATAGGAATTACTCCTCATCCAACATATGAAATTCGGCCATGAACCCTAAACAGTTTTTCTAGCTAGAAATGATGAATTTATACCTTAAATGAGCTAGTAACTCAAGGAATCCAATCATACTATGTTACTAGCACCAAAACCTTCTTGAATGCATGCAAACTCACCATCTTCTTCTCCTCCCATGGCTAAAATCATTTCAGAGAAGAAGATGGGGAGAAATCTTGTATTTATACCTCCCTACTTTAAGGAAATGACCAATTGGTCCCTAGACTTTCATACTTCTCATTTTTAGCATAAAACTAACTTTAATTTTTGAAACTTCCAAGTCTGATTGTTTTGCCCTACTTATAAACTTAATTTTTACATATTAAGAACATTCTAACACATAAAAGTCTCATCATGAGGTTAGATACTTCAAAATGACGAAAATGTCCTTTTCGGTCATTTTACATTTTTCATTAACATTTAACTCTTTATTCTTTATACTTCATACATATACTTTCATTCTATCTCATTTACTACATTATAATGAAAATATTTATCTTTTCACTTTGTGATAGTAATTGAAAATTACCAAAATACCCTTTTCTCAAAAATCTGAACATAGTATGCAGGACAGTCAAACATTTACATTCTCGACCAGTCGTGGACCATGTATATCAAGAACATGTAACAAAAGGTTCATGAGTATGAAATTCCTCCCCCAAATTCATTATATTATCATAGTATGTAGCGACAGTCAAACATTTAGTTTGTCCACATCACGTCATGGAGGCTTTCAATTTTTGGATCCTAGAACCATTAATGAGTGCAAACCGTTCTTTGAGCGTATCCCACAAGCTCTTTGCTTCCTTTTACTTCGACAAATATGTTTTCAGTTTCGGTGTAATTTTTTCATGATCCAAGATACCAACATGGTTTTAATGGTGCTCTATTCAGATTGTATGTACGATGCTTTTAATGCTACAATTGTTCCATCAAAAAAACTGAACTTACCTCTCACTTTCATGGCAATATTGATCTCTCCCGCCCATTCATCATAATTCTCACCCTTGAATATTGCAAAAGTAATGAAATCACCAGGTCGATCTTAGTAACCAAGGAAGAAATGTGAGTTCATATCTATCTTTGATGGTGGTGGCGTGTCGCTAGACATTGTTTGGGGTTTGAGTTTCGTAGCAGATGTTAACTTTGAGACATTGTTTAGGGTTTGAGTTTCGTCGCAGATGTTGGCTTGATACCATGTAAATTTAGCAAATTCAATTGTTTTCATTGGTATAAAACTATCGATACATATAGGTCCAAAACAATCGTTAAACCCGACTATATACAAATCTTTAGAGCAGTCACTTAATAGAACTTTTGGATTCACCGGTGTCCTAAACCTTTCAACCTTTTATATCACTTTAAAGAAATGCTTACCACAAATTTATTACAAAGAAGAAGAATAGATGTGAAATAATTACTTTCAGATGCCTTTTATATATTTCATTTTAACTCTCTATATTATAAATATTATAGTATACCTCTATCAATATTAGATCTTATTGTAAATGTTTAATAATAATATGTGAATTTATAACATTGTTATAATTGGTCAGACATATATACATTAAAATGTATCTCTATATACATGCATAAAAGAAATAATATGGATGCACCTAATTAATGTAAAGGATAATATTATATTAAAACTAAAATAGGACAATAAATTATTTTTCGCCGTATTGACGGTATCATTTTTGAAATTAAATAATAAAAATTTATTTTTAACAAATTTATAATTACAAATAGTTCCTTTAAAAATTCAAATTATTTACCATTTATCTCGTCTTATTTTATTGATTATAAATTCCTTAATAATGTATACCGAGGTTTGTCAAGATCGAGATTCTATATAAGACCATTTTATGTTTTACAAGATCGTGATCATATAATCAAATTGGGGTCCTAGGATTCTACCAAAAGCATTTTAAAACATAAGGCTATGGGGAATGGAGACATAAGAGACGTTAAAAGAATGAGGGAGACTGTGAAAAAAGAAAAAAAAAATCAATTTTCATTTGTTCTAGTGCGTCCTCCCGGAAACGCAGGAAAGAGGCGGTGTTGTCGACATTCTTGTGTCCCACCTTAGCAAGACTGTAGGACATGTGATGAGGATGTCCCATACCCCAAAGCCTAAAAAACTCATTTCCATTGATCAATCAACTGTAAATCATGAAAAATACATCTTCAACACAGTATTAAAGAATAAACAATTGAAGAGGTTTTCTAGAGTTCATATTCGATTTTCTTAGTTAAAAAATATTTGAAATTTTTACCAATTATAGCAAAAGTTGAACCACCAGTCATGTTACCGGTTTATTTTATATATATTTGTTTGCTTATGTGACATTCCAAAAACTAACTCAGCACTAAATCACAATTAAACATTAAAATAAGGTATATTTCAAAGAATTGAAGCGCAAAGTTGAAGACAAGTCTCAGTTTGCAAATTGATGCTAAATGAGCAAACTTACCAACTATTGATATTAGATAACCCGTGTAAAGTGAACCTCACATACATGTTGTTACGCTCCTTTTGTGTAAGCTTGTGTTTTTGATTGGATGTGTAAACAGTGAATAATGGGCAATGGCAGATTGCGAGAACATACATATACTTAATGCTACACATATGGTTTTTTGTTGTTATGCATAATGATGTTACTATTGGTGGTGTTACGGTTACATACATGTTTTTGGTTTTACAAATTAATGTTGCAATTGGTGGTGTTGTGTTGTAGTTTATTTTACAGAATATGAACAAAACTTTAGAACCAAACAAGTATCTTCTAGTAACCAGGAAACAAAAATCAAAATCCAAAAAGCATCCACGTGTACTGCTTACTTTCATAGTGTCACCTACGAAAGAAGCTTGTTTTGTCCCCTCCAAGTGAAATACATTATCAATTTATCACAACACTGGTCTATACATAAATCCGGCTCTACTCCATTGAATTCAAAAACATCCACCCTTTTCACATCACTACTCCACATTCTCCTTATTTCAGCTTCATCCAACGAATCGTAATCTCCATGAAAACCCTAAGTCATCAAAACAAAAGCATAATTTTCTTATGTTAGGAACCAAAGACACCAAAGAAAGTGTGAAAGTGAGCCACTGTGGTTCAAGAATGTCATACATGAAAAATACCATTTGATATTAAAAAAACACCTGTTCAATTATCAACTCAAGACTCTCAAGTTTGGGATAATATCTGAGAATACTGATGAGGTTATCCATGGTGAAGGCATCCATGGTTGTTTTAAGCATCAAAGTCTTTAGATTAGGTAGACCCGGATCACATGCAGCATAAATCCACTACAATAATCACAGCGAAAAACTTTAACAAAAACCGAAATGAAAAATTGTGAATAAAGAGAATAAGCATGTACCTCACTGAATATATGAAGGTCGATTGACAAAGATTCCACACGAGAAATTCTAGAAGACAGCACAACAGACACGGTGTTCCCCTTCAATTCAGGCAGAATCTCAGCTTCCTTCAATGAGTCTTGACATTCAATGAAAATTTTATAAGCGATAGGACCTCTTAATTCCAAATCCACCAGTTTTGGGCAAGAAATCTTAATGTCACCGCGGATTAGCAATTTTTCGTCATTTTCAATTGTCAGCATTTTGAGATTCGGACATGAAATACAAAGAAGGTCAAGTTCGTTGATGACGCAGCCCATCAAACTCAAAACCTCAAGCAATGGGCAGCTTTCCAGAAAGCTTTTTATCAAATCGTCGTCTTCTAATAAGTCAACATTGGCCAACTCAAGAACCCTAAGTGCTGGAAACCCTGTAATATTAGGCAACCTCAGACGACGTGCCAACAAATTCAACCTTAATTCCTCCAACGAACTGCAAGTCACAAGACAGTGGGTCATCTCGACAACCTCGGTAATATCCTTAGGGCAAAACCACAAGTTAAGTTGTTTGACATTTCTCGTAACGGCGGCATGAATCCACCGCCCTACTGTCGACATACTGTAGTAATCTGAGCAATATAAATCAAATCTATCCAAATCTGTGGATTTGTTTACTAAAACCCAATACACAAACTCTGTGAATTTGCTTTTTTTGAAGTTTTCTCGGTGCTTGAACTCTCGAAAACAGGATATGTCAAGAGATGGAATTGAAGTCCACAAATACCTCCATCGTCTGGACAAAATGCTGCTTCGAATAACTTCTTCGGTGTATCGAAGACGTGAAAGAATCAAAAGAAGAATACCATCCGGCATGCTACTGATCAAATCGACCCTACCTTCGCGTTTTGACGCCTTTGTTCGCTCCGATTCCTTCATGCCCTTTTGGTAATGTGAATAAAAAATGATTAAGAAAAGCAAAATGATTGTCGCTCCTAGCTGAAACTCGTTTTTACTTATAATGGTAGGCGGAGTGCGGCTTCGAAGGATGTAGGCGGGTTGGCTGTGGTGTTTCCGACCTTGCGGAGGCCTTGGAGGGGTGTGGCTTCAGGGGGTTGGAGCAGGTGTTTAACGCGTTAACAAGTAAATTTAAAGGAGTTATTTTTATATGTTTTTTTTTAATTAAAAGGGAAAACTATGAAAAACCCTACCTATTATCTTTCATTTTTTGAAAAAACTATTTTATTATTTTTTAGTACGTAAAAACCTATTTATTATTGATTTTTCTTAAATTAAGCATACGAAACTGGTTGCCCCTTCCCAGCCGGGAACGTAACTTATGTGGCATATGAAAGATGACATGCAAGCTGATGTGGCAACGGGTAGATAATAATCAGGCTTAAATTGAAGTGTTTGAATTTGTGAAGGGTAAACTCGTTGTCCTCAAGTACAAGCTAGCTCTCTCTCTCTCTCTCTCTCTCTCTCTCTCTCTCTCTCTCTCTCTCTCTCTCTCTCTCTCTCCAACATATGGCTCGATCGTATAGAGCTTCTACTTCACATTCAAGCGCAAGAAAAACTCGAAAATCTGATTGTGGTGAACAGGAAAAGATATGGACTTCAAGGACCCCAAAAGAACCCAGACCGACTTTTCTTTTGTTTCCCTAATTCGATGGTATAATAAATTCTTTTTAATTGATGTTAATTCTATAATATTTCTTCATAAATTGGTTTTAATATACTTCAATTTGTTGAAGGATCCTTCAAAAGACTACGGCTTTTTTAAATGGGTTGATGAGGATTCACTTATTCAATGGTATAATGATTCATCTAATCAATGGTATAAGGATAAAGTTGGTGAGTTACACAAAGAAAATATGGCTCTTTACAAGACGAATATGGAATTGGTCATGGAGAATATGGAACTGCAGAATAAAGTAATGAAGCTTGAGGCATTCAACAAAAAGAATTGGATTGATTTGTTCATTGTTAAAGTTATGTTGTTTGGCATTTTTCTAGTTTGCATCTTCATTAGGCTTTTAGTTAGTTAAGAAGTCAATGTGGGTTTGTAGCAAAAATGTGATGTAGTCTTTATGTCTTGACTATACCAGTAGTTGTATTTCAGTTTTTTTTGGTAAACTCATATATTGTAATGGAAATGTAATCTGATGATGGTTTTTGTATGTCTAAAGATATGTGAAGAGGTTAATCTTGTAAAAAACATATTTGAAAGTAGGATGGTATAATAAGAAGTTGAAAAGTAATAAATTTAAGGGCCATAAATGTAATAACTGAAAGGGACCACATGTTGGGACCAATAATGTAACAAATTTAGTAAAGTTTGATGCTATAATTGAAACATAGTTAACAGATGGTATAATAACACAGTCTTGAAAGTAATAAATTTACGGTTCATAAATGTAATAACTGAAAGGGACCAAAAATGTAACAAATTTAGTATAGTTTGATGTTATAATCGAAACAGAGGTAACATATGGATATGGTACAATTGAATGCAATAACAAGCAACATATGGTACAATTGAATGCATGCGCAGTTGAATGGTGTTCAATTGAATGACTGAAATGCAGGGAATTTAGGGACCACAAAATGTAATAACTGAATGCAATAGAGGACCACAAATTGTTACCATATTTAGGGACTAGGAAAGTAGGATGCTACAATTGAATGCATAGCAACCAACTATAGTATGAAGCAACAGAGGATAATAGTAAATTAGGATGTTATAATTGAATGCAACAGAGGTTAACATATACCATAATAACAAAGTAAGTAAAGTAGGGTGCCTAGTGTCTCCTTTTCCACCACTTGTTTCAGATGCTTTTCTTCCACTTCTTTTAGGCCTTTCTTCAGAGTTTGGGTTTTTAGGTCTTCCAGGATGTAACACCACTTTTGGGTTCGGTACGTATGTTGACCTTCTTGTTAATAATTGTGTTATACGTAGTGAAAAATAAGGGGGTTTAAGTGTAAAAACCCAAATTTTGTTATATATATAAGGGTAGAATGGTATTTTTTGTAATTTGAGGGGCCAAAAGTGTCAAATAGGCAAACTTACACATATAAAAATAGGAAAAACGGGAATTTCATTCCCAATTGAACTTCTTGAAACCATGAGAGAGTTTTAAGGGTTTAAGAACCCTTTTCAAGGTTGTGATGAAATCCGTTTTTTTAGAGTTCACTAAGGTGTTCGCACGATCCCCGACGATTGAACCGTTGGATCGCCATGATTTTTGGACTGGAGGTTCAGGAGATATATTTGAAGGCTTTAACCGGAGGATTTGTAATTCTAACATCAGGAAGTCGAGTTATAGTCCTTCGATCGGAACTGCAGATTTGAGGTAAAAATGTTGTTTTGACGTTATATTGTAAAAATCGCTGTAAATTCTAGGAATATCCTTTTTGGGTGAAATCAGTGCCATATTTTCCGAAATTGAGTCTAGTATATTTTGTTTACAGAGGTGAGAAACGTGATTCGGCCTCTAACATAGCTCAAATATGCATTTTCCACAGACTGGTACGTTTTTTGCAGATTTAAGATGTATTTGATAGGTAATCTTGCAAAAATCATAGTAAATTGTAGAAACATCATTTGGGGCTGATATTGGTGTCTCTGGAAAGCTAAAAAGGAGTAGCTTGCTATAAAATCGGAATAGTTGCATATAAATGTTGTTATGTTGATTAAAAACTGATCATGAACAGGGGGAATTTGAGGGTAAAAAGGGAATAATTTCTATGAAAATTGATATTGAATTTACTTCCTTCAAGCTCATGATTTAGGTTTTCAAGAGGGTATATATATATATGATATATAAATATGGTTGAAAACCTAATTTAGGTTTATATTTGTCAAGGAGTCGGGACGACACCGTGTTGTACGAGCAACGGAGCTACTTGACCCGGTTTATATCGAGGTGAGTAACTTTACATAGCATTGTGAGATTTATTATGCATATGATGCATTGCATGTGTATGTTATATGATTGGGTGTGTATGTTACATAGTTGACTACGTGAAAACCCCGTGAGTAGGTAACCCGTAGACGTATACTTGTGGGTAGACTGTATTGGTAGCTGGTTAAATATTTAATTGATATTAGTTGTGCGGACGAATGCGTGGGTATTAAGTGGTGATAATCATGGGTATGGTATCATGTCGTGGGTGGAGATTATGTAGTTGAATGTGGATGTTGAGCTGATATGGGGATTGTTGGTGTCATGTGGTTGGTTGCAGAACTTTGCAGTGGTGTGTTAGCTGTTAAACCTTTATGGCTCGATGCTGTTTATTCTGTGGGGCCACTTATACTTGTAGTTGGGACCACTTATTAGGTGGGGCTACTAGTATTTGTGGTTGGGACCACTTATACTGTGGGGCTACTTGTACTTGTGGTTGGGACCACTTATTCCGTGGGGCCACTGGTACTTGTAGTTGTGACCACCGAATTTGTGGGGCCACATTACTAGCACATGTGGTTGGGACCACTTACTCTGTGGGGCCACATATATAGTATTTGTGGTTGGGACCACATATATGTTGTGACCTATGCAGTTATCGCGGTCGAAAATCGAATAGCGGTTGATGACCGCTATTTGAAATCGCGGTTATCGCGGTGGTATAGCGGTGGTATAGCGTTTTTTATGTTATATAGTATTTATATATTAGAGATTTAGAGCATTAATATATATTTAATTACTTATTGATTATTGTTAATTAACATGCTAGGAACACATTTTAATCATCCAAAGTGAAATTAGAAACAATTACATAATCCTAATGCTTTGAAATTCTCTTGAGCAATTTAACAAACACTTGGTGTGCACCAATACAAACTTGAACTCTCATATTATCCAATCCATAGTAGTAAGCCTTATAGCATTAGATTTACGGATTCATTACACATTGACATTATTTCACCATACACAATCAAATATACTGATTCACAAGAACTGATTACATAGTTAGATCTAATGATTATGTACAAAGTTGAATACAAATATGAATAAAAACTTGAATACAAACTCCAATCAATAAGCAATTAACCAAGTAATGAAATTAAGGCAAAGCTTCAACTGATTTTGACTGTGGTGATAGACTTGCTCGTTACCCTGAAACTATGGTCATCGTCATCTCTTTTAATCAGGACCTGTAAATCTGGAATCAGTCCTGAATCAGTCTCGATTGTAATCATGTAAATCCAGATAGCTTCAATCGATTTGCAAATCAGGACCTGTAAATCCCGATAGCTTCAACTGATATATTAATCAAAAGAAGATGAATTCCGATAGCAACCTGGACTTGAAATCCGATAGCAAGAAAGCTTGAAGAAGATGAATTTCGATAGCAACCTGGACATGAAATCCGATAGCTTCAGGACCTCGATTGTAAGCCAAAAGAAGATGAATTTCGATCAGCTTGAAATCAGTCACGATAGCTAGAAAGAATCGAGAACTACAATCGATATATTAATCAGTCACGATAGCTAGAAAGAATCAAAAAATCATATTCAGGATAGTTTCCCATGTGAGCGATTGAAGCCGACGACCCATTGACAACTGCAATCAACGAAAGAATCGAGAACTACAATCGATATGTTATTCCAATCGAATCATTTCAATTGAAGAAACATTCGAGTACAATCGGTACAAGCTCAACCGTATATCCAAACATTCTTTCGATTGGAGGTGTTGAGTCGGGGATGAAGTCGTTGTTGTACCTGTAACCTATAATGAAAGATTTGCCTATGAAGCCATCCCACATCGCCTCTAACAAAGAAACAAAGAGAGTGCCTCCTATTATAAATAGCTAGCCTTTGGAAGGGCTTACCTTCATCAAGCTATTTCGATCGGGTTTTAACCAGATACATATGGCTTGGTCAAAAAAAATATTTTTTTCCATTGGGAGAGCCTTTTGGGTTAACCTTGGTCAAAAAATTAAAATTTTGGGTACGCCTTTTAGGAGAATCCTAGTCAAAAATTTTAAGATTTCATATAGCGTGCTAAAATCGCTATAGCGGATGGCAAAATCGCGTGAAATAGCGGTAAATAGCGCCGCTAATAGCGGTTCCGCGATTTTAAAACGCTAAATGAGATTTTGTTGCGGTTGATTGGCGCTATACGCTATAGCGGTGCTATAGCAACGCCATAGCGCGCAATTGACTGCCCAGGTTGTGACGACCTTATGAGCAGTAATTGTGGTGGGACCACATATATACGTTGTGACGATCGTGTAAGCAGTAATTGTGGTGGGACCACATATATGTTGTGACGGCCTTATGAGCAGTAATTGTGGTGGGACCACATATATGTGTTGTGATGGCCTTATTGGTCGGCAGTTCTATCACATACACTGTGGGATGTCCGGTGAGTCCCACATGCAGTTGGGTGTCCGGTGAGTCTTCGTCACTCGATATCGCAGGGGTCGAGGAGGAGACGAATAGCTGAGTTGTAAATGTTATGGATAACAGGGGGTTGTGATGTATTATGGTGAATATATAATCGTGTTTATACAGTGTATTAATGGTTGCATAATAAGTACCTTGTGTCTATGTTGTCTGTGTTATGAGTGTTTGAGATTACGTAACGCGTACCTTGTAGTATCAATAGGTTGGCCTATTGTGGTGACCCGAGTGTATGTTATGTAAATGTTATTCACTAAGCTTTATAGCTTATCCTTTTATGTTGTGTTGTTTTACAGGTTTAGGTGATACGTAGCGCTCGGCTTGGATCGTGGGACGATTCCTGGTGATATCAGTTTTGTAGCTCCAGCGCACAGGGATATTTAGTTGTAAATTGTTGTATTTTGTAGTTGAAATTAAGAAAATTTTTGGGCACCCCTGTGCTACAAGCTGGGCGTTACACAGGAGGCTTCTTTTCCTTAGGAGGAGGCACAATCTTTCCATTTATGCAAGTCCTAGTATTATGGCCTTCCTGTAAAATAGTTGTGGCACTTCTTTATTTTTCCTCTACCCGAAACAGTAGCATACTTTGTTTTGTTTTCAGTCACGTCTCGTTTTCTTTTAATAGAAGGCCTTCCTGGCATCCTACGTTCTTTTAGGGGCAATGGCTTGTCATATGCAGTTTTCACCCATAAATTGCTTCCATTTAAAGGTATAATGAAAGTAATATATGTCATGCTATATTTTTCCTTCTAGAACCAGTCACTCACATAGTCAATGATATTTTGGCGTGTGTGGTTTGTTATTGTGCACACATGTACACAAGGAATGCCTGACAAATCCCATAGTCTGCATGTACATGTCTTTCCTTTCAAGTCTACCATAAATCAATCATAACCATTTCTAACCTCTAATAGAGGCCCACTTGGGAACTGTCACACCCCCGACCGAGGCGGCGGAACATGCCGGGCTGTTCGACTAAGTTCTTGGATCACAGGCAATTGAATATACAGTACAAGTACAACAATAAACCAAAGGATAGTTGTATTTCATCTTGAAGTTTGAATACGTGGTTCTTATAAATAATAATAGTAGAGTACATGAAATGTCTTAACAGATATAACAAAACTAGGTTTCATGAAATCCATGAAGATTTCCATCTTCTGAAAGTCTCATTGATTTCCTAAGAATACATGTAGTTTTGAGGATCAACACAAGGTTGGTGAGAGTTACATGTTTTCTGCTAAACACATCACTGATACTTTTAAAATAACTAAAAGTATTCTTTTTGTAATTATAATCATACTTGTAAATGAGTTTGTAAAGAGTTGCTGAAAATCGTAAGTAATACCATACTTATAAATGAATTGTATAGATTTTTGAAAACTATAAGTAATACCATACTTATAAATGATATGTACGTTTATGAGAAAACCATCAATGCTTATAGTTGAGTCCTATAACCGAGCTATTCGACTAAAATGTACCCCCTACAACGCTTCATGGACGTCGTAGTAATGAAAAAGATAAGTATCAGCTACATCGATTTGCAAGTCGAAGTTGTAGCTAACAACCATAGGTGGTGTCAACCCGTATAGATCTATACATATGTATCTCGCTCTGCTTGATTAACGTTTATAGTAGTGTGGGGTCTAGGTATTTCTACTTAGTAATGAATAATGTCTCACTATCTAAGCCATTGATAAATGTAGGATAGACAAGTCTCATCCCAAAATGGTTTTTGTTATAAAAGCCAAGTATGTTGATAAGTATATACGTAATAGTGTACAGTACTCGCTTATTGAAAACATTTTATAAAGCTATAATAACATTTATAAAACTTGATATGAAATTGGTAAATGTTTATATTGCACATGTATTCTCCCCCATAATATATAAAAACATAGACAAAGGGGCCGTAACACTCACATTTGAAGCGTGAATTCAGTTTAGATTCGAGAATAATCGAGTTCGAGAAACACCGCGAAATAACACCAACGAAGACTTAAGCGGCAAAGGGGCAAAGGGAGAGAGGAAGAAAGCTAGATGCTTGGTGAATTGGTGAAAATAAATGAAGAAGATGCATCTTATTTATAGGGTTTAAAATCACTATTCACGTCACTATTCACGAGGTAAGCGCTTACATAATCATTACGTTATTATTTCTGATTTTATGATTAGTATTATTTTTTAGACCGGAGAATTGTTGAGTCGAGTGCACTGATTCTAGAAACCTAAACAAATAATTTTTTCGAGTTGCAGAACATCGGGAAATCGCGTTTAAATATTGCGTTCATTTATCTGCAGTATCCGATTAGTTGACTTTTATAAATATTTTTACTAAAAATATTTCGAGTATGGAATCCAATAATAGACCATAATCTGAGTCAAATAATGTTCTCGGAATTTCCATATGAGGTACGCAAGTGCCTCAACGGATCGAAACGATTTATGTAGTTAAAGAAAATCAATGTTACACTGGTTTGTTTTGGCTTGTTTTCTTATAACAGTCGTAACTTTTGCATATGAGCTCCGTTTTGAATGTTATTTATATTTCCGGAATCAGGGAAACATGTACTCTGAGGTTCGATTGCTTGTTTTGTTTCACAAATGGTTAATACTTATTTTCAGTTTTTCAGACGTATTAACTATGGTTTCAGTTTGTGCTTGAGATATTCCATTATAGGAAGTAAGATTTCATCTCGTATCTTATTTTAATCGCAATGACATTATATTTTCCAAAGTATGCATTGAAGCTCAAAAGGTTTGGTTATAAAGAGGTTTGCGGTGAATTAAATGTTTATAGTTCTAGGTATAAATTTCCGGGATGTCACATTACCTCCCCGTTAAAGGAATTTCGTCCCGAAATTATTTCATAACATAACACTCCTGCTCGATCGTGTAGAAGTCACACGGGTTGTGTTATAGTTACTGTAGCATCCAGTAGCATCAAGTGGACTTACACGGGTCGGGTTTCGAAGCACGGGTCGGATTTTTAAAAGTTAATGATGCTAACTTTGAAGGTTAGTGTCGCTAACCTGCTTTAGTGGGGTTATTTGGACAGCTTTCCTCATTTACCCCATTTACGAACCAAAATCCTCCTAGGTTATTTTCATAGCAAAAGGTGCGAAATTTGATCATTTTGATCAAGGATTTTGTGTAGTAAAAGTTTGTGGAGGTTGGATTTAACACCCGAAATGCGTTCTCTAGTTCTTAATTCACAAGGTTAGTTATTTTGAGTTTTAGGGTTTCAAACTCTAGATGTCCAAATCTAAAAGTATGCTTCGATTCATCTCATGTGTTGTTAGTGGATTGCTAATATATGTTGTATTGAGTCCTTGTTGCGAATATTGTGATGTTTTAACGGTTGATTTGG
This sequence comes from Cichorium intybus, assembly GCA_023525715.1. Classification (NCBI taxonomy): domain Eukaryota; kingdom Viridiplantae; phylum Streptophyta; class Magnoliopsida; order Asterales; family Asteraceae; genus Cichorium; species Cichorium intybus. The sequence goes on along the minus strand of CM042009.1, from coordinate 71,284,998 downwards.
TAAAACCGTGAAATTGGGGGTTTCAGTTTGATAGCATATGATATTCACTAATTGTGATTTGTATTAGCTATTTATTTCTTAATCATTTGAGTTAAGTATTCTGGAAATGCCTGAGGATGTTTAAGATATGATATGTGATTTCATTTTACAGTTGATACTCGTAGGATGGAAGGAAGTACGTAAGATACAGGTGGACCACGAGATGCACCTATGTGAGGTGAGTAGTTCTAATTCATTATTTATGATTATATTATGATATAATTGAATTAACTGTAAATCTTAATTGATTGAGATAATCAATTTGTACGAGTTATACAAGGTTGAGAATTTCCTATCATAAACGAGTACTTGGTGTGATTGAGAACTCTAAGTGATTGGGATAATTAAAGAGATTGAGATCAATGATGTTTTGTTTTAGTAGTCGTTGAGAAATGATGAAATGATTTACTAAGTCTTAATTATTTTCTCATTGAGCTTAGTTAGCTCATAAAAATAGTTATGTTGTATGTATTATGGGTGACAGGGGCAAGAAGATTGCAGAGGGATGAATGACTTAACTTGGGGCAAGACTTTTGGACTTTTTGTGAACTATGGCATGCTCTTTTGTATAGTTTTGTAAAAATGGTCTTTTATAACCTAGTTTTGGGACATATTTGTATTAAGTAATCGTGTTTATGATAACTGCTTGTGCTTTTGTTTCTTAACTTTGATTACATTATTAAACACTTTTGGTTATTAGAGTAATTATTGGTGTAATTTGGAGATACGAAAATGGGAGTTACATGGAGGGATCCACATGTATCCCTTCCTTGCTGACTCCGTGTCCTAAGAAATCCACATTTCACATAAAAATTCACATTTTTAAATGAGTACTGAAAATTCTTTGAACTATTTTCGCTATCAAGAGATATACATTTTTTTTATTTAAAAAAAAGTCTTTTCATTATCTTGTCCTTATCGGATTTAAGCAGCGAATGTTGAAAAAAATGGCACTTAGGGTAATGGAAATGTCGCACCTACTATAGATGTTTTGAATTTCGGTAGTAATAATGGGGGTTGTCCTTTCAGTTCTAGCTGTAAGATATTATATAAACGGGTATGTATCATCATTTGTATCTAAGATCCTTTCAGTCTTATTTTTTTTACTACTAGTTTATTCTTATATAATCTCAGATTTCTAAATCGAGGTATGGAAAACAGATCTCCTATGGAAAAAAATTTCAGACACTGAGCTGAATTTCTTAAGGGAAGAGGGTACCTCCCTATCGTTTAATCAGATACCTCCACTGGAATTTGGTAATTATAGTATCCTAAACTCCTTTTTATTTCTTATTCCTTTCTTTAGCGTTTTGATTTTTGTTTTAAATTATGTGAGGTATAGATTTCCAGATATATTACCGCTGGATCAACTTCAAGATGATCCTGAAGTTTTTCCTCTGATGGGTATTCTCCCTGAAGATCCACTGCCTTTAAATCAAGACATCGCTGTTGGGCAATCTCAATATATACTTCCAGGTTAAGTCATTTTGTTAAGCTTTATGTTTGTTTTGCTTGATTATCTAACATACGTAATACACAGATCCATTCGTAGATGATCTTACTAATGATAATCTAAGCATGAACGTGCCCATACTTCATAGTGGAGTAGATCTAACAAATCAGGGGTTTCTAACTGACATTCAAAATCAGGATCAAATACAGTCGATCCATGATGACACTATCGGGTTCGCTTCAGCGAATCCTGAGTTTGTGGGTGGTTTTCAATATCAGGATCACCTTCAGATGATTCAAATGAATCTAGAGGGATTTAAAAATCCTGGGTTCATGGTTGAAAATCAACCATTACTACCGACAACAAGTACTAATTTTACTGAACCAAAGTTTATCTTTGGATCAGCAAATCAGGATCATGCTCAAATGATCCCGAATTATAATAGTACAACCGCATTTAATTCTTTGAGTCAAAGAACCACAGTAATTGGAAGTGGAAGTGGTTCTAGACATGCGTTGAGTAAGGAAACAATATCCATGCATTTTGACAAGCCCATTTTGCAAGCTACAATGGAACTCAATGTTGGATCAACACAGTTGAAGCAATGTTGTAGGAAGTTAGGCATCAAAGTTGGCCTCGACGACAGATTAAGAGTCTACAAACTCTTATTAACCATACTCAAGTTAAGAATTGTATTTCTTTCTCCACAATTTTAATACCATGAGATTGTAATGACTGAAAGTATTTATGCAACAGGAATTGGATAATAATCCTAGTAGAGCAGACGTAATACTTGGTATAGAGAACGAGAAAAGAGCAATAGTCGAGGGTTCCAGTTCGAAGATAACTAATACCACAAAGAGATTGAGGAAAGCTGCCTTTAAGTCTGTTTACAAGAAAAGAAAGGTTCAGAAGAGGGAAGAAGCTTCATCAGGGACCCATACATAGCAGCAATCTCTGCCTTCTGTTTCTGCTATAAGTGGTTTTAACCATGATTTTCTCAAGACCATAAGTGAAGAGAACCCAGAAGACTTGGCAGGTGACATAGCCCGCCTTCGGCTTTCAGATTGAATTTCTACCAATATTAGTTTAATGGAACTGTTGGTAGGAATGATGGTAGGTTTTCGATAATAGTTATTGGTCAGGTATTATCAAAATATCAGGTTGACTGTGCAAGGATAGAGGCAGATAAAGTGTCTAAATGTATGGTTCTATAGTATTATAAAATATTCCTATAGTATTTTAGCTTCATATTCTATTTTAGAGTTTATTTGTATATGATTCTTGGTAAGTTTTTAGACTTGTTGTTCACTACGATTATTCCTAAGTACATGTTAGTCACACATTGGACCAATATAGTTGATCAGGCTCTATCTATCCTAGGTATGATTACATAATTACCTAGGCCTACTCGTAGTGTTTAACTCATCTTATTACTTTTGTATTGTTCTGATTATGACACTGTTCTACTATGTATGTACTTATACTTTATAAAAATATCATTGTATGTTAAAAGTATACTTTGTACAAAATGTTTTAGAGAGTTTTAGTCTCATTGTATTTATAGTTGTATATATTGTTCTCATCGCGGGTCAGAGTATATATATAACTCCTATATATATTGTTGGTAGGGTTTGCAGTATTATTAGTTTTTGTTTTGTACCTCAAGACTATCAAATAAGGATCGGCCAGATGAGAAGTACCGGTGGGCAGGATCATTTTGGCATTAAAGCTGTTCTGAATCCAAAACCCAAGCGATAGTTCAAACTAGACACCTCACCCGTAAGTAGTCGAGAAGTAGTGTAATTAATAATAATACTTTTATTAGAAGCATGTTGCTATATTTGTATTCCTCTTTCAAGGATACGAGTTCTCTATAGCCAATTTAGCTCTGATACCATTCTGTCACACCCCCGACCGAGGCGGCGGAACATGCCGGGCTGTGCGACTAAGTTCTTGGATCACAGGCAATTGAATATACAGTACAAGTACAACAATAAACCAAAGGATAGTTGTATTTCATCTTGAAGTTTGAATACATGGTTCTTACAAATAATAATAGTAGAGTACATGAAATGCCTTAACAGATATAACAAAACTAGGTTGCCTGAAATCCGTGAAGATTTCCATCTTCTGAAAGTCTCATTGATTTCCTGAGAATACATGTAGTTTTGAGGATCAACACAAGGTTGGTGAGAGTTACAGGTTTTCTGCTAAACACAGCACTGATACTTTTAAAATAACTAAAAGTATTCCTTTTGTAAGTATAATCATACTTGTAAATGAGTTTGTAAAGAGTTGCTGAAAATCGTAAGTAATACCATACTTATAAATGAATTGTATAGAGTTTTTGAAAACCATAAGTAATACCATACTTATAAATGATATGTACGTTTATGAGAAAACCATCAATGCTTATAGTTGAGTCCTATAACCGAGCTATTCGACTGAAATGTACCCCCTACAACGCTTCATGGACGTTGTAGTAATGAAAAAGATAAGTATCAGCTACATCGATTTGCAAGTCGAAGTTGTAGCTAACAACCATAGGTGGGGGTGCCAACCCGTATAGATCTATACATATGTATCTCGCTCTGCTTGATTAACGGTTATAGTAGTGTGGGGTCTAGGTATTTCTACTTAGTTATGAATAGTGTCTCACTATCTAAGCCATTGATAAATGTAGGATAGACAAGTCTCATCCCAAAATGGTTTTTGTTATAAAAGCCAAGTATGTTTATAAGTATATACGTAATAGTGTACAGTACTCGCTTATTGAAAACATTTTATAAAGCTATAATAACATTTATAAAACTTGATATGAAATTGGTAAATGTTTATATTGCACATGTATTCTCCCCCATAATATATAAAAACATAGACAAAGGGGCCGTAACACTCACATTTGAAGCGTGAATTCAGTTTAGATTCGAGAATAATCGAGTTCGAGAAACACCGCGAAATAACACCAACGAAGACTTAAGCGGCAAAGGGGCAAAGGGAGAGAGGAAGAAAGCTAGATGTTTGGTGAATTGGTGAAAATAAATGAAGAAGATGCATCTTATTTATAGGGTTGAAAATCACTATTCACGATGTAAGCGCTTACATAATCATTACGTTATTATTTCTGATTTTATGATTAGTATTATTTTCGAGACCGGAGAATTGTTGAGTCGAGTGCACTGATTCTAGAGACCTAAACAAATAATTTTTTCGAGTTGCAGAACATCGGGAAATCGCGTTTAAATATTGCGTTCATTTATCCGCAGTATCCTATTAGTTGACTTTTATAAATATTTTTACTAAAAATATTTCGAGTATGGAATCCAATAATAGACCATAATCTGAGTCCAATAATGTTCTCGGAATTTCCATATGAGGTGCGCAAGTGCCTCAACGGATCGAAACGATTTATGTAGTTAAAGAAAATCAGTGTTACACTGGTTTGTTTTGGCTTGTTTTCTTATAACAGTCGTAACTTTTGCATATGAGCTCCGTTTTGAATGTTATTTATATTTCCGGAATCAGGGAAACATGTACTCTGAGGTTCGATTGCTTGTTTTGTTTCACAAATGGTTAATACTTATTTTCAGTTTTTCAGACGTATTAACTAGGGTTTCAGTTTGTGCTTGAGATATTCCATTATAGGAAGTAAGATTTCATCTCGCATCTTATTTTAATCGCAATGACACTATATTTTCCAAAGTATGCATTGAAGCTCAAAAGGTTTGGTTATAAAGAGGTTTGCGGTGAATTAACTATTTATAGTTCTAGGTATAAATTTTCGGGATATTACAGGAACACAATCCAATTCCTACCAAAAATGCCAAGTTAGTGTAATCTTGTAAAATGCTCATATCAAAATTAAAAAAATTGTTTCGTATTGTATACCTCATGTTTCTGTGCCATTTTTTCATCTTGAAAGTATACTTGGACCAACTTATGTTTTCCATGAATCTTTACTTCGTTTCATTGCATCAAATATTTCCATCACATAAAGTTTGATTTCTTCCAACATGGTTATCAAAAGTTTTTCCCTGGCTTGGAGGATTATAGAGTTGAAGGACTCATATATTCCATTTTCTACTACCTCACATGCCCTATCAGTTTTAATATTTGCCCGACACCAAGTTTCTGGATTCCTTTTCATGAGATCAGCGTATGCATCTTTGTCAAATTCTTTTAGCTTTGTCATATTGTTTTTAAACTCTTGATCTGTTATGGACATTGCAGCTTGCCAAAAAAAGGTTTTATAAATCACTCCACTGAAACTCTTGTTAAAATTTTCACAAACATGTCTGGCACATTGTCAGTGCTTAGTATGTGGCATAACCTCTTTTACAGTTTCAAGAAGACCCTGCAAGTAATACGGGAAAAAACTATAATTATATATACATGTATTGGGGCTGTTTTGATCAAAACTTTATAAGGGACAACATATACCTTATGTTGGTCTGATATCAAAGTAAGCCCATTTCCTTGATGTGTTTGAATATCCAATTGTAGTAACTCAATGAACCACTTATAATTATCTTTATTTTCCACATTGACAATTGCCCATACAATAGGGTAAATTTGGTTGTTTCTGTCTCGACCAACTACAGCTAACAACTCCACTTTAACTTTCCCTTTCAAAAAGCATTCATCAAAATCAATCACCTTCCAACATTCTTTTAACCATCCTTCTTTTAAAGCCTTAAAACAAATGTAGATTCTGGCGAAATATTTAGCATCCGGATTCACATTCACTCCAACTTGAACCGTGCTTCTGGGTTTGATCTCAATATTTCATTGGCATAATCTCATATTCGTGCATACTGATCAGTCAATTTGCCTTCAATCATTGTAATTGCTAATGCCCTTGCCCTTTCACATTGACATTTGCTAAGATTTAAACAATAATTCTGTAAGAAATCAGATTTCATCTGTTTAAGTGTAGATGTTGGCTTGCAAGTTAGCTCATTTATGTAATGTTTAGCAATCCAACTTTGAGTTATCAATGACCCAAGACTATAATTTCATGCACAAACATGTTTCTCCTCTAAGGATTTCACTTGCCAAGTTAGCTCATTTCCCATCCACGATGCATAACATCTATAAGGACACTTATTATGGTCATTCTTTTTGCCACAACGTACTAAAATCCTTGAACTATCACTCTTTGCAAATCTCAATTGGTAACCATTAGCCACTACATAATTCTTTACACAAAAATTGAAGTGTTATTGGTTTTCAAACTTTTCCCCCAAGTGCAGTTCCATTTTATTCCAAGGTATGTTAGGGTTGTGTACAATGAGTTGAACCCCCGTTTCCCGATCTTCGGAATCTCCTTTGTCATTGTATTCATTTGAAGGGCTCCATCCCTCGTCATCGGATGATATTTCAGGTAATTTCATTTCATCATGTACCAAGTCATTCAAAAAAGGATCCACCAGTGTCTTCTCCATTTTCAAAGGAACATATTCATTTTCATCAAGATCTAGAGACACCCCAGACATGTCGGACCCAAATTCATCATCAGAAAGTTCTGTTAATTCATCAATAGAGGGAACATACTCACTGTCATCATCTTCATCAAAATCTTTTGCATTTGAAGATGAAGCCATACCTGTTGATTACAGTTAACAATACAACATACTCTAATATATATGATAACAAGGTTCAGAAAAGCTATTTTCAAAAATGAGGGAAATGATTTTTCGAATTCTAGCATAACTGAATTAAATAGTGATCTGCAATCAAACACGAGAACATAATGGAATTCCAATTACCGACCCTAAAGTAGAAAATAGCGACTTGTTGTACCTTAGTAGAAATTAACGAGCACAGGATCGTCTTTCTCTTCTGATTCTTTAAACCCTCTGTTGAATTTCAGCTTCCTTACTTTACCCTGATTTCTTTCTCCTTCCACCGTAAAGAACCCTATATTTTCGAAGGTAACTTTTGAGAGGGAATGTCGACTCCACGTAGATCACACGTAACCTCCTTACAACCGGGAACCTATTGTTCCCAGATTCTATATCGATTTTAGTAGGTAAACATTAAATAAATGGTTTACTTAGGAAAAATCAATAATAAAAGGGTTTTTACATACTAAAAAATAATAAAAATGTTTTTTCAGGAAATGAGAGATAATAGGTAGGGTTTTTCCGTTGTTTTCCTAAATAAAAAGGCAATTTTTATTAAAAAAAACTAATAAGACGTTAGAACAAGTTATAATGTAGAAGAACAAACATACAACGAAAAGTCACACCAAATATATTCCTGTCAAGATTGCTAAACTTGGCCTTATTCTTGAACCAATTAAAGCAAAGAAGTTGAATATCATTCGCTATTTTCTTGGGATTGTAGTTGAGATTTTTGAAGATTTTATCATTTCTTGCCTTCCAAATCATCCAAATAGTAGAGTAAATTAAAACGAGATTGAATTTAGTGAAAACTTTGCTCGTTCCTTTGTATTTTATTTTCTTGATCAAATTGTCAATATTAAGAGGAGGGGAGGGAAGGATGACCAAGAGTGAAGCAGCTACCACACATGACACATCACATGAGAAGGGAAACTCAAAGAACAAGTGAGTGATGTCTTCTGTAGAAGCGACATAGAAAGGACATCTAACCAAAACCATATTCACACCTCTCAACATTGAGTTAGCAGCCATCGAAATTCGGTTTTGAAGGAATCTCCAAACGAAACAGTTGGTTTTCAACGAATTCCATGATATCCACTTGAACTTCAATCATATATCGCTCTCGACTGACTTCTCCATCAACATCCTAACTGAACTACATAATAATAACCGTCATAGCCCTCCAGACATTCTTACAAGTTCGGTTTAGAAGACAGAGATAGACCAGCAACAACATCATTGAGGACAGCAAGCTCAGCTAATTTTGCAGTAGTCCTCGCATCTCGCTTCCAACTCCAATGCCCAATTCTTGAAGAAACTAAAACTCTATTAGCAATTTTACAATTCTTTTGACATTTTATAGCGTAGAGTTTGAGAAATGTGTTTTCAAGAACAACACTGTTATGTCAAAGATCTTTCCAAAAGAAATGTTTTTATCCCCGAATCTCGTCCTCCTGATCAAGATTTTGTCAATGGAAATGTTCCACTCACCCAAATCCAAATCAATATTCGCAATCGATAACCACATGCCCGTTAAACCATTTTTAGCAATCGGCTTGCCATCTATACCTGAAATGTTATGCAATCACATAATGCAAGACTTCCACAAGTGATTATAGTCGCATTTTAAGTGCCACGACCATTTGCCAAGGAGAGCAACATTCATAGATCTAAGACAATCGATACCAAGACCCATGTTAACTTATTTTTAGTCATAACATTCCACACAATCCAATGAATCTTTCCCTTATTCTCATTACCCCCCCCCCCCAAACCCAAGAAAATGACGTCGAATAGATTCCAAAATATCAATCACATTCATGGGGGCCTTAAATAAAGAAAAGTAATATGGAGGTAGGCTTTCGAGAACGACCTTAACAAGGGTGGGTCTTCCTCCAAATGATAGAGTGCTAGCTTTCCGATTAGGAAGTTCCATAGTAAATTTGTCAATCATGGGTTTCCAAAATTTGAAAAAATTCATATTAGCTTCAACAGGGAGTCATAAGTAAGTGCAACGAAAGGAGGCTGATTCACAACAAAGAATACTAGCAATGCGATTTAACTCGACAGTATCCACACAAACACCAAAAACCTTTATTTTATGAAGATTAACTTTGAGACCAGAGGCAATATGGAAGCATCTAAGAATTTTATTAAGATTAATGAGATTGGACTCCGACCATTTGTGAACAAAGTCACGTCGTCCTGATACATGAGGTGTGATAACAAATGACCACTATTAGGAAGATAAATCCCCTGAAAAATATGTTGGAGCAATAAACTAATACTTTTTTACCCTGAAAAATTAATTAGAAACAATTTTTATTGACCAGACGTGTTTGACCAATTGTTAAACCCAATTATATACAAATATTTAGTAACAATCACTTAATAGAACTTTTGGATTCATCGGTGTCCTAAACAGTGCAAACGTTTATATCACTTTAAAGAAATTATTTCCACAAATTTCTTACAAATAAGAAAAATAGATTTGAAATAATTGCTTTCAAATGCCTTTTATATATTTCGCTTTGAGTAAATTACAATAATGGTCCCTGTGGTTTGGAGGAACTTTCAAAAGGAGTTAAAGTTTTGTAAAACCTCTATATGGGTCCTCATGCTAAGGATTTACTTTCAATAATGGTCCAAGTGAAAGTTACCGTCTATGTTTCCCGTTAATTGTAAACATGTGCACCACACGTGAGGGCTAAAATCGTCTTTCTGGGTGATGGATGCACACGAACACAATTACATGTTGGCGGGTATGATTAATGGTGGCCTGTTGAACATCACTTCGGTATTTATATTCATTACGAAAACTTCGACGCAAAGCTCGAGAGTTTCTCAGGTGAAATGCATTCTGATCATCGTTACGGCGTGGGTAATCGGACCGGTGGGAAGTGAAAAATAAGGGATCACAATGTAGAAGGTGATAGTTACAAAGAGTACGGTAAGCTTTAGATTGTCAGTCTCTGTTTTCATGGTTCGATTCTAAACCTAACGACCTCCTTGGATTGTGCAGATGGTAATCGGAGTATGTTTTCTTTAGAAATAAACCATGGAGGGTACTTAGTTGGATCCCCTAGTACAAGTTATGTCAATGGGAAGGTTAGTGTCGTAGATTACCTCCGAAAAGAAACATTTTGTTTGTTTCAGTTGGACAACATTGTCAAAGATTTAGGTTACAGATCACCGGTACCGGTCTTTTACCACTTCCGGTTGTCGTTGATCGACCTAGATAAAGGACTTATACCGATGTCGTGTGATGCCGACGTTATCAGATTTAGTAGATATGTAGACATTTGCAAGGAAATAGAAATATATGTTGAGCACGGGATGAGTAAGCTAAATACTTACGGAAAACCACCATTATCAGATTTTATGGCAGATTTATCACCGGTGGTCTCCCCTGAATATAACCGTGAAATTATGAAAAGTTGCACCAACAGTAGCAGTAAAAAGAAGCTCCTTTTGATTTGATTATGACTTCGAATACAGATGTGGCGCTAGTTGTATCTCCTTGTTTAGACATAGTAGTTGTTAACCCACCGGAGGGTAACAAAGTCAAGGAGGGGAATGTGGGTAAGTTAACGACAGTTGACTCTGCATTGGACCTTATATTTGACCTGTCACCGGTGGTCTCCCCTGAATATAACCGTGAAATTATGAAAAGTTGCACCAACAGTAGCAGTAAAAAGAAGCTCCTTTTGATTTGAATATGACTTCGAATACAGATGTGGCGCTAGTTGTATCTCCTTGTTTAGACATAGTAGTTGTTAACCCACCGGAGGGTAACAAAGTCAACGAGGGGAATGTGGGTAAGTTAACGACAGTTGACTCTGCATTGGACCTTATATTTGACCTGTCACCTGTCCACGTGGTGGACTTACAACTACAAGATTCACCCAATGTCACTAACATTGGTCAACTGTATGAATATGGTGTACTGTATGAATATGGTGTACTGAGCCGGGTTTAGAATGGAACATGGCAGACGATTATGCCATCAACTTGGAAACCGACTGTGAAATGGAGTGGAATGAAGCAGTCCGGTCAGCAAAGAACTACATCCTTACAAGCTAAACAACCGTACCTTAAACTACTCAAATATCGTGAACATCCCGTAACAGATGAAGAATATCCATGACACCACCAACGCAATCTTGTATTTCTTCGCGTATTCAACTTCAGTTGCAAGCCTCCCTATCTCCGCCAACAGGTTGCGTTTGGCCTGTAACAATATTATCATCATGGACCTGCAGCACATGGGTGGGTCGAACCAGCCTACGAACCCACACCTTGTACATTTCCAGAATCTGCGCCCAGGATTGTCGTTAGTCCAAGACATGCAAATGTACGCCAGTGTTCCACACGAACAAACCACCGTAATTGATCATATGGATTCTTCTGTGTTATTGAATCACCTCCAAATCGTCGACTGTGTTGTGATCGGATGCCAATAACATTTCTATTTCTCCTGCCTTTTAACACACGATATGCGAAGTACAATAACGATTTTAGCCCTCACGTGTGGTGCACATGTTTACAATTAACGGAAAAATAGACGATAACTTTCACTTGGACCATTATTGTAAGTAAAACCTTAACATGAGGACCCATATGGTGGTTTTCCAATACTTGGACTCCTTTCGAAATTTACTCCAAACCACATGGACCATTATTGTAATTTACTCTTTCGCTTTTAACTCTCCATGTTATACATGAATATACCTCTATAAATATTAGATCTTATTTTAAATGTTTAAGTAATAATTACGTGAATTTGTAATATTGTTATAAGGTCGGACATATATATAAATTAAAGTGCATCTCTCTATACATATACAAAAGAAATAATATAGATGCACCTAATTAATGCGAATGAGAATATTTTATCTTAAAAGTAAAATAAGACAATAAATTATTTTCCGCCATATTGTCAGTATCATTATTAAATTAAATAATAAAATTTTATTTTTAACAAATTTATAATTACAGATGGTTCCTTTAAAAATTTCAAATTATTTACCATTTATCTTGTTTTATTTTATTGATTATAAATTACTTAATCATGTATATTAATGTTGTCAAGATCGAGATCTCATATAATTTTTTTTTAAATAAAGTTGTCCAAAAATAAGTTAAAAAACGAATTTCACTTTCAATCTAAGTCCTTAACATACACGAAAATTTAGTTTCAAGACTTAAATATATTTTTTAACAAATAAATATTATTTGAAGTATTATTAAATATGTATTTAACCATAATTTTGATCTTTTTAGCACTTTAACAAATAACTCGTCCTAAAGTCGTTTTACATTTGTGTTCAATTTGTTATAATCCCAAAAAATATGATTATAATCTTTTGGTTTCGCGGTTTTAAAACCACTCCAATGTAAAAACCGTATCGTAGCTATTGCGGTTTATATTTTATAAACCGAATCAAACCAAATAAAAACCAAACCGCACTTAAAAGTTAAAACCGCAAACCGCACCAAATACAAAGCCCGAACGGTGCAGTTTTAAAAATCTAAAAACCGATCTATTTGATTTTCGATGCGGTTTTACGGTTTAAACCTAAAACCGCACCATCCGCACCTTGCACACCCCTAGCTAAATGAGCAAAATTACCAACTATTGATATTAGATAACCCGTGTAAAGTGAACCTCAAATACATGGTGTTACGTTCCTTTTGTGTAATCTTGTGTATTTGATTGATTGCGTTAATAGTGAATAATGGGCAATGGCAAATTATGAGAACATACATATACTTAATGCCCCACATGGTCTTTTGCTATTATGCATACGGATGTTACAATTGGTGGTGTTACGGGTTTCTCTTTATAGAACGGAAAATTTATCATATTCCTACTCCTAATATACTCCAGAAACCACCTATGTCTCTTGCGAGACTTGAACCCTCAACCTCAAAGAAGGAGGACGACGCCACTTGACCAAGACACCTTTACCACTTGGTGTTACGGTTACATTTGTTAGGATCGAGACACTTAGCATACGAACACTAGACTCACACACTCAGCTCACAAATTAAGAACACAAGAATTTAACGTGGTTCGGTCTAATCTGATCTACGTCCACCAGGTAACTAGGAGTTTTATTGCTCTGTATTTTTTGTGTTGTGTGGTACATGTTGATGAGTAGCACATCTCTATATTTATAGAGATGGAAATTCCTTCAGCCACTAATTTTTCAACATTGGTTAGCTAATTTAATAATATTCTAACTATTATTCTAGTCATCACCTAACATTAGAATAAAAAATCTTCACCAACCTTAACAATCTCCCACTTGAAGATTTTGAACAATGTAGTTTTTCTCTATCGTCCGATTCTTGCAACAATTCTTCAATCTCTCACTTGAAGCCACGGAACAATATTCACCTGTGCTTCAACTGTGCATTTCAAAAAACACTTTTTGATCTTAGCTCCTTCCTAGTTACCCTGGCCTTCTCTTCAATTTACATGAAGGCTAGTTGAAGCTTCCGTTAGCTCCAACACATTAGTCATGGCTAAGTCTGCCACTGACCTGTTCTCTGTCTCCACCGGCTCCCATTGAAATGAACTGCCCGATCCTGGAACATCCTGAGAACAAACGACACTCTCCATGTGTAGCAGATAATCTGGAGAGATTTTTACAGATGGAATACTGTTTTCTTAACCCACTGTGTTCTGGGTATTCTAGCTGAAACACAACCCTTGCTCCCACTGCTATGAATGCCCTTGACTGGTTTTTCTAAACCGTTCCAAACACGTTCAATCTGACCTGTGACTCTGGGTTTGCCATCTGCAAAGCAAACCTTCTTCTGTCCATGAGACTCTATGAACCGGACTTTGGTCTTCTTTTGAACTGGGACGGTTACTCCCCCAGACGGTAAACTGACCATATATAATGAACCCCTCTTATGTCCACGAGCTATTACAAGATTTCCTTCGACTACCTTCCACTGTCCATTCCTGAACTTAACCTCATGCCCTTGTTCATCCAACTGCCCAACAGAAATCAATTGTTTCTTCAGACTTGGAATTACTCGGACGTCCTTCAAAGTCCATGGACCGACTGGAGTCTTCAGATCTAAGTCACCTATGCTCGTCACATCAAGAATCTCATCGTTCGCTAGTCTTACCTTACCAAAATCTCCTTCTTTCAGATTCTACAGTGCTTCACGGCTGTGGGTAGCGTGAAATGAAGCACCCGAATCCATAACCCAGGAATCCACATTGCTCTCCACACTACAGATCAAAACATCATCATCTGAATGGTCTACTGCAAAGTTAACTTCTTTCTTGTCTTTTGGACATTGATTCCTGAAATGTCCAACCTCTTTATTGCTCTCCACACTACAGATCAAAACATCATCATCTGAATGGGTACCTTTATAGTGTCGTCTTCTCCGGCAAAACTCCGGTGCTACAGTGTCGTCTTCTCCGGCGAACTGGTTTTTCCGGCCAACTTTTCGTCGAGTTTTGACCAACTTTGACCGGCGATTTGGAGGTCTTCGGGTGCTCAAAAAATTCAAAAAAATATATTTTCAGAATCTGCAGAACGAGACCTTTCCAATGGCGTAAACCAAAATCATTTTTGAGACAAAAAATTTTTGACCAAAAAACAGAAAATCACTCTCTAGAGCTATACCAAGGCTCTGATACCACTTGTTAGGATCGAGACACTTAGCATACGAATACTAAACTCACACACTTAGCTCACAAATTAAGAACACAAGAATTTAACGTGGTTCGGTCTAATCTGACCTACGTCCACCAGGTAACTAGGAGTTTTATTGCTCTGTGTTTTTTGTGTTGTGTGGTATATGTTGATGAGTAGCACATCTCTATATTTATAGAGATGGAAATTCCTTCAGCCACTAATTTTTCAACATTGGTTAGCTAATTTAATAATATTCTAACTATTATTCTAGTCATCACCTAACATTAGAATAAAAAATATTCACCAACCTTAACAACATACATGTTTTTTGTTTTACGAATTAATGTTGCAATTGGTGGTGTTGTGTTATAGTTTTATTAGCAGAATATGAACAAAACTTTAGAATCAAACAAGTATCTTCTAGTGACCAAGAAACAAAAATCCAAATCCAAAAACATCCACGTGTACTGCTTACTTTCATAGTGTCACATATGAAAGAAGCTTGTTTCGTCCCCTCCAAGTGAAAAACATTACCATTTTATCATAATACCAGTCCATATATAAATGCGACTCTTCTCCATTGAATTCAAAAGCATAGAGCCTTTTCACATCTCTAGTCCAGATTTTCCTTGTTTCAGCTTCATCCAACGAATCGTATTTTCCATGAAAATCCTAAGTCATCAAAACAAAAGTATAATTTTCTTATGTGATGTGTGAAAATCTAAACTAATTTTATTGGGTGCTACTAAATAGATACCCAATATACACCTGCCTATAAATAAAAATCAAACATTCTTAATCAATCATATCCGTTTTTCCGGAAAACATTGTAATTCCAACAAATAAAAAACAGTTGACACTACTTAAAAGTAATGATTAAGGTGTCTAATTGGTAAATAAGGGTGTCTTTTTAGCTATCCCCATTTTATTTTACTCATTTGATAGAATATAACCTAGACCAACCCATTTATAGGTAAAGAGGCCTATGTTAGGAACTTTAAATGCAAAAGACACCAAAGAAAGTGTAAAGTGAGCCACTATGGTTCAAGAATGTGATACATGAAAAATGTCATTTGATATTAAAAAATACTTGTTCAATCATCAACTCGAGATTCTGGAGTTTGGGATAATATCTGAGAATACTGTTGAGCTTATCCATGGTGAAAGCATCCATGGTTGTTCCAAGCATCAAAGTCTTTAGATTAGGTAGACCCGGATCACGTGCAGCATAAATCCACTACAATAATCACAGTAAAAAACTTTAACAAAAACCGAAATGAAAAAATTGAGAATAAAGAGAATAAGCATGTACCTCACTAAATATGTAAAGGTCGATCGACAAAGATTTCACACGAGAAATTCCGGAAGACAGCACAACAGACACGGTGTTCCCCTTCAATTCAGGCAGAATCGCAGCATCCTTCAATGAGTCTTGACATTCAATGAAAATTTTATAAGCGATATGACCTCTTAAATCCAAATCCACCAGTTTTGGGCAACAAATCTTAATGCCACCACGGATTAGCAACTGCTCATCATTTTCAATTCTCAGCATTTCGAGATTCGGACATGAAATACAAATAAAATCATGTTCGTTCACGACGCGGCCTACCAAACTCAAATCCTCAAGCAATGGGCAGCTTTCGAGAAATTTTTTTATCAAATCGCCGTCTTCGAATAAATCGACATTGGTCAACTCAAGAACCCTAAGTGCTGGAAACCCCGTAATATTAGGCAACCTTAGACGACCTGCCGTCAAACTCAACTGTAATACCTCCAACGAACCGCAAGACACAAGACAATGGGGCATCTCGACATCCTCGGTACTATCCTTAGGGCAAAACCCCAAGTCAAGTTGTTTGACATTTCTGGTGACGGCTGCATGAATCCACCGCCCTACTGTCGACAAACTGTAGTAATCTGAGCAATATATATGAAATCTTTCCAAATCTTTGGATTTGTTTACTAAAACCCAATACACAAACTCTTTGAAGTTGCTTTTTTTGAAGTTTCATTCGTTCTTGGATCCTCGGAAACAGTATAGGTCAACAAACGGAATTGAAGTCCACAAATACCTCCATCGTCTGGACAAAATGCTGCTTCGAATAACTTCTTCGGTGTATCGAAGACGTGAAAGAATCAAAACAAGAATACCATCCGGCATGCTACTGATCAAATCGACCTCACCTTCGCGTTTTGATGCCTTTGGTTGCTCCGATTTCTTCATGCCCTTTTGGTGTTTTGGTGGTGTGAATCAAAATGATTCAGAGAAAGCGATTGTCGCTCCTAGCTTGTCTATAAAGTGGAATGCGTAGATTTTAGCTTCATCGTCTCTCTCGTGTTTACCTTTTTGGGGAGTGTTCGGAATGCTTTTAGAAAAAGATTATTAATTTATTAGCTGCTGTATCTGTATGGCAAAATGTTTTTTGAAAAAATGTTTTTTCGACCGTTGATAAGTAATTTAAAAAATGTTATTTGTATATGAATTTTTTAAGAAAGAATGTGATATATATATATATATATATATATATATATATATATATATATATATATATATATATATATATATATATATATATATATATATATATATATATATATATATATATATATATATATATATATATATATATATATTTTAACAGTAAAATATTATATTTAATGGGTCTAATTTTCAAATGTTATATTTACTTGTTATAAAGTTTTAGAATATAAGATTTATTAAAATCTTTATTGTTAGTAATTTTAAATATTTTATAATAATTGTATATTCATATTTATGTTAGTTGACTATCATACGTTCTTTTAAATTTATGTTTAAAATATATAAAAAAAATTCCTAAACCTTAGTAACTAGTCTCTTCTAATTGCTATAGTGTCTTCTTCTCCAACACCTAGGCTTTTTGTGTGATATCTGTCATCTTGTTCATCAATATTAACTAATTTTTTGATCATTAAACAAATCATATTACCATTTTTTTTTGCCGGTGATTTAAGAGAAAAAGACAAATATGTCTAATTTCATTACTTATTTTTTTTAAAAAATTATAATAAATTAGTCAAACATGAAATAGTAATGTTTTTCACAAATGACATCTATGAAATTCGCATACCATCCGCAAAATCACCAAAGCTATGTGATTTTGATTATTTTTACAGATGCTTTGTGAATTTTGCAGATTTCTTCTATGAAAAACACGGGACTCACAATTTTGATGTATAAAAACCTCAATTTTCTTGTTTTTCCTTCATTTTACCAAAAAAATAGAATATGAAAATTTTCTTATACGCTCTCAAACACAAAGCTCCCAATGTTACTCCTAAAGACTGATCTGTGAATTTTACAGATGCCATTTGTGACTTTGAATTCTTTATTTTATCTTGGTTCCTGAAAGCAATAGATTCTATCATATTTATCACATTCCAATCAGCACCCTTATTTGGTCATTTATAACACGCATAGAAGAATCAAATATGATGATAATGTTGAGAGCATGACAAAGTTGAGGTACAAAAAATAAAGTTGTAATTTAATTGACGAACGTAAAGATGTGAATGAGGGTGATGATGTTTGTTAATTTAACAAAATCATCATGAGTTGCTACAACCTTTTTTCCTTTGGGAAGATCGACCAAGCATAAAATGTTTCTTACATTAGACAATACATTAACATTTCAAGCCAGATGGTTTGGCGCACTGGTGTCAATAATCCACGGATGTCTATAAAACTTACCACACAAATGAAATTTATGTTCTCGAGCACACAAACAAACTTCATGAAGCTTACCACACAAACAATCATTCAAGAGTGTCATATTACCGAACACACCTACAAGTGCCTTCCATTATTCTGCAGTAAACGCCTAAGCGGCTAAAGATGCTCCCGAATCAGCCTCCAAACCTAGAATTTTTGCGACTACAACATTGGCTTGAGGTCCGTTGTTGTTTCTTCCACGTCCTACACTTCCATCGCGTCTGTGGCGATCTCCCCACTAATATAGATAACCAAGCTTTCAAAACATTGGGTGACTTTATGACCGTTCTTTTTGAAATGTGTACAACAAAGTTTAGATTATTAACCTGATTTTTTCTTCATCGACCTTTTCTATTTTTTCGAATCGCAAACACCCCAACTTCTTGTTTCCCTTCGTTCATATTAGAGATGTTCGAACCTGTTCATCTAGAATTACCAATTAGGCTCGATTAAGAAAAAGTAATAGATATTGTGAGAGAATGCTTGGCCGAATTTTTCCAAAATACTCATTATTCAAGCTCATCGAGAACTCGTGAAGCACATATTTTTCTTGAAAATTTTCATGTTCTCGACCAGTCATGCACCATGTATAGCAAGAACATGTAATAAAAGGTTCATGAATATGAAATTCCTCCCAAAAAGTCATTATCTTATCATAATATGCAGCGATAGTCAAACATTCAGTTTGTCCACATCACATAATGGAGGCTTTCAATTGTTGGATCATAGAACCATTAATGAGTGCAAACCATTCTTTGAGGGTATCCCACAAGCTCTTTGCTTCCTTTTACTTCGATAGAGATGTTTTTCACTTTCGGTGCAATTTTTTCATGATCTAAGAGACCATCATGGTGTTAATGGTGCTCTAGTCAGATTGTATATACGATGCTTTCGATGCTACAGTTGTTCCATCAAGAAAACTAAACTTTCCTCTCACTTACAAGGCAATATTGATCTCTCCTACCCATTCATCATAATTCTCACCCTTGAATATTGCAAAAGTAATGAAATCACCATGTTGATCTTAGTGACCGAGGAAGAAAGGTGAGTTCATATCTATATTTGATGGTGTTCGTGTGTCGCCAGGTATTGTTTACGGTTTGAGTTTCTTAGCAAATGTTGGCTCTAGTACCATGTAAATTTAGCAAATTCAATCATTTCATTGGTCTAAAACTATCTATACATATAGGAAAATAAGAGATAATAGAGAAACTGAATCCTAAAAGAAGGAAACGATTTATCTAATGCAATATTTATCTTAAAGACATGTCTTAACATTGATTCAGCCATTTTGTAATTAGTGAAATCACTCACTAAAAATTTCTTGGTCAAAGCATCTTCCATTTGTAATCAATAATCTCTGGTCTTTGTAGATGTAACTATTATTCCTATGTTTACTTCACTTCATAATGTATCCTAGAATATCATCTTCCATTTTTTAAAATATGGGGTACTTAACACATACAACACTTTCAAAGTTGTTAAAAGATTCATAGTTGAGACCTTATTCTAGGGACGCCTGAAATCATTCTATTCATATTTCTCAAACTTGTCAAACATTGATGTTATTTTTAATATTATTATTATTTTCCACAATTAAC
Source organism: Cichorium intybus (assembly GCA_023525715.1). Lineage (NCBI taxonomy): Eukaryota > Viridiplantae > Streptophyta > Magnoliopsida > Asterales > Asteraceae > Cichorium > Cichorium intybus. The sequence goes on along the minus strand of CM042009.1, from coordinate 71,264,857 downwards.
AACAACAACAAAAAAACAAATAAGATTCAATATTGTTAGGAATTAGGTGTCACAAGGGTGTTTTGATGATAAAATTAGCTTGGATAACTAAAGGATCGTGTAGTTATTTTTCTTAAAATATATTTGCTCGTTATGCTTGGGAGCATGAGGATTCACTATGCCCAACTTGCTAAGAATATGATCAAACTGCTTTTTCCCAAGAGCTCTTGTAAATCCATTCACCAATTTTCGCTCGACCCTCCTATTTTGTTATGATGTACCAACACAAGAGATTTGGATTGAGATGCCCAAAACATAAAATTAATCAAGTAAGCGATTGAACTTTATTCTATTATCGCCCCAGACAATTATTATGGTTTGAGAAAACTTGCATTCACCATGGCAACAAATTCATAAACATATAGAAGACTTATGTCTTATAAACCATTAGGTAAACCCATACAGTATATGAAAAATCATCTACAATGGTTAAGAATACTTGGCACCACATGATAATATATTTTTGTAAGAACCCCACAAGTCAATATGAATTAATTCAAAAATTCTACTACTATTATTTTCTATTAACAGAAAGGAGTTTATAGGATTTTTAGCCCTAAGACAAACCTCACATGCTTTATTCAAAGTCTATTTACTACTATGAATCACAAGAAGCAGTTTTACTACTTTCTTGGAAGGATGTTCCATTCTGCTATGCCGCAATGTTAAATAAGAGTCCTCTATATTGAGTTTGACTTTTATGATTGAGCTTGGTTCCATGAAGTAGTATATTTCATCGTATTTACTTCATATTCCAATCAACACCCTCTTTTGGTCATATATATATATGTGTGTGTGTGTGTGTATATATATATATATATATATATATATATATATATATATATATATATATATATATATATATATATATATATATATATATATATATATATATATAGGGCTAGGATCAAATATATCCATACAAGTATTGTGTAACCTTGAAACTCAATCTGGACCACTCATTTAAAACACATTCTTTTAAGAATGTACAAAATTTAGTTCATTCTTTTAAGAATGGTAAGAACTCATTATGTCAAAAACTTATTCTGTTAAGAATGTGTTTTTTCATTGTTACGAGAATGAAATCCGATGGTCAGGATTTGGTTACAAGGTAACACAATAATTGTCGTTCTTATTATAACCTAGCCCTATATATATATATATATATATATATATATATATATATATATATATATATATATATATATATATATATATATATATATATATATATATATATATATATATATATATATATATAGGGGCAGGATCAACATAGAACCAAAATTAGACATAGAACCATAGAACCACTATGTTTAGTACTGAACATTCATATGTTCAGTACCGAACATACATATGTTCAGAGCTGAACATACGTATATGTTCATTAGTGAACATATATTATATATGTTCACTAATGAACATATATGCATGTTCAGCTTTGAACATATGTATGTTCGGTACTGAACATAGTGCATGTTCAGTACTGAACATGTGGTTCTATGGTTCTATGGATAAAACGTGGTTCTATGTTGATCATGCCCCTATATATATATATATATATATATATATATATATATATATATATATATATATATATATATATATATATATATATATATATATATATATATATATATATATATATATATATATATATATATATATATATATGTATATATATATGTATATATATATATATATATATATATATATATATATATATATATATATATATATATATATATATATATATATATATATATATATAACACATAGAAGAATTAAATATGACAATGTTGTTGAGATCATGACAAAAATGAGTTATAAAGATCGGTTTGCAATTTACTTGAACATAAAGAACATGAATGAGGGTGATGTTTTCTGTTAGTTTAATAGTACCCTCATGAGTTGCTACAACCTTGTTTCCATCAGGAAAACTGACCGAGCACATGGTATTTCTTACATTAGACATGATATTAAGATTTTCGGTCACTTGGTTAGAAGCACCGGTGTCAACAATCCATAATTTTCCATGGAACTTATTGCACAAACGAATTTTATGTTACTGACCACAGAAACAAAATTCATGAAACTTACCATACAAACAATCATTTGGGAGTGTCATATTACCGAACACACTTCTAAGTGCCTTTTATTCTTCTATAGTAAATGTATGAGCGGCTAAAGATGCTCCTGAAGCAGTATTGAAACCTAGATTTTTAGCAACAACAACATTGGCTCAAGTTTTTTTGTCGTTTCCTCTACGAGCTTTTACATGTCTTGCACTACCATTAGGTTTGGGTCGATCTCCCTACCAATATGGGTACCCAAGTGTACAAAACATTGGGTGACTTCATGACCATTATTTTTTCAATGTGAGTAGTAGATTTTATATCTGTAGACCCGACCGTTTCTGTCTTGAGTGCTATTTTTTCGAATTGCAAAACCCCCAACTTCAAGTTTTTCTTTGGTCACATTAGAGATGGTTCGAACCTGTTGATAGGCTCGGTTGAGAGAGAGGATGCATGGCCGAATTTGTCTACAATACTTATTATGCAATCCCATCAGGAACTCAAAAAACATATCTTTTCCTCATAAATTTCATGTATTCGACCGGTCGTGCACTATGTATAGTGCTTACGGTGCTACAATCGTCACCGTTGAATCTTGCAGCAGTGATGAAATCATTCAATCAATATTAGCGACAAAGGGATATGGGTAAGCTCATATCTAACATCAATAGCGGCGGAGTGTCGTTTTACATTGTTTAGAGTTAGAGTTTTGTAGCCGATATTGGCTCTGATACCATGTAAATTTGGAAAAATCAATTGGTTTTCATTGATCCTAAACTATCGATCCATATAGGAAAATAAAATATAAAACAGAGAAACTGAATCCTAAAAGAGGAAAATATTTATTTATCTATAGTTATATAATGCAATCTTTATTTCTAAAATGTATCTTAACATTGATTCCATAATTATACAATTATTGAATTCATTCACCAAGAATTTCTTCATTGAAGCATCTCCAACACTATACTTTTTAGGGATGAGCATGGTCTGAAAACCGAATCGGACCGGACCGAAACCGAATTGGACCAAAACCGAATTAGGATTTTTTAAAACCGAAGATCGAACTGAATATGAATATTCAATTTTGGTTTGGTTATGTTATGTTGGTTTTCGTTTTGGTTTGGGTTTTCATGATCAATAGTAGTGTTAGGTGTAATAAGCATGGTCCAAGGATCGGACCGAAACCGAATTAGCATTTTTTTAAAACCGAAAACGGAACCGAATATGTATATTTGGTCCCAATTCGGTTCGATTTCGGTCGGTTTTCGGTTTGGTTTGGTTTTTCCGGTCCATATGATTATCCCTAATCATTTTTATTCAAGTAAATTGAGTTCTTTAACTCCATCATGTTTCCTATATTTTGGTAGATATATAATAAAGAATTTTGCATATAATTTTAAATATGGCCTTTGTAAATATAATTGTTATTCCCATATTTACTTCGCTTCCGAGTGTATCTTAGAGTCTCATCTTCCATTTTTTAGCATATGGAGTACTTCACACATACAACACATTCAAAGTTGTTAGCAGATTCACAATTGGCATCTTCTTTTGAGGTCACCTGAAATCATTCCCTTCAAATTTCTCAAACTTGGATGCCATATTTTAAATAGATTCACTATTTTCCATGATTAACAACACCAAAAAAATAAATTTAAATATTTTTATGAATTTGATGTAATAGGGGAGTGTAGATGATTAAAATTACTTGGAAAACTAAAGGATCTTGTATTCATTTTCTTGAAATCTACTTGCTCCCTATGCTTGGGATACCGCAAATAAGTTCACTGGATAATCGAACAGTAAAACACATAAATTCTTATGCACAAGAAGATAAGGAAAATATTAGGTATGTATGTGAATTGTTTGAGATCTTAAGAGTTTCCGAAAATGGTGTTTTGTAAATATATACCCATACAATCCAAATATGGATAAGGATGATGAAAATAGTTTTTTTTAATGTAGAAGGTATTATGGAAGGTTATAAGATTGTCAAACTGGCAAGTCAGCTTCAAGCTTCAACAAACGAGTTAGTTTGAGTAGACAAGTCTGTTTGAGCTCAAAATGACTAGTCATCCTTAGTCTCACAAGCTAGCTGAGTTGACAAGGCGACCCCAAACTAATTAAAGTCAATCATACAAGCTCAGGAGTCACCCTAAACTAGAAAAAGTTAACCTTATGTTGATACCAACCAGACTGTCATGAGTTGTCACTTGTTGAATAAACCGATAAGTTAGCTTAAGCTGTATTTTGAGTTAACTATTTAATTTGACTAGTGAACTTGAACTAACAAGTCAATAGGACCACTGCAACACCCACCATTAGTCATGTTAAAGATCAAACTTGCCTTATACAATTATAAACTTTGCACCACTTCAGTTGTATGAGATCACATCTAAACCTCGTTGGCACCCGTGTAAATTTCAGATATACTAAAACAACGTAACATTAAAATCACAAACTTAATTTATTAGTTATTAATCGTTTCTTCTAATATGTATTTCTTTTGTTAATTATTATTTGTTAGCATCTAATAGTATGTTAGAATTGTTACTCTTAATTTTTTTGATTGTTAAATCTTAATTGTTAGTATATTATACATTTTATATCTATTATGTTGTGTGAAACCATTTGTGTTGATGTTTATATATATTTGTTTTCAAATATGCATATGAAATTGGTGCAATAAACTAATACTTTTTTAACCCGAAAACTTAGTTAATTATAACTAGTGGGTCCCCGTGCTCCGCACGGGTTCGGAATTGCTGGAGCACGGGTCCGGATAAATGCTAAAGAAAGTGATATTTCCTTCATGGTATTGAATTTGGCTGGAGCACGGGTTCCAAAAAAATTAGAAGCAACTTATGTAAGATGTATAAAAACCAAATTTGACCAATGTGAAGGTTTTGAATGCTCCAATAGAAAAAGGAGTAAATTAAAATTTTGGTCATTGTGACGTATTAAGTCCCTGCATCATCAAACTCAAACTGAATGATCCAGGTGTTATATATTTCAAAATGACAAATTTACCCTTATACCTTTTATCATTTTTTTTGTTTTCGAAAATCTATTCAACCGGGCTGTTAAGATACACAGGTACACATACATAATGAATTATGTATGTATGTGTGTGTCTGCTTGTGTAAGATGTTGAATTTATGTAAGTAGGATGCTATAGTATATTGAGAAAAAATGTAAAAGCAGTCCAGTACATTGCTATCACCTGTAATTTTTCCATTTACTTATATTGATAAGCACGATGGTATATTTGTCAAATTGATAAAAATAGCATAAACATATTTTCCACCATTTGTGGCTCCCTCAAGCACATGTGAAATATAAAAAGCTTTAGTTAATTTAAGTATCTATAAATGTAAAGTATGTTGCCATTTCAGCTACATACCAAACTTAAAAAGTAGATATAGCTATAAGTGACAAACTTATGATCTTAAACATCTACTTATCATTAAACTTCAAAAACATTTATGCCATTGCTATAATCCTTTTTTTACAGTACAAGCCAATATAAAACACATTTCACATATTAAATGACCAACATGTTAAATATATATTATTAGTAACACATATATTTAGGATTTTGGTCACAAAAAGTTATCTTGTAATTTATTCTTTAGCTTCAAGATAGATTATTCATGCCAAATTATCTAAACTGGTTTGTTGATTCGTTGATTATGGCAACTTACTTTCATTTCTTATTATTACAACATTTTACTTTGAAAAATATTGGCAAGTTTCTGAAAAACCATTATAGCAATTTTACGGTTTAACTTTTCCATTCAAAACATAAAGTTTCAGAATTTTTTTCAAATTTAACCATTTTGACCGGGTCAAAAGATTAAATTTGAAAAATTACCGGTGAAAACCGATATAATAACACTACCAAAATTACCAATGAAACATTATGTACAAGGTCAAAATTGTTATTTTGGATAACTATATGAAGCTTTTTATAGTTTCATTGAAAAAATTAAAGAGTATAATTGGTAACTGCAAAATACGCAAAATGCTTCTTAATATATTGTTCCTTTTGGACCTGTTTGTTATGTATCCTGGAAAGACTCACCAGGCTGCCGGTTTCATCCCTAATTCAAGGTGAGGTCCATGGTCATCATACCAATTGGTTGGCACAAACCTCAAGAAACTCGGCTCGGCAAGGGTGCAAATGAAATTGACAAACCTAATCAGAAAAACAACAAAAAGTAAGTTATTTGTTAAATGTGATATTTATAGTATTCACAGATTACCCTTGCAATGTCTCCAAGCAATGTAAATGCACATTGCCACACACATACAGTCCTACAAACACGACCACTCACACCACCCCCATATACGTACAACAATGCTTGTTTTCCCTTTTTTTACATTCTCCAATTGAAACAATGAGAATTTTTACTAAATTATTTAACAAAATAATAGATATTCTTAAAATAACTTAAAATAATCTGTGTTTTCCGATTAATACAATGAAAAAAGAGTTAACATTGGGTCTTAAGTATCTGTAACTGACGACCAAAAACTCACTTTCCATGTTCTAATCATTATCTTTAACACGTAGATGATTCTTTGGAAAGCTATCTGAAACTGAGAACAAAGACTGGATAATTTAGTGCATATGGTCAAACGGTTGCAGGAAGTAATGAGCAAAAATGATTAAGAGGTATACCCATAAGACCAATGAAGTATGCACTTTGTCTTTAGAGTCTGCACGAATCTGACAAAATAAGAAAAAAAATGTTAAAATGAAAATATGATAGCAATACATTTATTATTTTAAAGTATACTCACCCATGACACATGTAAGCCTGAGAAAGATTGGGAGTACATTGCCATTTATTGTATTTTTCCCTAAATCAAATCTAAAAAATGTCACAACTTTATGAGAAAGAAAAATCAAAAGTACATTTCTATAAGTTTTGAAAAAAGAAATAACATTAGTTGCTATTTATACCGAAATTGGCAACGTACTTGACACTTTGACCATCAGAGATGGAAGGCTATAAAAATCAAATACAATAGCCATTCTGATAGGCAAAGTCAGATCTAATACGCATCATTGAAAGTTGGACCTAATCTTCGTGTTCGGCATGTCACATTAAATCAAAGAATAATAAGCAATAAAAAGTTTCACTCTGATTAAATGTTAAAAACTAAGCCATAAAATGGGTAATTTGCTAAAATGATATAGTAGTCTATCGTTTTCAGCAACAAATCTGCATATATTACCCTAAAATCAAACCAAAAGACAACATAAGATTCTCTTATTGCATCAAGAACAACCCTAAACATGTTTACAACTATTATACAAAATGGTTAATCAAAAAATCAAACTCAAAATTAGCCGGTCGTTATTACAGTGATATCGAATAAAAAACAAACTCAAAATTCCAATACATTGTTGATTAGGTGCTTCATTTTCAAGAAAATATACCCGAAACTCTCATCGTTCCTTTCACCGTCTAAGGAATCTTCATAAATGGAAATTAAATAAAAAGAAGTAGATTACTGAATCAATAAAAAGGAGTAGAACCAGTGCGATTTTAATGGTTCTGGCGTTCTTTGTTCTATTAAGAAGAAGGCTGCCGACAGTCAAGGGATGTAAACATATTTGAAACTTAAAAATCATACACAAACATTGAAATCATACAAATAATTAAACCCCAGGGAGAATAGAGGGTTTGAGAGTGTTTTGTGAGAGACAAACAGAGATAATGAAGGTAAGCAGTAGTAACATTTACTTAGGTTTTGTGTGGAGAATCAGATTGGGTGAGCAATGGTGGGATGAGTGGTCGTAAAGGGAGAAGAAACGGTTGGGAAAACCTAATATGAGAAAAAGTGAAATATAAGAGATGAAATGAAGAAACAGCAGACCTGTTCAATGGAAATGAGAATGCAAATAACCCCTTGGTTTGAGATACTGACCATGGAGCTTCTTCTGGATCTTCCAGCTTGTGAGAATCGAGAATCCGAACTTTCGTCAATGGTGCGATGATGTTCGTTATCGTATTGCTTCATAAATCTGACATCGACAGTGGTAACACAAAACCCTAAGACAGGTTGCAGGTTGAGAGAAATACGCAATCGGTGGGTAAGGGGTTGACGGTGGGAAAGACGAATGAGGAAGGCGTGAAGAACCGACGGGAAAGCGACGAAGGTGGAGAGCAAACGGTGGGAAAGAAATGAGGAAGGAAGCGGTGGATTCGGAATATAAAACCTGAGAACCCGAAGAAGGATCCGACCCAACAGATGAGCTCCGCGTTACACCAAACCCAAACAAAAAAACGTTACACCAAATGCGTAATATTACGCAAATTAATTAATAGAAGAATTTTTGTTGACCAGGTCCATTTGACCAATGGTTAAGCCCGATTATATAGAAATCTTTATAGACCGTCACTTAATAGAATTTTTGGATTCACCATTGCCCTAAACCTTGCAACCTTTTATATCACTATAAATAAATTCTTTCCACAAATTTCTTAAAAAGAAGATCAACAGAACTGAAATAATGACTTTCAGATACCTTTTATGTGTTTTACTTTAATTCTCTATGTTATAAATACTATGAACATACCTCTATCGATATTAAATCTTATTTTAAATGTTTAAGTAATAATTACATAAATATATAACATTGTTGTAAATGATCGGGCATGTATAAATTACAATGTATGTGTATATACATACACAAAAGAAATAATAGGTAGTGCACCTAATTAATGTGAAGCATAATATTATCTTAAAAATAAAGTAGGACGGTAAATTGTTAAGACTTCAAATAACAAATTTTACTTTTTAACATATGTTTACATGCTACTGTGGAGATGATATTGTTAGCATTGTAATATATTGTATTATTGTGGGCACCCAGTTGTATATGTCTAGCCCATTAGTGTGACAGCCCATGTATGTTGCCCTTAGATTTATAGGCAAGGGAAAATGACTTATAAGGGTAATTATGTTTCAAAAAACATCATCAAAGTTTGGTCTGTTCAAAAAACACCATCCAAGTAAGGCCTTTGTACAAAAAACACCATCCAAGTAAGGCCTTTGTACAAAAAACACCATCGAACTACATGTTTTGTTCAAATTTTACCCGATGATAACCGGCTCTTGTAGGTTAAAGGATGACTTGGCCGGTCACCAAGTATTAGACCAAGTCATCCTTTAACCTGCAAGAGCCATTTACCATCGGGTAAAATTTGAACAAAACATGTAGTTCGATGGTGTTTTTTGTACAAAGGTCTTACTTGGATGGTGTTTTTTATACAAAGGCCTTACTTGGATAGTGTTTTTTGAACAGACCAAACTTGGATGGTGTTTTTTGAACAGTTTTGAAACATAATTACCCTTATAAATCATTTTCCCTATAGGCAATATACTTTGTGTTTTAACCGTAATAACATCACAATTTAACATTAAAAAATAAGGTATATTTCAAATACTTGAACCGCAAAGTTGAAGAAAACAACCGTCAGTTTGCAAAAAAATTTACCAGAATATGAACAAAACTTTAGAACCGAACAAGTATCTTCTAGTAACCGAGAAACAAAAATCCAAATCCAAAAATCATCCACATGTACTGCTTACTTTCATAGTGTCACCTATGAAAGAAGCTTGTTTCGTCCCCTCCAAGTGAAAAACATAACCAATTTATCACAACACTGGTGTATACATAAATCCGGCTCTACTCCATTGAATTCAAAAACATCGACCCTTTTCACATCACTACTCCACATTTTCCTTGTTTCAGCTTCATCCAATGAATCATAATCTCCATCAAAATCCTAAGTCATCAAAACAAAACCATAATTTTCTTATGTTAGGAACCAAAGACACCAAAGAAAGTGAGCCACTGTGGTTCAAGAATGTCATACATGAAATATTTGATATTAAAAATACCTGTTCAATCATCAACTCAAGACTCTCAAGTTTGGGATAATATCTGAGAATATTGATGAGGTTATCCATGGTGAAGGCATCCATGGTTGTTTTAAGCATCAAAGTCTTTAGATTAGGTAGACCCGGATCACGTGCAGCATAAATCCACTACAATAATCACAGCAAAAAACTTTAACAAAAACCGAAATGAAAAATTGTGAATAAAGAGAATAAGCATGTACCTCACTGAATATATGAAGGTCGATTGACAAAGACTCCACACGAGAAATTCCAGAAGACAGCACAACAGACACGGCGTTCCCAATCAATTCAGGCAAAATCGCAGCTTCCTTCAACGAGTCTTGACATTCAATGAAAATTTTATACGCCATATGACCACTTAAATCCAAATTCACCAGTTTTGGGCAAGATATCTTAATGTCACCCCGGATTAGAAATGTTCCGTAATTTTCAATTGTCAGCCTTTCGAGATTCGGACATGAAATACAAAGAAGATCAACTTCGTTTATGACACAGCTTATCAAACTCAAACCCTTAAGCAATGGGCAGCTTTCGAGAAAACTTTTTATCAAATCGCCGTCTTGGAATAAGTCAACATTGGTCAACACAAGAACCCTAAGTGCTGGAAACCCTGTAATATTAGGCAACCTTAGACGACGTGCCGCCAAACTCAACTGTAATACCTCCAACGAACCGCAAGTCACAAGACAATGGGGCATCTCGACAACCTCGGTACTATCCTTAAGGCAAAACCCCAAGTCGAGTTGTTTGACGTTTCTCGTAACGGCGGCATGAATCCACCGACCTACTGTCGACATACTGTAGTAATCTGAGCAATATAATTCAAATCTATCCAAATCTGTGGATTTGTTTACTAAAACCCAATACACAAACTCTTTGAATTTGCTTTTTTTGAAGTTTTTTTCGTTCTTGGATCCTCGGAAACAGTATACGTCAACAAACGGAATTGAAGTCCACAAATACCTCCATCGTCTGGACAAAATGCTGCTTCGAATAACTTCTTCGGTGTGTCGAAGACGTGAAAGAATCAAAACAAGAATATCATCCGGCATGCTACTGATCAAATCGACCCCATCTTCGCGTTTTGACGCTTTTGGTCGCTCCGATTTCTCCATGCCCTTTTGGTGGTGTGAATCAAATATGATTGAGAGAAGCAAACAAATTGTGTTAGCGGACTATGTACTGCACCATTTATTGTGTATACATATTTAGTTTAGCCCTGTTGTATTTGTTATATAGGCCCGTCCACGGTTGTACTCCTCGCATATATCCCTTTCGTGTGTACGTATCGATTATGGGAAAATATATATTATCACGGTATTAGAGTTGTGTCTCTAACCCTAACCGATGTTAAAACCTTTCTCGTCTACCCCTTCTGTCGACATCTTCTTGTACTCCTCACAACCAGAAACTATGAACCTTGGAGTGATCAACGGCTCACCGCATCGCCTATCACTACAATGTATGTCGTCTTTACCGGCGATAAAAATCGCCGTTAAAACTATCAAAAATCGCCGCTAAAACGTTTACAGGTCGCCGCAACAGTTTCGTCGCTAATGCTAAAAAATTGCCGGTAATGTTGTCGCCGGTAAAGACTGTTGCCGCTATTGAGCACTGTCGCCGCTGTTGACGTCAACCTTATCTAAAAATATTTGGCTGCTTTTTAAAACTCGAAGAAATAAGATTGCTAGCAAGAGAGTAACCATATGTGGACCTTTGTGTTTCATTTCAAGACAATGAGCCCAGACAGCACCAGGGTAGCCAATGATAGCGAGAATATGGCATGTGTAAAAGAGAGATCAAAAGATTAAGTACCTTTAACATGCTGTAGTATCCATGTAACAACTTGATGATGGTCGATAGTTGGCATGCATGAATTGGCTTAACTGATTGACTGCATGAGGATGTTTTGGCTTTATGATCATGAGATATTAGAATGCCCCAACTAGTTAGTGGTAAGTAGTTGGTTTGTTGTACGACATATTGCTTCTAGAAATGGCGCAGTAGTGGATAAAGGTGTTGCAACATGTTTGGAGTCAATTAAGCCCACATGAAAAAGAATGTAATTGGCGTACTTGGCTTGCCTTAAGAAGATACCATCATCATCATATGTGACTTCGAGGCCAATAAAGTAGTTTCCTATAAGGATAGAGTCATCAATGTAGTCCAAAAGGTATATAAGGCATGAAGCATTTTGGTTGACAAAGAGGGATGTGTCGGCACGGCAGCATGTAAACCCCAATAGTTTGAGAAAATTATTGAGGCACTAACGCTTGGCGCATGGGGCTTGCATCAAGCCATATAAATCATGTTTAAGTTGACAAACATTATACGAATAATGAGCGTCAATGAAACCCGGAGGTTTCTCCATAAGAACAATCTCAGTTATATGCCTATTCAAGAATACATTATTGACGCTTGGCTATGACAATACCATTTGTTAAGATCAACAAGAGAACAAGCGATTCATACAATGGAAGCTTTTACAACGATACTAAAGGTAAATAAATAATTCATGTATGGAATTTGAGAACCTTGTGCAAAAATGTGAGCCTTTAAGGCAATCAACAATTTCATTTTAGTGATATTTTTTTGGAATACCCAATTGGAGCCAACGAAATTTGATGATTTGAGTCGAGACGTAATGTCCCAAGTATTGTTGGACTGTAAAGCTCACATTTCATCTTCCATAACTTATACCTACTCTGTATTTTTAGTGGTCGCTTTAAAGTCTTTCGATTTCTTATTTGCAAGAAGAGTGTGATAGAGACCATTAGTCTTTCGATTTCTTATTTGCAAGAAGAGTGTGGCACACAAAAGCTGGAGAAGACTAAGGGTTTCAAGCCTATTTTGGCATTTTTCAAGTAAATAAGAGTTTTCATCAAAATGTGCATGTCGGGGTCGTGCAAATACAAAAAATGCTCAAGTTAAGACAATGATAGGCTTTAAGTGGGTGTCGTAGGCTCGTAGCTAATAAATATGCAAAAAAAAAAAAAAAAAAAAAAAAAAAAAAAAAAATCAGTGCCATACTGTGAAGAGAGTAGTCACACAGATAAGGTAAAAATCAACATCCACACGTTTGGAAGGTGTTATAGTTTAGAGCGGATCTAAAAAGTAATTCAAATAGACTTTTGTGATCTAGCACTTTAGATGGTAAATGATTCACAATGTATGTTTGTGAAAGTGAAAACATTAACCTATAAATATGTCGCAGTGTGAGCATTAAAAAGCATAGTAAGACCCATGTTGGTCAGATGTTCATGCTTGTGTTTGGCCAACTATTTTATTGGGGTGTGTACAAGGACAATATACGATGAGGAGTAATGTTTTCCATTATAATTGTAAGCACACGGTGGTTGAGAAATTACATACCATCTTCACTTTAGAAAGATTTTAGTTTGCAATAAAATTGTGTTTGAATAAATTTTAGAGTAAATTACAAAAATGGTCCCTGAGGTTGGCACGATCTTACAATAATGGTGCTACTGTTGAAAAAATCACTTTAATGGTCCTTAAACTTGCGATTTACTTACAAGAATGGTCCAAAAGCCAAGTAAAATGACCATTTTACCCTTTTTAATTTCTTTTTCATTTTCTTTTAATATTTAATTTATTAAAATAATTAAAAAAAACATACCCCACCCCCCAAACGTGTAACGACCCAAAAATCTCGAATCTATATTCGAGAAAATACGTAAGGAAAAGACCAAAAATATTTTGAAAGTTTTAAAATAATTTACTTGGAAATGTGGTAAAATACCAAGAGTTTGGAGAAAGATGATGAAAAAGGGCAAAATGGTCATTTGACATCCAAATGACTCTTAAGAAAAGAAAATATGATTTTTGGAGCTAATATGTAATGAAATAAAAAAAATTGTGACACCAAATAATGGTGATAAGTATTTGAAAGTTAATTCTAGTAAAAAGTGTAATTTGGTCAATTTACCATAAAAGGGTAATTTGGACATTAGACCATGTGAAGGACCACATATGTAAAAATATTGTTTGCTTGTGGCAAAAATATAAGAAACGAAGGTTTTATGTGATAAAAATTGATTATAGTGGTTAAAGCCCAAGGAATAGAACTTCAGGGACTAAACTGTAAAATCTGAAAATATAAAAAGAGAAAAAATAACTCTCATAATTCTCAGAAATTATAGAGAGTTCTAGAGAGGTTATGGGAGGGTTTTCTTGAGAGAAAAATCCTGGAAATTCGTGAAGATATAAGAAGAATTGAAGCACCAAGCTTGGAATTGGAAGTTTCAAGCTAAAAACCAAGGTTAGTGAATGATTTCTAATCCAAGTTTTGTGTGTTCTTCACGGGAAGAACTAAGGACTGAAATTACAGTCATTGATCAAAGGAGTTTAAATGATTTATAGTGTCAAATGGATTTTAAGTAATAAGAACATATATTGAAATAATCAAAGTAGGTTGTTATTGTTGAAAATTGGAATTTTGTTCAAAAACCCTAGAATTCGAGTTTTACATGATCAAATTGATTCTAAGGGGTTTTGATAAGTTCCATAAGTGATCATGGTTAAAATAAATCGGCAGAAGTGATCAATCTCGAACAATTTCGGTTTTTGAATCAAAAATGCAAAAACGGGAATGTTTGGAAAATAATTGAAATCTAAGATTTTTATGGTTAAAAACCTGAAATAAATGAATGGTTTTGGTCTTGGAACAAACCCTAGTGATTAAGTCATGTATTAAGGGCTTAAAATGAGAAAAATGGAGATTTATAGCTTGAAAATCGCGAATACTGGTTGCTGCAGACCAGGTCGCGACGTGACCTACACCCTTGTCGCGACGCGACGCGGCGCCAGGCAGAATTGCAGTGAGTCTCCTGCCAAGTGATTTTCAATTTTGAGTTTTGGTCCAAAACTTGTCCGTTTGAGCCCAAATTTTAAACATAGGTCTATTATGGCCTAAAACTTCATGGAAAATTGTCGGAACTGAAATACGACCCTCCGAGGGTACTGTAGTAAAATACGTATAAAATACGATTTAATTAAAGTTGGTCATTTTAAAGTTATATATTTATTATGACCCAAGATAGTATCATAAGGGCTCTAATGAGTTATAGAGTCAGTAACATAAATGTTAATGTATAACATGTTAAATATAGGTCCATGCCAAGTGATTATTGGATCAAAAGAGTATAAATACATGGAACGTGTAGTCAATCTTCTAGCAATACATGAGGTGAGTACATGCAGTATTTTTACCCATTCTGGGGTACATGGCAAGTAAGTATTTTCAAGATTTCTTATAAAATTTCTATATGTGAAATTATATGCAAGAATATTATTTCTAACTTGTTTGTGAAAGTATAATGTTATATTTGAAGTTATGTTTTGGTCTATGAGCCAATAATGTGAAAGTATGTTTTGGTCTATGAACCAATTATGTGAAAGTATATTTTGAATACAAGTTATACATGTTTGAAAGTATGGATAGGCATATAGCCATAAAATGTTTAAGAAGTATGTTTTGGTTACAAATTGTATATGTTTTCAAGTATGAAATGGCGTATAGCCACAAGATGTTTGGAAAGTATGATTTGGCATTAAGTCTAAAATGTTATAAAGACATGTTTTAAACATATGGTTTATGTGAAACGAAAGTTATGTATTTGGCATCTAGCCATAAAGACATAAAGTGATGTAGTTTGGCACCTAGCCACAAGTTATATGTATATGAGAAATGTTCAAGCAAGCAGCAAGTATTTTGTATGACTGGTAATTGTAGCAACCAGCGTTAGTAAGGGAACTATGTTCCAACCTACCTGGGTTAGGTAAGGGGTCTACTGGGGAAAAAGCCCCATCGCGAAGTAGATCGCCTCAGCACTTCTATGGTGAGGATTGATCCGTTCTTTCTAGCCATAGAGACTTGGGGTGTCACTTATGGTGATTAAAGCCCTAAGTATAAAAATCCAGCAAGCTTATAAAACCAGTCAAAGAAAGTAAGAAAGAAGCTATTTTTGTAAAGTATATTATGAAGTGATTTTGAAAAGTAAAGAGTTGTAGTATGTTACTACTATAAAGATTTGAAAGATGCTATTTTTCCAAAGTATGTTATGAAATGATTTAGAGAAGTAAAAAAGTTATAGTATGTTATTACTATAAAGTTTTGACATAAGTTTTATGATATAAATTTTATAAAAGTTGGAAAAAGAAGTTAAAGGTTTGAGTCTAAAACTCATGTAACTCACAAGACATTTTTGTCTTACGTATTCTATGTTTTGCCATGTATTCCAGGTTTAAATAAATTGCTATAAATGGGATGAAGTTTAGCTGGAGTGGAGCTTGAGTTAGCTCCTATCTTGGACGCAAGGTTTAATCCTTTTCTTGCTTACTATGGTTAGTTTTGGTATGTATTTGTAACACCCACTGTTTTTAAACATGTAAATTATCGGTTTTTGATAAATCGTATTTTTGTATTCATGTGTTTATACGAAAAACTATAGTATTTGAAAACAGTAGAAATGGGGTGTCACAAGTTGGTATCAGAGCCATAGTTTAAGCGAATTAGGATTGGCTTGTTCCACTCCTAGGCTTATACTCATGCTAAAGAAATGTTAGTATATGAAAGTATGCTATATGATGTCTTAAATGATTAAGACATTATGCATTATATAAAATATGTAGATATATAACACTAAGAAGTGTTAAGCTAACGTTTAGAGTGAGCAAAAATTTGACCGTTAGGAAAATTATATAATATTTTCCGTAACCGTCTAAATTTATTAGAGGCTATGTTTATAAAGTAGTAAGATTTCTAGTATTGATCATCATGTACTTATAATGGTGTTATATGTTAAACGAACCAGTGTCCCATGAGACCTTGTGGTAACAACAGAATCAATATGTATAGGTGATTATGGTAATATGGGCCCGTATTATCATAATCACAGGATATGTATTGAGACTGGTGGAATCGCAAAGGAATTATGGCATTCTGGTGGGTAAGATTTGTGAAAAGAGTAGTAAGAATAACATAGGAATTTATGCCTATGTAACAAGAACAAGAAAGATTATAAGTAATAAAAGTTAATGCAATGAATATATACCACTTATTATGGTAAAGTAAAAGAGATAATGTGATAATTAATATTTGTTTAGATAGATTGAAAGATATTAAAGTATATGCCTGTCGAGGCGAGAGAAAGTATGAATAAGAGCAATTTAAAGAGGAATTATCGGTCTTGATTACCTATATAAGAGTTGTAAGACTCTTACATGAAGAATGAAAATTTTAAGCAGAGTATAATGATAGTACATAAATTTGTAAAAAAAAAAATAAAAGAGTGGTAAAGAAGAGTTTAATGCAAGCAGGTGGTGTGCCTTAGGCATGACCATTAAATTTCAAATTTTCTTTAAAAGATGTATGAATAGTAAATATATAAAGGAAGCAGAATATCGTTGTAAGACGATAAGATTAAAACTATGAGAAAAGCTAAAAATAGAAGATGACAATGGTAGCAGAGAGTGGAAGACTAACTGCCGGGGTTGAACAAAGAAGATAAATGAAAGTGTCCAAAGATGGACAATTGAATAAGTTATAAGTACAGTGCTATAATGAGTAATAAAAACAAAGTAAGATTACCCAAATGGGGAAAAGAATGATGAATGTGAATCGAGAAATAAAGGTTGAATGCCTAAATAAATCTTAGGCAAGAAATTAAAGGTGAAACAAATGATGATAAGATAGTGGTTGCCAGGAATTAAGTTTCACAACCAAATGAATGAAATAAAAGAAGAAATACCAGTAATGAAAGAGCATAATGATGTATGATAATGGAAGAAAACCAAAAGCATGTGAGCAAAATGACTAAGGGTCATAAATGATATGAAGTAAAGAAAAATAGTAAATATCTAAACAAGTAATAGACGAAGAATTAAAGATAATGTAAGAACTATGATAAACAGACAGGAAGTTACTACTTCCGAATGAGAATAATGGCTAAAAGTCTCCAAAGATTTTGAGAAATGATTAGTATATGGCTGGTAACCATGAAATACAAAGAAATGTATATATGTATATACGTGCTTATAAATGTAAAAGCATGAGTAAGTTTTGGAATATATATATATATATATATATATATATATATATATATATATATATATATATATATATATATAATGTATAAAAGTATAAAAGTGGTTATGAAATAGATATTCTAATTAGAATACTATAAAGTATGAAGCAAAAGAGTAAAATGATGTATTGGGCAAATTGCCTCGAAATACAAAAGAACGAAAGATGATGAGAAAATCGGGGGCAGTCGTGTATCACCTAGAGATACATAAGAAGGAAGTTTTATAAGAAATATGAAATATATAATGTTATAAAGAAATATATAGTGTAAAGAAGTGAAGTTTAAATGAAAGAATAACATAATGTGTTAGGCATGTAGCCTTACAACACATAACAGAGATGGTAAAAGATGTAAAGCTAAGAAAAATATTTTGTTAGCATTAGCTACGACAGGTAAAGAGTAACGAATGATATTGGTAATTGAAAGAAGTTGTCATGGGACGAAAATGTTAAAAATGCCTAGTTGAGTTCTTAAACCAAAAGAGAACCAAGTATATATATATATATATATATATATATATATATATATATATGTATATTATGCAACTAAGAACTTGTAAGTATATGTCAAGAAATTAATGAATGTGGTTTGTAAAAAATAAATACACCACAAGATAGTAATATTATGAAAAGTGTAGTAAGTATGGAAATATGGATTATCGTATGCAACATGTATGAAGCCCCATAAGTGAATTGAAGAAAAACAAATTTTGAATTAATCATGGTAAACAATTTAAATACCGTGAGGAAAGAATAAGCTAAAGATCAGGTGCTAAACTAAGCACTAATGTGAGGGATAAGAATTGGCAAAGAAGTACTAAAACGTAAATAATAAAATGAGAATGGCACACGGAGTACCCAAGAAGATGAAAAATGTACTAGATATTGATACCATTAAGTATGATGAGTAAATGAGGATGAAATCTCATAAATAATAAAGGAAGATGAAAGAAATATCTAAGTTGATTATATGTTGAATATGAAAGTAATACAAGAAAAGACTGATATAAGACAAGTATTAGAGAAGGTAATACATATGATGTACAGGAAATGAGTAAGAAGTATGTGAAAAAAAATGATTTTTCTTAAAAGTGTGAAATAAGAAGGAAGTTGACTGAAATAATAGAACGACTTCAATAGTAAAACGGTACAAGTTTATAAGGTTAAATATGGTGTATTATACATAGAAAGAAAGTTAATGATGTCTAATTGTTAAAATAAAAAGCGGTATGTTGTTTCGATTCTTCTAGAGTAAGATATGCAGATTTTTACAAAAATATATTGTTTTGACAGCTTCCGTCCCAAACAGAAAAGTAAGGATGTGAAATAAAACGAAAGGAATGCATTCCTTATGAGTGGAAATAAGTCGAGAATTGATAGTGGATGTAAAGAATAATAAAGTGAAGTTTAAAAGATCTAAAGAACAACTATGTAAAGATAAGAAGTTGTAAAACCTCTAAAAAGAAAGAAGAAGTTATGTTCGAGTAAAATGTCCATTAAGGGACAAAATTTATATAAGGAAAAGATTTTGTGTATCCATGAAATTGCATAAATACGAAACATATATAATTATGTTTAATGGTATTGGGAATCTTTATAAATAAAGAATGTTGTGAGTAAAATCTCACATGTTTTAGTAAAGATATGAGAAGAATTATAAAGTAGATTGCTATTTATGATAAAAGAGTATTGAAGTATGAAACTATTTTGTAAAATAAGTTTACTAAGAGAATGTATATAAATGAAATGAGGTATGTTGAAAATGTTTTTGTATGTGACCATCATTGAAATAAGACGAACTGTTTTTATAAGAATCAAGTTTCAAAAAGGGTTCAATCGATCAAACCCTCTTTCGAAAAATCTATAATAAACATCTCTTAATCGTACAAATATATGTTGATGACATTATTTTCGGTTCTACTGATGAATCTTTGAGTGTTAAGTTTGCAGATCTAATGAAGAGCAAATTTGAAATGAGATGATTGGGGAGATGACTACTTTTCTCGGACTTCAAATCAAACAGTCCAATGATGGCATATTCATCAACCAAGAGAATTATATCAAAAACCTTCTCACTCGCTTTACAATGGACAAATCCAATACTGCCAAAACCCCAATGGCCTTTGGATACAAAATCGATGCAGACTTAGATGGCAAACCCGTTGATCAGAAAGAATATCGTGGAATGATCGGATCACTATTATATCTCACTGCCAGCAGACCTGACATCATGTTTTCTACATGTGTCTGTGCCAGATACCAAGCAAATCCAATGGAATCCCATGTCATTGCTGTGAAACGCATCTTCAAATACCTAAAAGGCACTCCCAAACTTGGCCTTTGGTATCCAGCTAAATCCGATTTTCAGCTGAACGCTTTCACCGACTCAGACTATGGAGGATGCAAGCTAGATAGGAAAAGTACATCTGGTAGTTGTCAATTCCTAGGAGGTCGACTAGTGAGTTGGTCTTCAAAGAAACAGAGTTGTGTATCCACATCAACAGCAGAAGCTGAATACGTCGCTGCCGCCAGCTGTTGTTCACAAGTCATATGGATGCAAACTCAACTGCGTAACTATGGCTTCAGAGTTTCACAAATTCCTATATTTTGTGACTCAACCAGTGCAATAGCCATTTCTCACAATCTCGTTCACCATTCCATGACAAAGCACATCGATATTCGATATCACTTCATTAAAGACAACATTCAAAAGGGTCATATCGAATTACACTTCATAAACACCGAATATCAAATTGCCGATGTCTTCACTAAGGCTCTCGATGAAACAAAGTTTCTATACTTCCTAGGCCGTCTAGGAATGTTAAATCCAGATATCATCAATCCTTAAATTTTACTTTTTGTTTGTACAAAATTGTGTTTACTTTTATTCAAAAAGAAAATTCAAAAAAAAAGAAAAACAAAAAAAAATTACAAAACTTCAAAAGACAAAAAGATTTTAGATTTTTATAATTTTCATATCTTTCCTTAAAAAATAAAACCAAAATTTCCAAAAACATTCAAATAACCAAATTTCCAAAAACATTCAAAAAAAAAACAAATTTTCAAAAATACAATAAAAGACTTGCCATAATAATATTTTATAGAACCTTGTGATTAATCGTCTCTTGACTTAATTTTCAAATGCTTATGCTCGATGAAGATTTTAAGTCATATTGATTCTCAATTGGAGTGAAGGTTCAAATCTCCTACTTTTCATAATGTATATAGCTTTATTTCCTTCGATTTTATTTCATTATTGACGATTTTAAACAATCAAGGGACATAAGGTTAGGAGGTTCAGATGAAAACAAAAAACCCATGTGAGAATTTGTGCCTCGTCGATCTAAATCATTGTGGAATTCATTTCTTGTGAGCTTAGGTGTGTCACTATTGCTTATAAGGTATATCCGATTATACCTTGTCACGGTCTCATTTTTGCTTAGATATCAAAATGACCAGGGACGATACCTTCATTTCTTACATACGAGACAAAATGTCTTTTATGCCACCTATCCCTACCTAGATAAAAGCCAACCAAAAATGAAGACAGCCTCAAAATAAAAAGACTCCAAGCAACGACATATCCTTACAAAAAAATCAAAGGCGAAACAAAGATCTATCAACATCCAATCCTCAAAGACGAGTGAACAAGAAAGTCAAATCACTCACTGAAGAAATACCAAACAAAACAAAACTTTCAACCAAATGGTTATTAAAAAAAACAAAACAAAAAAAAACAAAAACAAAAAAATTGTTCTCAATTGTAGCAACTTCTCAATGATAAAACAAAATATCTTTTTACAATAAATCGATATTGATCAACAAACAGGATACCATCAAAGAATAAGCTGCAACAACAATGGATTTCCCGGGATACTGTAGCCTTCATCAATGAAGATTTCTTAGTTGCAAACTGCACTATGAAAATTGTTAAACCCCTCTACATGTATTTCCCGACGGAGAGAGAGTGAACATTAATGGCATGAATGAAGAAACCCGCTGAGTAATGCCTAAACCAGTCTTATGTGATTGATTATCTAATAATGAAACTAAGTGACTTTACAGGAAAAGCATAGATGAATACCTCCAATATGAGTGTGAGTCGTCAAAGAGAGATATCACTCATTTTTAGTGATCATTAACTTGTTCTGCTACCAGAACAACCAAACACCCAAGTGAAATGTGAGCTATATCTATGAGCGTTCATCTGAATCGACCTGTTAGACCACTTGTCGTCATTGATAGTGCTATAAAATCTTAAGAAATTTATTTAGATACATATATGGCTACCCTTTGATAACCGAACCCGAGACTTTGATTCGGAAACAAACATTCTTCAAAATCTTTTTCAAAACATAAGATATGTAAAACCAAGTCACAAACTTTCAAAATGATTACAATGGTTTTATATATATCTTATCATTGACAAAACTTTTATCCCAAATCTTCAATGTTAAAATTGTTAATGTGATTATATCTGTCCTTATTTCATCAATGATCACATAGGGGGAAATTGTTGAAAATGTTTTTGTATGTGACCATCATTGAAATAAGACGAACTGTTTTTATATTATCTAACAAATATTATCAGTTTATTTCAGGTTGCATGGATTCGAGATTAAAACTAGAAAATAACAAAAAGATTTTTAAAAGCAAAAACAAAGAAAAATATAAAAGAAATTATATTAAATCTATTTAAAATGAATTATTGGAAATATAGTTTCTAAATAATTTATTTTATTAGATTTAATTAATTTTATAAATTAAAAATGATTTTTCCTAATTTATTTTAATTTATTTCGGTTTTTAAAATCAATTTAAATTAAAAAAAAAGGAGGAAAAGAAACAGCCCAGCCCAAGCTCCTAGATCCAGCCCACCTCCTGATCCGGCCTAGCCCATCCGCCTGCGACCCGGACTGCATGATCCACCGCCTGCTCCGGAATCCGAACCCGCCCTAGCTCCGATCCGTTTCTCCTCACGAAAGCTCCGCGCATCGACCCAGCGTCTGACCCCGCTCCGCCCCGCCTCCAGATCCGGCTCCCACTTCTCGCGACCCAGCTCCACTTCCGGATCCACCCGCCGAATCGAACCGCTCCGTTTATACTCACAAAAGATCCGCGCCTTTGACCCGGCCGCGACCCGATCCGACCCATCCGACAAAACCGTGAAATCTGGCTGAAATTTTACAGTTTTGGTCCCTAAACATCCGAAATTCATCCAAATATCACCCAAAACCCTTTAAAATCCATATATAAACCATTTTACATCATTTTTTCATAACAACACAAAAATAAACCTACAAAAAAATACCAAAACCTCTCCAACTTCCACCATCTTATTTCCAACATCCAAACACTCTCCAAAAACCCTTTCAATCACCAACAAACACCAAGATCACCAACCAAAAACACCAATAACACAAAAAACACCAAAAACACCAAGATCAACACCAAGAACACCAAGAACACGAAGAACACCAAGAACACGAAGAACACCAAGAACACCTAGAACACAGTCTATTAAGATCCAGTCCAACCCTAAGCCAGTTCAGTCAATTTATTTGACGAACCTACTTGATAGACCAGTCGTTTCACCAGTCCTGTTATAAACCAGTTCAGTGAATTTATTTGACGAACCTACTTGATATATATTTATATAATTATAGTTATTTATATTATTTATTGTTTTATGTCTTTTAATTATAGTCATTTATATTATTTACCGTTTTAAGTCATTTAAATACAGTTATTTATATTATTTATAGCTTTCAGTCAATTATAGCTTTCAAGTTTATTTTTATTCCGCAACTCTTATTGTTTATTCCGCATATTATAATTAATATATATTTCTGTCACACAGTAAACGGTGCAAGCCTTTATTTGTGGTGATCATATAATATATTTTCATCAAGATAGAAAGAAAAGTAACTAGAATGAAGAGTATGAAACATGAATGAATGACTAAAAAGTTGAGAAAAAGGATAAATGACTAAAAGAGTATCTTGGTCATTTATAAAAGAATTATATATGTTATGATATGAATTCTGAATATTAAAAGGAAAAGAGGATAAATTAACCAAAAATGTATTTTGGTTAAATGGATAAATGTAAATTACTAAAAGGATATTCGGATGAATATACCTGTCATAAGAAGAAAAAAAATTAGAAGTGGGATAATCTTTAAAGCACAAGTTCCTGAAAATTATTTAGCAAGTTACGCATCTTAAATAAAAGATTTATAAGTCAAGGAAGTAAAATGATATTTCGTCCAAGATAAAAGTGTAAGTAAAGAACAGAAAATCATACCATGTAAAAGCCGAAAAGATTCCGAGGACGGAATCCCAATAAGGGGGAGGTAGTTGTAACGACCCAAAAATCTCGAATCTATATTCGAGAAAATACGTAAGGAAAAGACCAAAAATATTTTGAAAGTTTTAAAATAATTTACTTGGAAATGTGGTAAAATACCAAGAGTTTGGAGAAAGATGATGAAAAAGGGCAAAATGGTCATTTGACATCCAAATGACTCTTAAGAAAAGAAAATATGATTTTTGGAGCTAATATGTAATGAAATAAAAAAAATTGTGACACCAAATAATGGTGATAAGTATTTGAAAGTTAATTCTAGTAAAAAGTGTAATTTGGTCAATTTACCATAAAAGGGTAATTTGGACATTAGACCATGTGAAGGACCAAATATGTAAAAATATTGTTTTCTTGTGGCAAAAATATAAGAAAAGAAGGTTTTATGTGATAAAAATTGATTATAGTGGTTAAAGCCCAAGGAATAGAACTTCAGGGACTAAACTGTAAAATCTGAAAATATAAAAAGACAAAAAATAACTCTCATAATTCTCAGAAATTATAGAGAGTTCTAGAGAGGTTACGGGAGGGTTTTCTTGAGAGAAAAATCCTGGAAATTCGTGAAGATATAAGAAGAATTGAAGCACCAAGCTTGGAATTGGAAGTTTCAAGCTAAAAACCAAGGTTAGTGAATGATTTCTAATCCAAGTTTTGTGTGTTCTTCACGGGAAGAACTAAGGACTGAAATTACAGTCATTGATCAAAGGAGTTTAAATGATTTATAGTGTCAAATGGATTTTAAGTAATAAGAACATATATTGAAATAATCAAAGTAGGTTGCTATTGTTGAAAATTGGAATTTTGTTCAAAAACCCTAGAATTCGAGTTTTACATGATCAAATTGATTCTAAGGGGTTTTGATAAGTTCCATAAGTCATAATGGTTAAAATAAATCGGCAGAAGTGATCAATCTCGAACAATTTCGGTTTTTGAATCAAAAATGCAAAAACGGGAATGTTTGGAAAATAATTGAAATCTAAGATTTTTATGGTTAAAAACCTGAAATAAATGAATGGTTTTGGTCTTGGAACAAACCCTAGTGATTAAGTCGTGTATTAAGGGCTTAAAATGAGAAAAATGGAGATTTATAGCTTGAAAATCGCGAATACTGGTTGATGCAGACCAGGTCGCGACGCGACCTACACCCTTGTCGCGACGCGACGCGGCGCCAGGCAGAATTGCAGTGAGTCTCCTGCCAAGTGATTTTCAATTTTGAGTTTTGGTCCAAAACTTGTCCGTTTGAGCCCAAATTTTAAACATAGGTCTATTATGGCCTAAAACTTCATGGAAAATTGTCGGAACCGAAATACGACCCTCCGAGGGTACTGTAGTAAAATACGTATAAAATACGATTTAATAAAAGTTGGTCATTTTAAAGTTATATATTTATTATGACCCAAGATAGTATCATAAGGGCTCTAATGAGTTATGGAGTCAGTAACATAAATGTTAATGTATAACATGTTAAATATAGGTCCATGCCAAGTGATTATTGGATCAAAAGAGTATAAATACATGGAACGTGTAGTCAATCTTCTAGCAATACATGAGGTGAGTACATGTAGTATTTTTACCCATTCTGGGGTACATGGCAAGTAAGTATTTTCAAGATTTCTTATAAAATTTCTATATGTGAAATTATATGCAAGAGTATTATTTCTAACTTGTTTGTGAAAGTATAATGTTATATTTGAAGTTATGTTTTGGTCTATGAGCCAATAATGTGAAAGTATGTTTTGGTCTATGAACCAATTATGTGAAAGTATATTTTGAATACAAGTTATACATGTTTGAAAGTATGGATAGGCATATAGCCATAAAATGTTTAAGAAGTATGTTTTGGTTACAAATTGTATATGTTTTCAAGTATGAAATGGCGTATAGCCACAAGATGTTTGGAAAGTATGATTTGGCATTAAGTCTAAAATGTTATAAAGACATGTTTTAAACATATGGTTTATGTGAAACAAAAGTTATGTATTTGGCATCTAGCCATAAAGACATAAAGTGATGTAGTTTGGCACCTAGCCACAAGTTATATGTATATGAGAAATGTTCAAGCAAGCAGCAAGTATTTTGTATGACTGGTAATTGTAGCAACCAGCGTTAGTAAGGGAACTATGTTCCAACCTACCCGGGTTAGGTAAGGGGTCTACTGGGGAAAAAGCCCCATCGCGAAGTAGATCGCCTCAGCACTTCTATGGTGAGGATTGATCCGTTCTTTCTAGCCATAGAGACTTGGGGTATCACTTATGGTGATTAAATCCCTAAGTATAAAAATCCAGCAAGCTTATAAAACCAGTCAAAGAAAGTAAGAAAGAAGCTATTTTTGTAAAGTATATTATGAAGTGATTTTGAAAAGTAAAGAGTTGTAGTATGTTACTACTATAAAGATTTGAAAGATGCTATTTTTCCAAAGTATGTTATGAAATGATTTAGAGAAGTAAAAAAGTTATAGTATGTTATTACTATAAAGTTTTGACAGAAGTTTTATGATGTAAATTTTATAAAAGTTGGAAAAAAAAGTTAAAGGTTTGAGTCTAAAACTCATGTAACTCACGAGACATTTTTGTCTTACATATTCTATGTTTTGCCATGTATTCTAGGTTTAAATAAATTGCTATAAATGGGATGAAGTTTAGCTGGAGTGGAGCTTGAGTTAGCTCCTATCTTGGACGCAAGGTTTAATCCTTTTCTTGCTTACTATGGTTAGTTTTGGTATGGATTTGTAACACCCACTATTTTTAAACATGTAAATTATCGGTTTTTGATAAATCGTATTTTTGTATTCATGTGTTTATACGAAAAACTATAGTATTTGAAAACAGTAGAAATGGGGTGTCACAACCCGTCTCTCTCTCTCTCTCTCTCTCTCTCTCTCTCTCTCTCTCTCACACCACCATTTCTTTCAAAAACCTGCAACTCAAAAATTAAAAGGATTTCTTGTTGGCTTTGGGTTCTTTTACCCCTGGTGCAGTCTTAATTCATTCATAGAGACTTAGTCAATTCCGGTCCAAAGCAGCTTGGTGGTGGTTCTTTTACAAGGATTCTCTTTTCCCCAGATGGGTTTCTCGTTGGTTTGGACGTCTTTTCCCTGGGCAGATGATAGTTCATTCAAAGAGGCTTATCTTCAAGTGGGTTTTCTTTTATTGGGGAGTTGGACAGTTTTAGCCCCGCCTTTCTTGATCGTCTTCCCCTGTCTTTTCTTGAAGCTGGTGTTGTCCCTATGCCATTTTGGTGGACGTATTTACCCTAGGTGATTGGTTATGTTGCAGGCTCTTTTTAGAAGTTCAGTGTTTTTTTTTTGTGTTAATTTAAGTCTCAGGTTCTTCATTCTGGTGCTGGTTTTGGACTTGTACCCTGGACTTATCATTAACCACTTGAGTAATTTCCAGTTTTTAATGAAATGTGTTTTACTTTTCCTGCAGACGGTGGAGACACAATACTTGTTTGAGCCGAAAACACATACAAAAAATGAAGCTTTTGGTGATGGCAGATGAGTGCATAGATGTTAGTACTAAAAGAAAGGGTGATCATCAATTCTCAATTCAACCAATTCGAAGATCGTTTTCCATGGATTCCGCATCTGATCGACAACTTTATTTGGTTCAAGAATAATTCAAAGTAACCTGATGAATAATGTAGATGTAATTAATGAATCCATCCATGAATGCAGTGGTACCATTACTAGTAGTAGCAGGCTTAGAAGAGGTTTCTTTTCATTTGGGCACTCAAGAAGTTGCAGGTTTTTTAAAGAAATGGTGGTAAGAAAGATATGAGTCGAGAGAGAGAGAAAGAGAGAGAGAGAGAGAGAGAGAGAGAGAGAGAGGTAAGTTTTTTTTAATTACTTTAATAAATTAAATATTAAAAGAAAATGAAAAAGAAATTTAAAATGATAGAATGGTCATTTTACTTGGCGTTTGGATCATTCTTGTAAGTAAATTGCAAGTTTAAGGACCATTAAAGTGATTTTTTCAACAGTAGGACCATTATTGTAAGATCTTGCCAACCTCAGGGACCATTTTTGTAATTTAATCTAAATTTTATTTACATAGATATGGCATTGGGAACATCTGATTTTGATTTTAAAAGATAAAGCATATGAAACGAGAAGAATTGTTTATGAAAATGATGTCATATACATAATCATCCATCAATATAATTGCAGATGATCCCCACAAATCACAATGAATTAAGTCTAAAACATGCAAAAACCGTATGGGGTTAATATAAAAATGAACATTTACTTTTATATAATTGACAATACGAACATATAATAGACTTTGGTAAATTGAAGTAATAGATAAACGACCAAATTCAGCTAGAACAGAAATAATGTCAAAGGCAGCATGTCCCAAGTGATTATGTCATAACTTAAAAGAAGCAATGAAGTTCGACTTAAAGAAATACTTGATAAAATGCTCTTTGACCTTGTTCAAGAATATAGAGACCTCGATCAACCTAACCCCATGCTAGGATGTCCTTAGTGAGACGATTTTGAATGACAAAAGAGCTATCAAAAAATAAGAAAATAAAATATCAACAAGTTGATATGATGTTAATTTACTAGTTAATAATGGATTTTTTTTGGGATGTGGGACGCCAAGAACATGAATAAGTTTGAGATTTGTAGGGAAAAGAGAATGACCAATGTGAGAGATTGAAATAGTAGTTTGGTTGCCAAAAGCGAAGTGGTCTTTACCATAATATTGCTTCGCTATGTCAATGTGGTAACGTCTGGTTTCTCAAATCAAGATACACCATATAGATAAGCAATATAACCACAAAAGTAATGGTGTATCTCAAGAGTGAGCAACAAGTTTACAAGAGAACATTAAAAGCATAGGTTAAGTTCTAGTCTATACATATCACGAGATACACACTTGTTTTCCAAAAACCGATTTACACAAAACTACAGTCCAAATATGGAAAAATAGTCAGGTCCAAGTCCAACTACAGTTACCCCCCGTGATCCGCTTCCCACGATTTCTCCTACCAGAACCTAAAACACAAAAACAATAATAATTCATGAGCTACACGTGCTCAGTGATTTCATCACTGGTTAATCGGGTTGTGATGCCCGATATCTCATTGAACTCATTCTCAATTAACTATCTCAGGCACTCAGTGTGATCAACGCACTATAACTATTTTAATCATCAAACAACATAAAGCTCATAGAACATTCCTTATTCTGCAATGAATACTCAACTACAATATAGTTTATTATAAGAATCAATAAGCAACTACTCACCTGATGTCGGGTCAGTATATGGAACTCCCGAACTGCGTGTACCATGCTCCTGTCTAGCTTTGGTTGTATCACAACAACCCGAGTCAATACTCAAACATCCAAAACAATCTCAATAATATTCAACTCATAAAAATCAAGAAATTGAAAGATAGAAAGGAGTTACAATCAAAATATAATAACACTATCTTAGTTGCAGCTCCCAATTTCCATAATTTCTACTCATTCAACCGTAAAAATGCAAAAAATCAACATACTCTTACCTAGGGTTTAGGATTAGCACTCTATTTCATACTCTAATCCAAGAAAACTTACTTCAACCCAAGTTAGTTGCAAGTGGTTCATCAACACCACCTGGAACTAACTCAATCCAAGCAAACAACACTCAATTTGAAGCTGGAACGATGAGTATTACCTTATAAACGCAAGATAACGGTTCCTAATTCCAATTCTTGAGTTATAGCCTTCAAGTTCGGCCTTTGAAGGAGTGGGGGTGATTTTCTAGGGTTTTGATAGTAAAATTCGTAAACCAAGCTTTCCCAAATGAAAGAGAAAAACCACTTTAAAAAGCATATTTGCGCCATTAGCGTCTATGGCCTTAGTTAGCGACGCTAACTAAGGCAGCATGAGCCGTGTTGTCTGAAACGCCCCTTTTCAGCCCACTATTTGCCCCCAGTGCACATTGTACACGACCCGTGTGGGTCTACACGACCCGTGTGGGTCTGGAAGGGTTTCGGATCAGTTTCTTCAACCTTTTTACACAACCGTGTAACCTTCTTTTGGCATTTTTCAAGGTAAAACTTATTCTAAAAGGGTTTCTAGCCACCCTAACACATATAACAACCTACTTAATCTTAATTACACTAATATTAGCACAATTTCACTTACTGAAAAGTAACGCGGTATTACAAATGTTGAAAGATAAACGCATATGTATCGTGGCACTGGAATTAACATACCATTGAGGATGGAAAGGATTCAGTGGAAAATGAGGCTATGTCGAGGCATTTATTGACATAATGTTCGTCTTTACGGCAAAGTTGATAGTGTGGTGGTCGATTACCACAACCACCTGAGAACCCACCAAGGTTGTTTGATGTGTGACTGTGGTCGCCTCGGTTCGAATAGTTACTTTGGGTTTGATTTTGGTGTGCAATGAAAGTGACTTGAGAGACTACAGGTTCGTGTATGGATTTGAGAAACAACTTGTGGCCTTCTTCTTGAGAAAGAAGATCACTGCACAAGGGTCAGAGTTTAATGACAGACATGTTGAGCAGTAGAGAAAGTCTCAAAAGAGTGGTCGAGACCGGTGTGATTTGTCGAGTTCTTCAATGGGATGACCAAGCTAGTAAAAAAAGGTTTTGAACCGGTGACCATGATCCGAAACGAATGAGGTACCTTTCTAAGCTAACAAGGAGTCGTACAGATTTTGGTTTCAATCAACGCAATCATGACTATATAGAGTGGCGACCTTAGGTGTGTTGGTGGTGAGGTTGCACGAGGCTTCCAATCTTAACAGGACTTTGATCAAAATTTTCCTTCAATATTATATTACTCAAAATTTATATGATAAAAAATAATTGATTAATTAAAGTATAGCCGCATGCTACTTATCTCTCTTGTGTTATTGTCAATAATAATTAGGGATATTTACAAGAATAAAAGTATACATAAGAGAAATTGATAAACTTTTTTGCCATTTAATGACCGCCGAATCTGGAACGACACGTTCTAGACTAAGTTGGACTTGTTTCAGTGAGTTTAAGTAACGACGTGATGTGACGTAAAGTGATCCGAATTTTTTCATTACCTTTCTGAAGATACATTTCGGATGTACTTTTTCTAACACACATTGCATATGGATGTTATCTAGTCCAGTTTATGCCTGCATATGTCTTGGTTAAGGGTTAGACATTACAATCACAAATACAATTATTTATAGCTAAAATGAGTTTACCCAACTTAACAAATGAAGCAAGTTTTGCCACCCTCCCTCTTTACCGTTACAATCTTGAAAGAACTAATCTCAAAGCGCTAACTTGTATTAAGAAATATGATGATTGTTTTGAGTTTTTCTTTTACCATATTGGGATGTCTAGTAAGAGTCAACATGCTTATTTATGTTAAAGTTAAGAGGAATGTATGTCCACATGCCATAATTGTGTTAAATTCATTACTAATGTATTTTGTTAAGTTTTTTTTTTTTTTTTTTATTGACATTGATTTTTTTTTTTTATGGAAAAAGATGCCTCCAACTAGAAAGTATAAATATGGGTCTTTAAGAGCGATATACTTATAAAGCAATACTAGCAATGAGCTAGATAAAAAAAATTACAAAGTAATAGTTACAATAGGATTTTCCATCCAATCAAACCCAACCTAGATGAAAGTTACTATTTCTATGTACATATCCGTCAGATACACACTTAGTTGTTGCCTACATACATACATGTCATATCATACATATTTACTTGCTAGATCCAAAAGAAGGCAGCAGTAAGGCTTATATTATTTGTTGCTTAAAGCAAAAAACTATGCATTTCATTTTGTGGTGGTGCAAATATTATATTCAAATGGGGTAGTTGGATTTACATATTTTGATATTACAGTTCGTTGAATTGTGGTTACATACACTTTTTGGTTTTATGTATTGATGTTAGAAATGGTCGTGATGTGGTTATATACATATTGTTGTAATTCTTCTTATAACAGAATACGAACAAAACTGTAATGAAGCAAATATCCAAATCCAACAAAAATATATTGTAACATTAGTTCTTAAGAATGGTAATCAATTTGACAGTTACCTTCATAATTTCTAATGAGAGTATTTGGCTTTGTTACCCCAACTTAAAACCATTCCCATGAATTCATCTCCATACTCGGAGAAATGTTCTAAACCTAGTTTTGGTTTTTCTCCATTAATTTCAAGAAACTCGACCCTTTTCAAATCAGGAGTCAACATTTTCCTACTTTCTTCTTCATCCAACTTCTGGTCTTCCCTCACAGAAAATCTCTACATCATTAAAAAAAAAGCATAAGTTTTTCTTGTTAACATGCAAAGATCCAAATTAGTGTTTTGGGTTCTTGAAAAATGTACTTTTTTGCCATCTTACATAATAAGATAATGTAAAATTCCCCAGTTCAAATCTTTTTGAGATTATGTCTAGGGTTCATATTATGTCTAACACCTATCTGAGTTGTTTTATGTGCACGTCTCTTTCTTTCACATTTATGTATCCTATTAATGAAAATAGGTTCAAGTCAAAAATTGATATTCTGTCCTATTTATAGGTAAGTAGACCGAAAATTCTACCTCTATGACTATGTCAGCAATTTGAAATGCATAAAACACCAAAAAAGGTGTGAATCCATATAAAAATATACCAATAAAAATGAGAATACCTCTTTGATGATCAACTTGAGAGACTCCAGTGTGGGATAATAACTGAGAATTTGGTTAAAGTCACCAATGGTGAAGTCATCAAATGTTGTAGTTAACACCAAAGTCTTTAGATTAGGTAGACCCGGATCACATGCAGCATTAATGCCCTAGAATAATGCAATATGTCTCAAGTACAATAACAGAAGAAGAAACTAAACTGCAAATTTTTTCAAAAGAAATGAAGAATTGTGCATAAAGAGAATACTAGAATAGCCATGTACCGTACTGAAGACGTAAAGGTTGATCCACAAAGATTCCACATTAGAAATTCCAGGAAACAACACAATTCCATCAGCTGCAAGAGGTAGAAAGCCTTCAGGGTCAATCACAGCTTCCTTCAAGGAGTC
This sequence comes from Cichorium intybus, assembly GCA_023525715.1. Classification (NCBI taxonomy): domain Eukaryota; kingdom Viridiplantae; phylum Streptophyta; class Magnoliopsida; order Asterales; family Asteraceae; genus Cichorium; species Cichorium intybus. Next base: position 71,231,289 of record CM042009.1, on the reverse strand, counting down.
TAGACTTTCAAAGAAGAAATTATCAGCTGTAGGACCAGTTATCTCCAAAAACACCAGTTTTGGGCAACAAATCTTTATAGCATCACACATGCGCTCCTCTCTGTAATTTTCAATTTTCAGCTTTTTCAGCTTCGGACATGAAATACAAAGAACTTTAAGGTCGTGCATTGAGCAGGCTATCAAACTCAACTCCTCAAGTGATGGGCAGCTTTCGAGAAAATCTTTTACTAAGTTCGTGTTGTCTAATAAGTTGACGTAGATCAACTCAAGAACCCTAAGAGCCAGAAACCCCATAAAATTAGGCAAACGTAAACGACGTTCGAACAAATACAACTTTAATACCTCCAATGAACAGCAAGTCACCAGACAATGGGGCATCGTGATTTCCTCATACCCGTTGGACCCCCTTTTAGGAGAAAACGTCAAGTCAAGCTGTTTGACGTTTCTCGTGACCGCCATGTGGATCCACCGCCCTACCGTCGACATGCTGTAGTGACTAAAACACCATAAAGTAAAACTATCCAAATTGACGGATCTATTTGCTAAAACCCAATACACGAACTCTTGGAATCCGTTTTTTCTTAATTCGTGTTCTACGTCAGTATCGTCTGAGAACCGTATGTCTAAAGAGGGAACCGAAGTCCACAAATACCTCCATCGTGTGGACAAAATGCTGGTTCGAATTACTTCTTCGGTAGATGGAAGGCATGAAAGAATCAAATGAAGAATAGGATCCGGCATGCTACTGATCAAATCAGCCCCATCTTCGCGTTTTGATGCCTTTAGTGGCTCGGATTTCTTCATGCCTTTGGTGATGTTAATAATCAAAAATTACCCTGATGATCACACAGACCTTCAATCACCGAGAGAATCCAAAGCCGGATTCATCATGCGTTCGAATAGATGGAAGAAGGTTTTTGTTGATCTCCCTCTTTTTGCTCGCTCGTACCTTCTAGTGAAAGGGCGGTACGTTTTCGGATCAAAACAAAATTGAACTTCATGTGGTTTGAATTGTGAAATATACATTTAAGTTTGGCGCCTTAACGCTTAGTTGCGAGAGTTTGGCGCCTTGAGTTTTAGAGGAGGTTTGGGATTTGCTTTTTGGAACTTAAAAAACCTTTTCTACTAAAAACTTTGACAAAACAGCAAAAATGGTTTATGAGTTTGATGTTTTTGTGATTTTTGGTCTAAACTTTTTTATTTTTGTATGAATAGTTCTTTTGTAAATGTGTCTTTGTTCATATGATCTTTGTTCAAACTAAAATGTCTATTTTATACTTTTAATTTCTTTTTCTATTATTTTTAATTACTTTAGCAATTTAATTAAATAAAAAAATTTATAAACTAGATTTCCCTTCCCTACCCGATCAGAACCCTTCTCTCTCTCTCTCTCTCTCTCGCGTCATCAACTACGTCGTACCCTAAACTGTACTCGCCTCCATTACTCTCCAGAATCCTCTCACGTATCAAAAGCAGAGCTCCTGAGCAGGGGAAAACGAAGGCATTCTCCCATCGGGATCTCTCGTATCAAAGATCTCGATGATTCTCTCCTCATCGCCATGCATCAACTCGTGGACGTTAATTCAAGCCCAATATGTTGTCTTATGGCTTTAATTATGCTCTCAGGCTTTCCGATTACACTTCCAGCTTTAGCATCATGACACAAGATCCGGTAACTCGTGGTAACCATTAGGGACGAAGGATCTTGGGGTTTCTGGCCTCCGCCACCACCTTCACCACCGATGTTCCGTCGCTGGTGATGGTTGTTAAGACCGTAATGGTGGTCGTCGTTGTAGTTGTTGTTATTGTACAGTTGCTTTGTTCTAGGTAGAGTTTACATATGGTCATAGTCTTGATCGTAATAGTACCTCTTAGATATTGATCTATCCATCATTCTTTACAATTGAAAGCTAAATTTTAGGGCATTGTTATGATAAAGTCCCTAGCGTCTCCTGGAAAATTGAGCTAAAGAGTTGTGGCGTCAAATGTAGCAAGTCCAAACCGCCATTGATGAGGTTTTTAAGAAGCAATGTGGGAAGCAAGAGCAGTACCAGAGGAAGAAGGTGGAAAAGAAAAAGAATAAGTTGAAGATGTGACAATAAAAGCTAATAATCAAGGCTTGATTTCACAATCACCGCCGCAAAATACATTTCTGTTAACAAAATGCAGATCTGCTCCCTACACATCTTCTTCGTTAGCTCGTAAATTTTGGGATCGTCGGCAGGAAAAAGATAAAGGAAGAGATAATGAAAGAGATGGAAGAGAAAAAGGGGTGGGGTATTTAATTTTGTTTTTTTATTTAGTAAAATTAATAACTAATTAAAATAATAGAAAAAAATAAATTAAAAGGGTAAAATAGACATTTCACTTTAGGCATGGACCATATATACAAAGAAACCTCTACAAAAGGACTATCCATACAAAAATGCAAAGTCAGAACCACAAAAAACAACAAACAACAGGACCATTTTTGCAGTTTTGTCTAAAACTTTTTTTTTTGACATATAATACTATAATAGTAGCAAAATAAGTTTTAACAAGCATTTTCATTAGTTTTTACAGTGACGAAAATCAATAAGCTAATAAGTTATTATTCTAAAAGTGTTTGAGTTTGCTTATATATATAAATTACCAAAAACTCATTAATTGTTTCAAAAAGAGGGTTAGGTTTATTAAGCCATCTGGTATGGTGAGGGGGAGTAGTGCGGGGAAGTGAGGGGACCCCTCACTTTTGTTTCTCGCAGTGGAGATTTCATCGCACGGTGAAGCTATTTGCATGTATATTGATAATACATTGTGCATTATTATTTGTACCAAAAGTGAAACAAAGTGACAGATAACCATTTCCAAATGTGGGAAGAAGAGTGAGGGGTGTTGACCGGAAGCTGACGTGGTAGAAAAAAAGGGAGGGGGGAATGAGGGGTTATACGAGAGGGCCTTAAATAAAGGGGTATTATAGTCTTTTGATGTCAAAAAGTCAAAAGTTGTTAAAAAAGTCAGTATTATCTTACTTTTCAAAAACACATTTTTTAAATGGTTAAGAAGTTGTTTTCAAATGGCTTTTATATCTGTCACACACTAAATTTGACTTATTAGCTTTTGAAAAGTCAATAACTAATTTTAAATAACACTCTCTTAGTTATTTAATTTAATGGCAAATCTAAATAGTTAATTACAAATAATTATGCACTTGTAACATTTGGTTCATCTATTGTTATAAAACCAATTATAAAAAAATAAAAAATTGTAAGGTTGTTTTTTCTGACAAAATTTATTACAAATATTAGCCACGAATTCGTGGGATATTTTTTCTCACAAAAAAGCTCTTGAATTCTTCCCTTTAATTTTTTTTGTGAAATTTTTTTCTACAAAAATCACATTGTCCCTATTTAATATTCTTTTCAAGTTTCAACCCCAAAAAATTTGGACTGGATTCAGGGTTTATTATAAATTAATAAAATTAAAAAGAATAAGAATATATCTAAAAGAGGACTTGATGCTTAAACAATAGAATATGACGATGAATTTAGAAACTTTCAACTAATAAAAAATTGATTTGATCTGTTACTTAGCATTGACTAATACATGGTCTATTGATGAGAATGTAGTGTTGGATTTATAAGCATAATCACATGATGAATTCAACATAATCTTAATGGATATTAAACCAAATGAAGAACACTTACTTGGAAAAGATGATATCCCCTTTATTTGTAGATGGCAATCTCATGATTCTTTTTACTTCCTATTTGGAGCTTCATTGGGTTCTTGATAGATATATAGTTATAAGGGTGAGAGTCTCAACCGAATAACCGACCGGAACCTGTTAGGACTGGTTGTAGTTGTTTGGTCCGGTTCCCGATTGTTATAAAGTGTCTTAATCGGTCTTCGAGAATTTTGTCTTCGGGTCCATATTTAACAGGTATTATTGGTTCAATTAGCTGGAACCGGTATTAAATGGACATGTCTCATTCCTTTGCAATTCAGCGGCCCATCTCCAGCCCATTCCTCCCATCGTGATCCACAAAATAGAAAGAAGTCGTGTTCCATATTTGTGATCATGAGTCGTTCGTGAGTTACAGATATGGACACAAAGAATTACCGAAGTACAAAGAAGAGAAAATGCCATACTCCATGTTGACGTGAAGTCTGTTGGAATAGTGTCCAAGGTCATCAACTTGTGGTAATATTTCTAATAATGGTAGAGTCCTTCTGGGTTACCCTCATGACCCAGAAAAACATACATAGTCAGAAAATGTAAAAGGGAATGATTAGTTTATTAATTTATTGAAAAATAAATTAATTAGAAACTAGATCAATAAATTAATCGATAAATTAATTTAGAATTAATTTAGAATCAATTATAGGGTCTGGATTGTAATTGATTAAAGGTTTAATCAATAGAAACAAAGTTCAGGGGGTACGGCCGCCAAAAGGCTCCTAAGTTTGAAACCCTAGGAGCCTTGCTATAACTGATATGAACTGCATGATCCTGAACTATGTTCATGGAAATTTATGTGATTTGATCTTTTTAGTCTTCCGCTGCATATGTTTATGTGTTATTATGATCGAATCCCAACAGTGGTATCAGAGCCTCTATTCATATTTTATTTAGCCTCCAGAAACGTTCCAAGCTCCTCTCCATCCTCCTTGGGGTGATTTTTGGTGTTCTTGCCCATTTTTGAAGAGTTCTTGAAGAAGAGAAAGTGCTTGGTGGTGCTAGAAGTTGTTCCCCAAGTTTGAGTCATCAAGGTCTACATTTCTGGACCTTTGTATGTTTAAAGTTTCCTCCTTTTTATGTTTCTTAAGTTGTTCATGTAGTTATTGAGACTTTAGATGGGTTTTTGGTCCTTTTTTGGATTGATCTTTGGAGTGTGGTGATAAATGCTGAAACTTTATGTCCCTTGAGCCTTCTTTCGAAGTTTTAGACTGATTATAGGAGTAAGCCAAGCTCCCTTAGGTGTTTAAGTTGGAGTTTGCTCATTTAGACTTAGATCTTGACCATTTGCATACATGGTCATGTTTGGATGGTAAAGTTAGTATTTTTATGGATCTAGTGACTGTCTGGAAAGGTCCTGGAAAGTTTAAGACATTGGCTTATCGAATAAAGAGTTTTGGAAAGAAGTGGGCTGAACATCGTAGATAATGCCATTATATATGGAGATAGCAACGCTATCTGTGTGAAATTGGGTTTTCGAGACATTTGGACTTAGCAACGCTATCCTTAGGTGATAGCGGCTAAGTGAGGGTTGACTTTTGTGTTGACCGTTGACTTTTTGACCGGTTTGACTTTTGGTCAAATTTGAGAGATTCGGGGTACTAGTCTTAGAGGTTTATTCTGTTTGGATTTAAGATTTGCTAAGTGAAGTTTATCCTTATTAGGAAGCTCGTGTTGTCGGGATCTGAGGACACACACGTGGAGTGCAGTCTAGCTTGGCGTATCAGGTGAGTCTTCTCACTATACTGTGTGTGAAGTTGGATGCGTAGGATTTACTGTATCTTCGAGGGCAAGATAATGTTTGTTTGCTAGACAAATAGGATTGTATGTGCTTACGTCTAGTCATATGGTTTCGTTCTTACGACTTCGGCTAGCACTATTGAGAGTGCTAAGTCGTGATGCTCTAGATGCGGACTCTGGGATAGGGCCGTGCCGGGATCCCACAGTGATGACAGATAGAGGTTGGCGCTATTGAGAGTGCTAAGCCAGAATGCTCAGGATGCGGATTCCGAGATAGGGCCGTGCCGGGATCCTCGAGGGACGATGTCAGTTTGGGTCATTCCTAGATGTTGTTTATGTTTTATGTGATGGAAGTGGTATTTTGGGGGACTCACTAAGCTTTATGTTTACTCTTTCACCCTAACTGTTTTTCAGGTATTTACTAGCTTGAGCTTGGAGTACAGCGTGACTGATCTGAGGGTTTGATATTTAAGTCTTCCGCTGAATAATGTTTTAACTGTTTTGTTAAACATGGTTTCAAATGTTTTAAATTATCAAGTTTGAATTAAATGATTTTTATTTTCCAACCCGTTTTATGAATTTGATCCGTTTTATAAATGGAAATTGTACTCTGGAATTTGGAACGTTACACATCATATAAATATTAACTGCAAATGGACCAAAACCCTAAGCCCATAAACAAAAGATAAGAACAGAAAAACATAGATAAACATGGAAATTATTACTGATAAGCATTACCACCAATTCTGTTATCTTCGGATCAACATTGAAACGCCTTCGGATCTTCAACACATTCGGACAAGAACTTCAGAACTTTGGACGACATAATCTTTGCCACAATCAAGATCCTAACAGGATGACTAAGCTAGTAAAAAAAGGTTTTGAATCGGTGACCATGATATGAAATGGATGAGGTACTTTTCTCAAGCTAACAAGGAGTCAGACAATTTTGCTTTCGATCAACGCAGTCATGACTATACATAGTGGCGACCCTAGGTGTGTATGTGGTGTGGTTGCATGAGGCTTCCAATCGTGACGGGACTTCGATCAGAAATTTCCTTTAATATTATATTACTGAAAAATTATATGACAAAAAATAAATCATTAATTAAAGTATAGTCGCATGCTACTTATCTCTCTTGTGTATTGTCAATAATAGTTAGAGGTATTTACAAGAATAAAAGCATAAATAAGAGAAATTGATCAACTTTTTTGCCATTTACCGAAATAATCACCGAGTCTGGAACGACATGTTTCGGACTGAGTTGGACTTGTTTCAGTGAGGTTAAGTACCAACATGAACTTTTCAGAAGATACATTTCGGATGTATTTTTTCTGACACGCATTGCAGACGGGTATTATCTGGTCCAGTTTATGTCTGCATATGTCTTGATTAAGGTTAGACATTACCATCACAAATACAAATTATCTATAACTAAAATGAGTTCACCCAACTTAACCAATGAAGAAAGTTTTGCCACCCTCCCTCTTTATTGTTACAATCTTGAAAGAACTAATCTCGAAGCACTAGCTTGTATTAAAAAAGATGACTACGACTGTTTTGAGTTTTTCTTTACCATATTGGGATGTCTAGTAAGAGTCAACATGTAGATTTATGTTAAAGTTAAGAGGAACGTATGTCCACATGCCCTAATTGCATTAAATTTAATAATAATGTATTTTGTTAAGTTATTGACATTGATTTTTCATGAAAAAAGGATGCCTCCAACTAGAAATATGAATATGGTTTTTTAAGAGCCATATACTTATAAAGCAATACTAGCAATGAGCTAGATTAAAAAAATTATAAAGTAATAGTTACAATAGGATTTTTCATCCAATCAAACCAACCTAGATGAATCTTACTATTTCTATGCACACGACAAAATGCTCTTTTCAAACATATCCTCATTTCGAAACTTAGCATGATCAAAGACACAAATGTTGCACAATGGGCAATGATCCAAATGAGTGTCATAATGATTGCTTCCAATGCCTTCTTTTTCATTCCCGAAATAAGCTTTGTATCAACCCTTTCAAACAACTCTATAATGTTATTAAAACTTGGCATAATCACTCTGAAACTTATTACACTAACAATGTAATCTTCAACCTCTAAGATTCCAAACCCACCTATCTGAAACTTTTGTAATGTTTTGATGTTGTAAATCAATGTTCAAATTTTGCATTTGAACACCCACTTTTTCTACCTTTTAAAATTGATAGATAATTATATTCTTAGATCATGAACCCCAGACAGGAGTATAAACCCAATCGAATGAAGCTTATATGTTTAATATATCCAAGAGATCTGTCCGCAGTTGAAATAAGTCCACTTCCAAAATGATTTTCTATAGAGATGACTGTGATTATCTTAACTCTTCACATGTATATATCCCTTTATTAACTTCTGATTGTTTATATGTTTCATGATAATACATACTTGTAAGCTTCTGTGATTTACATATCATACATACACCTACCATACATACATTCAAATAAGTAGCTGTTGCATACATACACACCTGTCATATCATACATACATACATGTCATCTACATACATACCTATCATGCATATTTATTACATGTCATACATACATACATACAAACATATCTGTCAGATACACACATAGTTGTTGCCTACATACATACCTGTCATATCATACATATGTACTTCCTAGATTTAAAAGAAGGCTGTAGTAAGGCTGACATATTGATGTTATAACTTATAATTGGTAGAATTGTGGTTACATACATTTTTTGGTTTTACGTATTGATTTAAGAAATGGTCGAGATGTTGTTACATACATATTTTTGTAATTCTTCTTATAACAGAATACGAACAAAACTGTAATGATAAAATATCCAAATCCAACAAAAAAATCTAGTTACCCTATACTACTTACAGTTTGCAAAAAACCTTGTAACATTAGTTCTTAAGAATAGTAATCAGTTTGACAGTTACCTTCATAATTTCTAATGAGAGTATTTGGCTTTGTTACCCCAACTTAAAACCATTCCCATGAATTCACGTCCATACCGGGAGCAATGATCTAAACCTAGTTTTGGCTTTTCTCCATTAATTTCAAGAAACTCGACCCTTTTCAGATCAGGAGTCAACATTTTCCTACTTTCTGCTTCATCCAACTTCTGGTCTTCCCTCACAGAAAATCTCTAAATCATAAATAATAATAAAAAAATGAGTTTTTCATGTTAACATGCAAAGATCCAAACTAATGTTTTGGGTTCTTGAAAAATGTATTTTTGCCTTTTCATATAATAGGATATTGTAAAGGTTCCCAGTTCAAATCTTTTTGAGATTGTGTCTAAGATTTCATTTTTAGTAATTTTTTATTTTACTAATTTGATAAATATAATTTATTTATAGACCGAAATGCCTCTGCTTATGTCAGCAATTTGAAATGCATAAAACACCAAAAAGGGTGTGAAAATGAGCCACAAGCTTGAAGAATGTGATACATATAAAAAGATACCATTAAGAATGAGAATACCTCTTTAATGATCAACTTGAGAGACTCCAGATTGGGATAATAACTGAGAACTCGGTTGAAGTCATCCATGGTGAAGTCATCAAATGTTGTAGTTAACACCAAAGTCTTTAGATTATGTAGACCCGGATCACATGCAGCATTAATGCCCTAGAATAAGTGTTTGAAGTTATTATTCATGGATTCCCACTTTAGTAGGATAAAATATAACAATGCAACATGTCTCAAGTAATTCAACAAGGCTATGTAGTAAAATAACAGAAGAATAAGCTAAACTGCAAATTTTTTCAACAGAAATGAAGTTTTGTGCATAAAGAGAATACTAGATCGAATAGCCATGTACCTGACAGAAGAAGTAAAGATTGATCCGCAAAGATTCCACATGAGAAATTCCAGGAAACAACACAGTTATGCTGTTGAATTCAGCTTCAGCTTCAGGAGATAAGATTTCAGGCTCAATCACAGCTTCCTTCAAGGAATCTAGACTTTCAAAGTAAAAATTATCAGCTGTAGGACCTGTTAGCTTCAAAAACACCAGTTTTGGGCAACAAATCTTAATGTCATCACACATGCGGTCCTCTTCATCATCTTCAATTTTCAGCTTTTTGAGCTTTGGACATGAAATACAAAGAACTTCAAGTTGGTTCATGAAGCAGGCTATCAAACTCAAGTCCTCAAGCGATGGGCAGCTTTCAAGAAAATCTTTTACTAAGTCCTTGTTATCTATTAAATTGACGTAGCTCAACTCAAGAACCCTAAGAGCGGGAAACCCCTTAAAATTAGGCAAACTTAAATCATGTTCGAACGAACACAACTTTAATACCTCCAATGAACAGCAAGTCACCAGACAATGGGGCATCGTGATGTTCACATACTCTTTGGACTCCTTTTTAGGAGAAAAAGTCAAGTCAAGTTGTTTGACGTTTCTCGTAACCGCCATGTGAATCCACCGCCCTACCGTCGACATGCTGTAGTGACCAAAACAACATAAAGTAAAACTATCCAAATTGACGGATCTATTTGCTAAAACCCAATACACAAACTCTTGGAATCCGTTTTTTCTTAATTCGTTTTTTACGCCATTACCCTCTGGGAACCATATGTCTAAAGAGGGAACTGAAGTCCACAAATACCTCCATCGTGTGGATAAAATGCTGGTTCGAATTACTTCTTCGGTAGATGGAAGGCATGAAAGAATCAAATGAAGAATAGGATCCGGCATGCTACTGATCAAATCAGCCCCATCTTCGCGTTTTGATGCCTTTAGTGGCTCGGATTTCTTCATGCCTTTGTTGATGTTAATAATCAAAAATTACCCTGATGATCACACAGACCTTCAATCACCGAGAGAATCCAAAGCCGGATTCATCATGCGTTCGAATAGATGGAAGACGGTTTTTGTTGATCTCCCTCTTTGCTCGCTCGTACCTTCTGGTGAAAGGGCGGTACGTTTTCGGATCAAAACAAAATTGAACTTCATGTGGTTTGAATTGTGAAATATACATTAATGTTTGTCCCGAAATTGCACATTTGGTCATCCTTTTGGTTTTTTTCACGCTCATGGTCCTTGAACTGCACTTTTGCTTACACTTTTGGTCCATTGGCCAGGTAAAAATACCAATATACCCTTTTTATTTTCTTTTTTTTTCTTTTGAAATATTATTATTTTGGTAATTAAAAAAAAAAAAGAAAATTCAGCCACGACCGGTAGCGTTCATCGTAGAGGGTTGTGGATTGCTTACACTTTAGGCTTAGTGAATGAAACTCAATTCCAGTTACCGGTCTTCTTTGTTTAGATTAGTTTCGTTTACCAATCTTCTTTGTTTAGGCGACTTCCGATTAGTCGATTACCACTCTTCTTTGTTTACCGACTGAATTATGATTATCGACTTCTGATTATAGGTGTTCTTTGCTTAGGCGATGCTCGATTCTAGTTAGATGATTGAATTCATCAATCGATTGCTCGAATCCGATTGAACTACGATCACCAAATTCCAATTACCGACGTGGATTGATTCCTCGACTCAACCAGTTCCACGATTTCCGATTGAATCCTCAATTGATTCAGGGGAGATTGACAAAGCACAGAGCATGTGATGAAGCTGTTGTTGATTGATAGGTGAGATTGACGAAGCTTTTGATCGATTCAGGGGAGATTGATTCCTCAATTGAATGCCTCGATGTGGAATCTAGAGACGAAGTCGCCGTACCTTGTTGCAATTCAAACCGCTCCTCCGCCGTCTCGGTCACCTCCTCCACCTCCTCCACCACCACCACTGCCGTCGCATCCTCTGATAATCCCATCTCCGAATGTTGGTTTAAGTAAAGACAACTTAGAATCATCACCCAAACAATCAAATTCATCAAACAACCATAACTCTCTTCTGGCGAGAATCCCACCACCTGTTGTGACGATGGTGGAGGTGGGGTAGTTTCTGGTGGTGCGGTATCGATGGAATAAAGATGGACGGGAAAAAGAGAGGAAGAATCGGCTACGGTTTGGATTTTTCAGGGAGAGCTGAATGTTTGTTCTCCCCGTCACACTTGACGTACGACAACCATTTACAGGTATTTGTTAGAGGTTTTTGGGACGCTTGGGTTTTGAGTTTCAATTAGGTTGGGATGCTTGGGTTTTGAGTTTCAATCGGGTTTAGTTCCAAATTCCCCACTTTTCATCCTTTGCTCGTACAAAAAGTACGAAAAGTTAGTAGTGATTATGCTAGAAGTTGGGATACCATCGACCATCGACCATCAAGAACATCGACTCGATCTCTTGCTGCAAAACTGTTTTGGATACCATCGACCATCAAGAACACGAAGCGAGTTTGCCGGAGAAAAGGATTTTGTTTTTTTAATTGATTTAATAAATAATACATTAAAAGAAAAATAAAAAGAAATAAAAAGGGCATTTTAGTCTTTTTTTTACCTGGCTAAGGGACCAAATGTGTAAGCAAATGTCCAGTTCAGGGACCACGAGCGTGAAAAACCAAAAGGATGACCAAAAAGTGCAATTTTGAGACACAGGGACCAAATTTGTAATTTACTCAAACAAGTATTTGAATTAGTTTTTACGGTGAAAAAAGTAAATAATTGATAAGTTATTTTCTTAAAAAATGTTTGACTTTGTTTATATATGTAAAATTATCAAAAAATCAAAAGTTGTTTCAAAAGTAAGGTTGAGTTTATTAAATAATGGATATTATGTTCTTTTAATATCAAAAACTAAAAAGTTATTTCAAAAAGTCAGTATTTTCCTACTTTTCAAAAACTCATTTTTGAAGTGGTTTAGAAGCTTGTTTTAAAACGACTTTTATATATTTCAAACACCATTTTTGACTTATTAGTTTTTTAAAAATCCAATAGGTCATTTTAAAAAGCACTCACATACATCCTCTTAATGATTTAATTTAAGGGTAATCTAAACAGTTAATTACTGAAATGATCGTGCGTCGATAACATTTGTTACATCTTTTATTTATTATTATTATTATTATTATATATATATATATATATATATATATATATATATATATATATATATATATATATATATATTTGTAAGGTTATTTTTTCTGACAAAATTTCTTGCAAATATTAGCCACGAATTCGTTGAATTTTTTTTCTCACGCAAAGCCCTTGAATTCTTTGCTAGAATGCTTTTTTGTGGAATTTTTATCCTAGAAAATTCACATTGTTCTTATTTGATATTCTTTTCAAGTTTAAAACCCAAAATTTTGTACTGGATTCGGGGTTTATTATAAACCAATAGAAATTAAAAAGAATAAGAATGTAGTCATAATAGGACTTGTTGCTTAAACAAAAGAAGATGATGATGAATTTGGAAACTTTAATAAATATTTGATTTGATATGTTACTTATGGATGGGAATGTTTGTCTCCCGTCACTATTATTTCTAGACAAATGTTGCAAAAATATCGGGAAATCAAAAATACATATAAGGTATGTTTGCTATGATAGAATGTAATAATGAATGAATGGAATGAGCTCCATAATGGAATGAATCATTATATTTAATTGTTGTAGAAATCCGGAAGTTTAAATCAAGATTAATATTATTTTATTTAGTTCTTATCCTTAGTTGCTAGTTTATCTATATCTAGTTAGTTTTAATTTAAATTCAAGTCTAGATAATGGTTATCTGTTCCAGCCGTCTTTAGGGTTTTGAGTTCTCTATTTAAGGACTTTATTATTGTATTACTATATTAGATTTTGTGAGAATAAGATACGTATTTTTTCCCGGTCTCCTTATTCACGATTTAATATGGTATCAGAGACATCTCGGTTCTGTTATTCTCAGTAAAACATTCTTCTTCTTCTTTCTTTCTTCTATTAGCACAATGTCTAGGTTTGTGTTTGGTGAATTTCCGGCTGCGTTTACAACCTCGGGATCCCCAGTCGACAGTCAAGCACAAAATCAAAGTCAGTCCAACCCTAATGTCGACTATGGCATTCTTCCCACGGGTTATAAGTTGAATGGTCAAAACTATAATCTGTGGTCACATGTTATCTCGATCTTTATAGGGGGAAAAGGAAAAGAAGAGTATCTGTCCAGTGAACCTGCACAACCTGATGAGAAAAATCCAAATTTCAAGAAGTGGAAGGTCGACAACAACATGGTGATGTCTTGGCTTCTGAATGCTATGACACCAGAGATTGGTGAGCAGTTTATGTTCTATAAAACTGCATCTGAGATATGGGAAGCTGCTCGAGACACATTCTCAAATCAGGATAACACATCTGCATTGTATGAAATAAAAGGTATTCTCCATGATCTTCGGCAGGGTGAGCTAACTGTAACAAGTTATTTCACCACCTTAAATCGCTACTGGCAACAACTTGATGTACTTGACACCATGACTTGGAGCTGTGTAGCAGACGGGAAGAAGTACAGACAAATACAAGAAACTGATAGAATTTACAAATTCCTGCTGGGTTTAAACCAAGAACTCGATGAGGTAAGGGGAAGAATCTTAGGCACAAAGCCAATGCCCAGTCTAAGAGAGGTTTTTTCTGAAGCCAGGAGAGAAGAGAGTCGGAGAAGAGTTATGCTGGGGGCAAGTGCAAGCCCAACAACAGAAGGTTCTGCACTTGCAACCCGGTCTCCTTCAAATCCGAAAGCTACAGGTTCTCCTGGTGGTCCTCAAAAGAAGACGGGTAGACCCTGGTGTGATCACTGCAAACGATCTGGTCACACGAAAGAGACCTGCTGGAAGCTTCATGGAAAACCTGCGGATTGGAAACCAAGCTCGAAAGGGAACATAGCTACAAGTGATGATTCAGAGCCATTCACAAAAGAGCAACTTGAGGCTATTTGGAAAGCCTTACAGAATGTATCTAGTGAGAACAAAGAGACGACCTTTATTGCTCAACCAGGTGGGTTTACATCCGCCTTCACTGTGAATTCTTCTGGTCCAACACCGTGGGTAGTCGACTGTGGTGCTACTGATCACATGACCGGGGACAAGAGGCACTTCACTAATCTTCAACCGGTGTCACAAGGAAGAAAAATTAAAGTGGCAACCTGTGAAGAGGCGTGAGTTGCAGGGATTGGTACTGTTGCCTTATCCAAGGATATAACACTCAAATCAGTGTTATATGTTCCTCGCCTTGGCTATAATTTACTTTCACCCATAAAACTCATGAAAGATCTAGATTGCATTACAATATTAACACCATCAGTTTGTGTTTTTCAGGACTTGAACGCGGGGAAGATGATTGGCAGTGCTAAAGTCCAAGGCGAGCTCTACCACTGTGAAGCTAAAGATACGAAAAAGTTTCAAGTTCCAACTTCCTTAAAAGTATCGAGTCAAGATAGTATAATGCTATTACATCATAGATTAGGGCATCCTAGTTTTTCTTATTTAAAAAAATTGTTTCCTAGTTTATTCAATAAAGATCCTAGTTTATTCAAATGTGAAGTTTGCCAATTCTCAAAACATGTTCGACACCCTTATTTACCGCTACCATACAAACCTTCACATCCTTTTTATTTAATTCATAGTGATGTCTGGGGTCCTTCAAGAGTTAAGAATGTTTCGGGTGCTCGATGGTTTGTCACCTTTATTGATGACCATACCCGGGTTACATGGGTGTTTTTAATGAAAGAGAAGTCTGAGGTTGGGTCAATATTCCAAAATTTTCATCAGATGATCCAAAATCAGTTTGCCACAAAAATTCAAATTCTCAAGTCTGATAATGCAAAGGAGTATTTTCATTCTGAACTAGGAAACTACTTGAACCAACAAGGAATTGTTCACATCACTTCATGTGTCGACACCCCACAACAAAATGGGGTTGCGGAAAGAAAGAATAGACACCTCTTGGAAGTAACGCGATCAATTATGTTTGCAAGTCGCGTCCCAAATCACCTATGGGGCGAAGAGGTACTAACTGCAACATACTTGATAAATCGAATGCCATCTCGAGTAATAGGTTTTAAAACCCCTCTTCAAACCCTTCGATCAAGTTTTCCTCATATCCGGGCTTTCTCCGACATACCACTCAAGGTGTTTGGCTGCACCTCGTTTGTTCATAACCACTCACCGGGTAGAAGTAAATTTGACCCACGGTCAGTAAAATGTATTTTCATCGGCTATGCTCCCAACCAACACGGTTATAAGTGCTACTCTCCGACTACTAGAAAGTTTTATCGGTCTATGGATGATACTTTCTTTGAAGATGAACCATTCTATCCTAGAACTGATATTCAGGGGGAGAACTTGACTGACTATCAGTTCTTGTCTTACCAATACCCTACTGTACCTAACATGAGTGAACCGGTCTCTCATGTACCCATACCGGCAGTAGGAACTCCAACCCCAAATACAGCAGACCGAACAGGAGATACCGCTGAAGATTGTACCAACACAGACACTCGGGAAACTATATCGTCTACACTAGACGACCAAAAGTGGTAGAGCAAGTCACGACTGCAGCGACTGACCATGAATCGTCCCCGAGTCAAGGTAATTCACACAATTCTGAATCTTCTACTCAATCTGGTTATTCTGACAATCATGACCTGAATGTTCCAATTGCCCTTCGAAAGGGTAAAAGGAGCTGTACTGCTCACCCGATAAGCAACTTTGTTTACTATGACAAACTCTCACCCGCGTACAAGTCGTTCGCACTTTCCTTATCTGAAATACAGGTCCCAAGAACGATTGAGGAAGCAATGTCGAAACGGGAATGGGCAAATGCAGTTCAAGAAGAAGTTAATGCCCTTCAAGAAAATAAAACCTGGGGGTATTGTGATCTCCCACCAGGAAAGAAAACTGTTGGGTGCAAATGGGTGTTCAATGTCAAGTACAACTCTGACGGAAGTATAAGTAGACACAAGGCGAGACTCGTGGCCAAAGGCTTTACACAGTCGTATGGGATTGATTATGCAGAGACATTCGCACCGGTGGCTAAATTGAATTCTATTCGGGTATTATTCTCCTTTGCTGCTAATCTTGACTGGCCGCTACACCAACTAGATGTAAAAAACGCCTTCCTAAATGGGGAGTTAGAAGAGGAAGTTTATATGGTGATTCCACCTGGCCTTGAATCACAGGAAAATAAAGGGATGGTGTGCAAACTCAATAAGTCCTTATACAGGTTAAAACAATCACCTAGAAAGTGGTTTGAACGACTTTCCCAAGTTGTGAAGGCTTACGGATTCATTCAAGGACAAACCGATCACACCATGTTTACAAAACACTCACCTAATGGACGGATTGCTGTCATGATTGTGTATGTTGATGACATCATCATCACCGGTGACGATCACAAGCAAATTGATGAGTTAAAGCAAGCTTTGGGGAAGGAATTTCAGATTAAAGACCTTAGTCAACTCAAGTATTTCCTCGGAATGGAAATTGCACGGTCAAAGAAGGGTATCTCAGTCAACCAAAGGAAGTATACCCTGGATCTCTTAGAAGAAACAGGAATGCTGGGATGTAAACCTGCCAGTATTCCCATGGAACCTAATAAGAAGTTTCGAACAGAAGATGGGGACGAAATGGCGGATAAAGGAAGATATCAAAGACTGGTTGGGAAGTTGATCTACCTTGCACACACTAGACCTGATATTGGGTTTGCGGTTGGCATGGTAAGTAGGTTCATGAACGCACCTACAATACATCATATGGAGGCTGTATTCCAGATCCTCCGGTATCTAAAAAGGAACCCGGGATCTGGTCTGTTTTTCCAGAAGACCACTAATCGTGAGGTTGAGGTTTATACCGATGCAGATTGGGGAGGATCAGGAACAGACGGTCGGTCCACCACTGGGTACTGCACGTTTGTGTGGGGAAACCTTGTCACTTGGCGAAGTAAAAAACAACCAGTAGTTGCAAAGAGTAGTGCAGAAGCGGAGTTTCGCGCAATGTGCCAAGGAATATGTGAAGGGATATGGCTAGGAAGGATGCTGAAAGAACTTAAAGTTGCAAGAAACATTAAAATGACCCTTTTCTGTGACAATAAGGCTGCAATCGAAATTGCAAAAAACCCGGTACACCATGACCGAACTAAACATATTGAGCTCGACAGACATTTCATCAAAGAAAAGTTGGATGCTAGAATGGTGGGGCTGGAATATGTTACTTCAAATTCTCAGGTTGCTGATATTCTTACCAAGGCACTTCCAAAAAGCAAGTTTGATGTCATGAAAGGCAAGCTGGATATGTTGGACATCCATACCCAGCTTGAGGGGGAGTGTGGAAATCCGGAAGTTTAAATCAAGATTAATATTATTTTACTTAGTTCTTATCCTTAGTTGCTAGTTTATCTATATCTAGTTAGTTTTAATTTAAATTCAAGTCTAGATAATGGTTATCTGTTCCAGCCGTCTTTAGGGTTTTGAGTTCTCTATTTAAGGACTTTATTATTGTATTACTATATTAGATTTTGTGAGAATAAGATACGTATTTTTTCCCAGTCTCCTTATTCACGATTTAACATATTTGGTTGGCTCGAAAAAATAAAATAAGTCATTCGAACATACTATTTGTTATTAGTGTATAGAAAACTAAGTAAAGTAAATTTGATAAACAAAAAAATAATTTTTATTTTATAAAATAATTTTTTAAAGAAATATATATTGTTAAATAAATTACATATAGCCATATTTCATTTTGTTCAAAATGCATGTTATATGCTCTGCAAATAGTTGAAATAAATTATCTATAATTTAAAAAGTTACAAAATAAAAAGAACTAGATACCACAAAATCTTAAAAAATAAATATGATAGAATTTTTATTTATTTTTTAAAGGTACAAACAAATATTTAAATGATGTTTTGAATTTTTTAAAAACATTAATATTTATTGAAGATTGTAAGAATAAAAGTAATTTAATTATATTATATGTTATTCCATTCCTTGAGAGAATAAAGAAAAAGCACCCCTACCCCATGGAATGAAACTCAACCCAGGAGAAGGAATCACATTTCATTAGGAATGCTTCATTCCATTCTTTTGGGTTCGTCCTTGCTGATAACGAATTGATAGGCACGGTTTCTGCATTGACGATGATAGATGCCGTTTTGGATTTTTTATTTTGCTTTTTGTTCCATTTTTTTCTTCTTTGCCTCCTCTTCTCTCTCTCTCTCTCTCTCTCTCTCTTACTGTTTTATGTACTTTGTGTTTTATGTCATGTATTTAATAAAATAAAAGTAAGAAAATATTAAAATAATACACAAAATGCTAATTTAACATTGGTTATAAAATTTATAAGAACCTATCAAGGGGGTCACAAAATCATCACCTGAAGAGTCATCATCATTTGTTTTCCTATTGAGATTTGTCTTTATTCTTTAAACAACTACCATAGGTAACATGCAAACAAAAAATATTTCAAAATTTCAATTATCCAACTATTTATTGTTTATCAGACTCAAGAAACAAGCAATGTATATGTTCATGGATGAGTTATGTGATATAATGTTTGTGTCCAACAGGTTCTAATGCCAAAAAAATAGTTTTATTAACAATTAGTCGTCATCACAGTAATAGTATATTCATAAAATGAGCATATCACGAAAGAAGTTCCTATTAATATAAGAATAGCTATAAACTCAATTAATAAATGAAAACATGTTTGTAAAATTGTTGAGGTTGACTTAATCCTTTATATGTTCATTAATGAACATACGATTACCAACAAATGTTATGAACGACATTACCAACAACGAAGCACAAATTGAACAATTGAATACTTGAAAACAACTAGGAAAACCTATCTGTAATTAATTAAACAAGTGCATAATTGAAAACAACTAGGAAAACATATTTGTAAGATTGTTGAGGTTCATCATTTATATGTTCACTAATGAACATATGTTCATTTATGAACATACGATTACCAACAAATGTTATGAACCACATTACCATCAACGAAGCAGGAGACCACATTACCAATACTTAATTGAACAAGTGAATAATTGAAAACAACCAGAAATAGAACTCAAACACATTCAATTCAGAGTTCAATAACATTGAACTCTTGACGTTTAATCGATTCGAAAACGACCTCAAATCAGCAATATGCCATTAAAGGAAATTTGCAATTTCAATTGAATATAAACTTAAATCGAGTACATACCCGATGATAAACCCTAGAATCAAGAACAGTAAATTATATCAAAACTTACAAACCCACTATTAAAAACTTAAAAAACGCAAATGGGTTCTTTTATAGTTGTTATAATTGTTGGTTATATGCCCATCGTTATAACAAGTTGGTAATATTACTATAAAGGGTAAATTGCATAAAAGTCACTAACTTTTCTAATTTTCTCGATTTTGACACTGTATTTTTAGTTTTTGCAATTAAGTCATTATGTTTTCAAAAAATTGCAATTAAGTCATTATGTTTTCTAAAAAGTTGCAAAAATGACCATATGACAGGATGGCAACAGGTTACCAGGTCATTTGGTCAAATTTGCAATTTTTCAGAAAACATAATGACTTAATAGCAAAAATAAAACACAGTGTCAAAATCGAAAAATCTAGAAAAGTTAGCGAATTTTATGCAATTTACTCTATGCAATTTATATAACTTAATCACTTTACATACCTTATACGTGTCCAACAAATAAATTTGTTGTTACCTTGTTTTTCCATTTAAAGTAATCAAATTTATTGTCCTAAAAATGGAATTTCAAAAATATTTAGGATAAATGCATACGAATAACAACTAACTTACATGCCCTCAGCGTGAATATCCTAATTGGTAATTGGTTATGTAAACAATGTCTTTATATGATGTGTTATAAAAATCTATATTGATGTTCGTTCATTGATTTATATAAATGTACAAAAATAAAATAGAATTTTACAATGATACAAAAGCAAAACTTGGTTATTATTCGCTAACTTTTCCAGATTTTTCGATTTTGACACTATGTTTTATTTTTGCTATTAAGTCATTATGTTTTCTGAAAAATTGCAAATTTGATTATATGACCTGGTAACCTGTTGTCATCCTGTCATATGGTCATTTTCGCAACTTTTTGGAAAACATAATGACTTAATTGCAATTTTCTGAAAACATAATGACTTAATTGCAAAAACTAAAAATACAGTGTCAAAATCGAGAAAATTGAAAAAGTTAGTTATTTTAATGCAATTTACCCTACTATAAATAGTAGGGTCCTTTTGGGTTACACGCAAGAGACGATTTAGCTAAAAGAGATCGAAAATAAACTTGAGGGGTTAAGTTTATTAATATATCAAAGTAAAGGTATATTAATTAGAAACTTAATGGTTAAGTTTATTAATATACCAAAGTAAAGGTATATTAATTAGAAACTTAATGGTTAAGTTTATTAATATACCAAAGTAAAGGTATATTAATTAGAAACTTAATAAGGATAAAGGACCAAAGTGAAATATCCACAATGGAGGGGATAAGGATGAGGAGCACTATAAATACAACCCTAGATCTGAGTTGTAAGGTCTACCAAAACCCTAATTTTCGTCACCCACCTCCCACCCTTCGGTATACGGCCGATTTCTTTCAAAACCCTAAGTATTACGTGCTAAAACTTCAAGCAAAGGTATATACTACATCAACGGGTGCTGGATCGTTGTCTTGGGTGCGATTACATTAGAGGAGTTCTACTTTGGGCTCTCGTCATCCTAACAAAATCATATCTGAGATTTAAAAGGTATGTCTTGAACCCTTTTGATTTTACAGTTACAAAAGTGTGCATGATTCTGTGATCCTGGTTGAATACGATTTTGATTTCTGTTTCCGCTGCGTTGTTTTTATGCTATCGTATTCTAACAATAATTTCTTATTATAGGTTAGTACATATATATCCATTTTCTTTTTTTGCACACTATTCTTTAAACTTAAATTATTGTTATTTGTGTTTTTGTTATATGGGTTTGATATTTGTAATCAATTTGCCTCTTCCTTTATCTACATGAAAGTCACAATTAACCTATAGACGTATGTATGTGATGTATCTATCAACAAATACTTAAAACGTAATACGAAAACGAAAACTAATAATGATGGTTTTATGATTAAATCTATTTTTATTTCTTTGTGTTTTCTTTTTGCTACATTGAAATTGGACACATCACCATATTTTTCAATAAAATATATTTGAGTAACATATTCATCGATAATATAATTATACTATCACTAAGTGGCGGATCTACCTTATAAGAAGGGTATGCAGTTGCATACCCTTAATCTCTCACCATAAAGGCTATTTTATTTATAATTTTTTTTACATATTAAAAAGTAATATTGCATACCTTTGGTCCAACTTTTGCATACATTTGATATCACCCAACTGGGCTGAGAACCCTTTTGCATATGCTAAACTTTCTATCTTTAAATAAATATAAGAAATTTAAAATCTAAGACTTCCACAAAAGACTTAGAAAAATAATCCAAATCTTACAAAAACCAACATCTAACAAATCCGAATAACCATCGAACTTTATCAAATTTTAGAAATTTGAAAATATTTAATCTGAAAAAACTACAAAACCAAACAGAAGTTTCAAATCTCAAACACTTAAAAACTCTCAAACACTTAAAAACTAATAAACCCTAACCCCCCCCCCCCCCCCCGGAACTGTATCAATTTGTTGCAGGAAAAGAAGATTGAGATGCCTTTTTCTTCTACGTATCAAAATATGTATTTATGTGTTTCTACTATTTATCTATTTATTTTGATAATTTGTAGTAAATTATTATATATTAATATAGTATCTTGCTAACTTCTTAAGATTATTTTATCTATTTATTTATGTGTCTTTTATATATAATTGATGCATTGATTACTGATTTTCATTATACTGATATATGTGAATATGAATCCATATAAAAATTTTCATAGTTATTTCATTTATTTATTTGTTTTTTATCTTTATTAATATTTCTAATATACTAAATTGTGTTGTGTTTTTAGTAAAATTATTAATATTTTTTCAAAATAGATAGATTAAAAGAAATCAATCTTATAAATGAAAATCGTAATAATTTGTTATAAATAAAAAAAAATCATAAAAATATCACCTGTACCTAAATGTTATATTTAAATTAAACACTGCATACCATAAAAAAAATTTCTAGATCCGCCACTGCAGTATCACTACAAGGTTTACAAGTATTAACGACGACAAAAATTGCCGCTAAAGAAGTGGATTGTCGTCGCTATAAGTATTTAGCGGCAACTTGTCACTGGTAAAAAGTCGGCGGTAATACTACGTTGCTATTGCTCTAATGTCACCATTAATACATGTCGCCAGTCATGGAGAAATCGCCGAACGAAAAGAGAAATCGCCAAAGGAGGGAAATGATTGTGTAACAGAAACCAAGAGTTTTTTTTTGGGTGATATTACAAACGTCGCTCAATAGCGACGACATTTAAAACACCTTTAGCAACGACATCGCATTAGCAGCGACAACTAATGTGGGAAAAATTCCTGACTCATTTCTTCACCGTCGGATGGTGCATGGAATGATCGACAATGATCACGGGTGACACGGATCGTTGACCGAGTCAATACCAGCGACACATTTAGTGGTGCCATAGGGGATTAGCGGCGATACCATACGCGTGTTTTGCGTGTCGCCGCTAAAGGTGTCACCGATATTGCGACTATTTCTTGTAGTGTATTCTAATTATATAAGCTAAATACACGTCGATAAAACACAATTAAATAATCATGTAAAATATTGTAAGCTAAGAGCATATATCTTCAACAAATTGTAACAAATAAATTGAAATACAACCATGTTTTTATTTTGACTATTTTTTTACAACCATAAATGTTTTCTTGAAATCTAAAGAAAGCAGAAGAAAAATAGAAGGATATAAATTGGAATGGAGAAAATAACCTAAATAGATTGTAGCCTCTCAAAACATTGATTATCATATTGCCTTTAGTTTTCCCCAATATATTTCATCATTTGACTTTTTTTAAGACATCATATAACTATAGATCCATTTCATCTTCAGTCTTGCAGCTAAGACTGAATCTATATATAATAAAACACACTTTCTCCTCTCCTGCTAAAATTTTCCTATTATGCATGTATGTTTATGTACTTTGTATACCTATGTGCACATTCTTTCCATTCCTATTATGCATGTATGTTTATGTACTTTGAATACCTATGTGCACATTCTTTCCATTTCCATACGCTATAGATAACAATAGAAAAAGTGGACAAGCAAATCTGAGTAATCACAAATGGAAATACTATCCTTATATAGGCAAAACTTTTCAATAAACCAAACAATTAAGTAGCATAAGTAGAAAAGATGAGAGTTTCAAACTAATATGGTATATTGATTTGAATGAGCTATATTATAAAAGTTATAAAAAAAAAGATTAGTATTACATTTTAAATTTATTGCACTTAGTAATTATTAAGACACATTATAAAGACAAGTGATTAAAAACTTAAGTAAAATTATTAGAGTTACTGATTATTATGATACTCAACAAACCTGTCCTCACTTGAAATCAAATTTTGGGGATGAATACTCTCAGATGTTTCTTTCACACAGGCAAACAAAGTGAATTCAATTTTGTTTACGAAAAGCTAACAAGTATGTACAACATCCATACTATACATACATACATAAATACATATCATGCATGCATATTTGCCAATACATACCTATCATACATATACACATACATGTCATATATACGACGTATTTGGTCATACGTACATACGTAGCTGCTACATACATATATACCTGTTGTTTTTGTGTTGATGCAAATATTATGTTCAAATGGGGTAGTTGCCTTTACATACTGATGTTGCAATTGGTATACATACCAATGTTACGATTATTGTTGTTGTGGTTACATGCATGGTGTTTTGGTTTTGCGTAGGTACTGATTTTGCAACTAGTAGTTTTATGGCTACGTACATATTATTGTAGTTTTTACTTTTTATAGCTCAATACGAACAAAATCGTTGAACCAAACAACTATTTTCTAGTAATACTTGAAAATGAAGCATCATGAATCAAATATTCAAACCCAAAAAGCTACTATCTACAGTTTACCAAAAAGCTTCTAACATCAGTTAATTCTTCATAAGAGTAATCACTTATTAGCCAATTACCTTCGTAGTCTTTAACGAGTACTTGGCTTTGTTACCCCAACTAAAAAAAATTTCTAATAATATCTTTTCGTCCAAATCAATAACTATTTTAGGCTTTTCTCCATTGAATTCAAAAAACTCGACCCTTTTCAGGTCACTGGTAAAATAACTCCTTGCATCACCTTCATGCAACTGCCACTTTTTCTCCAATAAACTCTGCACCATGGAAAAAAAGGATATGAAATAACAAAATGTGTTGAGTTATTGGAAACCCTATTTATTTGCTCAATTTCTTTTTTCGTATAATAGGATAACGTAAAGGTACCCGGTTAAACCGTTTTAGTATTCTGTCTAGGATTCATAAAACTTCTGTCGTCTGACAATTTGTGCAAAATGATTGGATGAGACATGTAATAGGTTCGGTTCAAAACTAATATTTTTCAAGTTGGTTTAAAACGTAAAACTTAAATAAACACCTCATATACACCCTCTAATAAAAGTCAAACTGTTTTCAACTACTCATATCTAATGTTTTTGGAAAACAATGCAATTTCAACAAATAAAAAATAGTTGACTTTTCATAGGGTTGTATATTTAGTCATTCCCAATGAAAAATACCATCTGATATGAGAAATACCTCGGTAATCTTCAACTTGAGAGACTCCAATTTCGGATAATATGTGAGAATTCGGTTGAATTCCTCCATGGTGAAGTCATCCATTGTTGTAGTTAGCTCCAGATTCTTGAGATTAGGTAGAACAGGATCACGTGCAGCATTCATGCACTACGATAATGACAACAAGCAACTTAATGTTCTAATCTTCATTTAATAGAGTTTTCTATTGACAACTTCTTACATAAATTGTTGTCAAATGTCAAAAGTTTAAAAATTGTGCATAAAAAGAAAAAACATGTACCTGACTGAAGAAGTAAATGTCGATCAACAAAGATTCCACATGAAAAATTCCACTAAACACACTTACGGTGTTACCCATCAATTTAGGCTCAATCTCAGCTTTCTTCAAGGAGTCTAAACATTCAAACGAAAAATCATAAGCTATATAACCTATTAATTTCAAAACGACCAGTTTTGGGCAACAAATCTTTATGCCGCCACACAAATCTTCATCGTCAACATGTATAATAAATAGGTTCTTGAGCTTCGGGCATGAAATACAAAGCAGACCAAGTCTGGATATGACGCAGTCTAACAAACTCAGATCCTCAAGCAATGGGCAATTTTGGAGAAAATCTTTTACTAAATCGTCGTCTTCCAATACGACATCGGTCAAATTAAGAACCCTAAGCGCTGGAAACCCCTTAATATTAGGCAAACGTAGAGCACAGTTTCTCAAATCCAAGCATAATTTCGTCAAAGAACTGCAAGCCACCAGACAATGTGGCAACTTGATATACTCGGTCTCCTCTTTAGGGGAAAACCACAAGTTAAGTTGTTTGACATTTCTCGTAACGGCGGCATGAATCCACCGCCCTACTGTCGACATACTGTAGTAATTTCGACAGCATAAATGAAAGCTGTCCAAATCTACGGATTTGTTTAGTAAAACCCAATACACAAACTCTTTGAATTTGCTTTTGTTGAAGTTACCTGGGTACTTGCTTCTTCGAAAACAGTTTATGTTAACACACGTATTTTGAAGTCCACAAATACCTCCATCGTGTGGACAAAATGCTGGTTCGTATTACTTCGTCGGTGAATGGCAGACTTGAAAGAATCAAATGAAGAATATGATCCGGCATTGTACTGATCAAATCGACCCCATCTTCGTGTTTTACTGCCTTTGGTAGTTCAGATTTCTTCATGCGTTTGGTTATGCGAACAAAAAAATTATTCAGAGAAGAAGCAAAGGCGGTTTCAGACTTTTGATTTGTTGGTGGCACCGTTAATTTGTGGAATTGTAGTTGAGGGTTTTTCACGGTAATTTAAACCCATTTGAAAAGGCCATGTTGCGTTCGCGTTGTGCAAGCCCATTTACAATGCAAAAGGCAAATCATAAAATTCATGCCGTGAGGACCAAGGGACATAATTTAAAAGCCAAATATTTTTTTTAAACAGTGAATTTCTTTTATATATCTATACTATAAAGCATATTCTCAATTGTACACATCCTAAAGCAGTCAACTTTCAACTTACAACTTGTTATGCACACACGATCACCCCCTCCCCCGTCTTCTATCGGTTTTCTTCCGGAGACAGCCCTTTCCCCAAGATCATGGATCATGGAAGAGGTTACAACTTACAACAATATGTTCCCGTTCTTAGACTAAACGTATGGTGCATATTTTTATCATCGGCATTTACATGGCACCTACCTTGATGTCGTCGGTATCACCACCCCGCAATGGAGGCATCGGCCATAGGTATTGGGCATATACTTTTCTTCTCTCTCTCTTTCTTTATTCTCTCTATCTCTTCCTTCCTTTAATTTAATATTAAATCTAAAAATAATAAAAATGTTGGTGGCATCCACCCTTCATTGTAGACATCAAAATGTATTTTTGTAGGCATCCTACGTGGCGTCTACGTAGCAGCCGTCGATGTCAATGGTTTCGTATGCATCCATACCGCTTAGGCTTAACCCTAAACCACGTCCCTTCAACGCCTCCATCTTCAACCTCCACTCTCAACTTCTCCGTATTCTCTCATATTTCCGCGTGTATAAAAAGAGGGAACCCCCTCCCTCTCATCATTGCTTCAACAAACACAGAAACACCTTCATTGCCCTACCGCTACCGCTACTTCTGTTGTTCCCTCACCACCACAGCCGTCGTGCTTCTTCTCACTGCAGATACACACATCCTCACCTGCAATCTATGTTTGAAGGTCTGATTCCACCAAAAAGGTTTGTCCCTTCTCGTCTTCTCCCAAAATTAAATTGCATTAGCTTCTACTTGCGATCTTTAAACTAAAATTCTTTGATTATCTATGCTATCTGATATGTGTGTATCTGTGTAAGCATTTGTATCTATAACATTGCATAGAAGGTGTTTGACAAAACACCTGAATGAGTTCTATTGCAAATATGATCACCCTAATAGTTTTCTATTGAATGAGTTCTACCATTTCAATTTTTCACTTAATTTGTGTTCTAATTATTTTTTTGAAAAATTCTAACCTACCACCACTGATCATGACATTTTATCTCTTTCTTTCTGTTCTGGTTTTGTAGATTCCACTAGGTTGGTTTCTTCATCCTCCTCTCTACATCTGGTATGTTCTATTTTGTTTTGATTATTAAATCTAGGATCTGTAATGTTTTGGTTTTACATGTTTCACAATTGTATAATGGTTTTGATATTGGGTAAGAACATTTACATAAGTTGTTTTTTAGTTACATCCAAAAAAGACACTAAGCACATGGCTGGGAACCATCTTACTACAGAAATTAAAGGTTATGAAATGTCTTCACTTGAGGTTGTGATGAAAAGAGGCTGAAATGCAAGTTGAGGTTGAATGCTTGGCTGTACATGCGCTAACATGATTGGTAAATAGACTTTGAAGCAGATGTCTTTGGTAAGTGCTACTTACAATCTTTCGTTATTTTAACACAACAAGTTTTCTGTATATAGTTGACCACATAAGCTTTTGTAGATGTTGCTGTAAAAATAGTGAATGATTGCACCCACCTCACCACTGATAAGAGAATACTCGGAGATGTACTCTTAGTTTTGGCTCAGAAGACTGATGCATTTGAATCTATAGGAAAAACCGAAAATATTATCTCGAGAATTAGCAATTCAAGTAAGCATTTGTTCCTCCTTTGATGCGGCAACACTTTTAAGCTGGTTGTTTATGTGAGCTTAAATTTAGTTTTTATGTGATGCATGATTAGGTTTTGGTACATGAAAAATGTTTTTATCCACCCAAATCAAATATTTAGCTACTATGGGCATATATTTTAATCTTTGATTCTTACATCCGGTATAGGGGCGTTTTAGAACTTTACTCTGCATATTGCATATGGACATCACCATCTGGTTTAATGGAAATGGTAGATGGTCCTTTTACGTATTATCGATTTAGCCATTTATTTGTTTTATGTATCGATTAAAAAATGATACCTTTTTAACCATTTAAAAGTACGTTGTTCCCGGTTTTCCAGTTTTGACATCAGGGGAAATTACATAAAGCATAGTGTACTTTCACCATGTTGTTAATTTAGCTCCTGAATATTATTTTTTTTTATCGATTTAACCACTCAACTATTTTCATAATAATAATATTAATAGAGAAGTAATAGTTTAGTGGCTAAATCAATAAAATTTTCTGTATCTTACTGTTTTTCAAGCAAGAGAACTGGGAAAATGGCTTTTATAAACAGTCAAAAATAGTGTAATGGATTTATCACTATAGAAATTAGTCAAGTGGCTAAATTGATAAAATTAAGAAAATATTAGGTACTTTTTGTACTTCTCCCTTCTCCTTACAATTAGATAAAATTTATCATTATGTAAAAGGAAGGTTTTTGCTTTGATATTGTAAATATTCTACCATTTTAGTTTTCCCATGAGAAATCCACTCACACTCCTGCCATGTGTTTGGTTCCCGAATCAGAGATTCCATTCAATGTCATGTTGTGAATGTAAACACATAGTGTAAACACAAACTTGCAGCCACCACCAACCACACCTACACCACCAACCACACCTAACTTTGTTGAATTTCTCATATGAACTCATTTTTAGGTTGCAGCTATTGTAGAAATTAGGCACACTATCATCACTATAAATAGATGTTCTAACATCCATTGTAATGCACCACAAAAACATAGAAGAGAGTGTTTAGATAATTAGAGAGAGTTGTTCTTTTCTTGTATTTCAGTTTGAGTATTGAATAAAAGAACATTTGAGTTCCAACAAGTGGTATCAGAGCTTGGTTAAGCTCCCGGGGCAACTTTCTAAACACCTTCGGGTTTTTTGGTCAAAAATTTTCTGTCTCAAAATCGATTTTCGAGAGCACCATTGGAAAGGTCTCGTTCTCAGGATTCCGAATATATATTTTTCGGAATTTTTCGACACCCGGATCATCCTCAAACGGCCGGTCAAAGTTCGCCGGAACAGTTGCCGGAAAAACCAGTTCGCCGGAGATCTTGCCGGAGAAGACGACACTGTAGCAGTTCACTGTAGCGACACTGTAGCAACAATGTAGCAGGTTTCAGAAAACTGCAATTTGGTCCCTAAAGTTTTAGAAAATTGCACTTTGGCCCCTGGATTTCAAAAAAGTTGCAGGTTGGTCCCAATTTTTCAGAAAAATTTCGAACCAGCCCCTAAAATTCTAAAAATTACATTTTGGCCCTTGTAATTTTCATAAATTACTCGTAGCTCCCCATTATTTTTTGAAAAATCTCAAGATAATATATGCCAAGAATGACTACACCAAGCTCGTCGTTTTCTCAACCCGAAATTGAAAGTGTTCAAAGGACCGGGAGGGATAGTAGTGTTACGTTACACTATCCGTTGCTTACGAAAACAAACTACGCGGTGTGGGCTATAAAAATGCGAGTGAATTTGCAAGCACAAGGAGTGTGGGATGCAATTCAAAATGCAAGAGTAGATGAACGAACAGATAGGATGGCGCTTGCAGCCATTTACCAAGCGATTCCAGAGGATGTACTTCTTATGTTGGCCGAGAAGGACACGGCTAAAGAAGCATGGGAAACGCTTAAGATGATGCATATGGGAGCTGATCGGTTAAAGGAGGCTAAAGTACAAACGTTGAGAAGTGAATTCGAGGTGATCCGAATGAACAATGGTGAGTCGATAGATGATTTCGCCATGAGATTGAACACTATTGTGACCGGTATTCGATCTCTCGGTGAAAAGATCGAGGAGAATACGGTGGTGAAGAAGTTTCTTCGAGCCGTCCCAATGCGATTTATACAAATCGTAACATCTATCGAGCAATTTGGAGACATGAAAAACATGACGGTTGAAGAAGTTGTAGGCCGTCTCAAGACCCACGATGAGCGACTTCGAGGGTATGAAGAACGGGAAGAAGGACCTTCTCTATTGCTTACACATGCCAAGTGGGCATCTCAATCTAAGCAAACCGACGAGGGAGACTCGTCAAACACTTCAAGGGAAAGTGGAAACCAAGGACAAGGACGCAGTCGAGGTCATGGGCATGGCCGAGGAGATGGTCATGAGTATGATGCAAACCGGAATGACTACAATCGTCCTCGAAAGGACAAAAGTAAAATAAAATGTTTTACTTGCGAGGAATATGGTCATTATGCATCAGAGTGTCCAAACAAGAAACGAGGTGAGGAGGTGAACCTCACCCAAACCAATGAAGATGAAGAGCCCATTTTAATGATGGCGATCTCGCAAGAAGATACACCAGGTATGGTGCCGCTAAAAGAGAAGAACGGCATTGATATCCCTGCATCTGAAGAAAGTCAAGTTGATTCCGAGGAATGGTACCTTGACAACGGTGCTAGCAATCATATGACCGGAGATCGTTCAAAGTTCCATGAGTTAGACGAGAACGTGACGGGTTATACACGGTTCGGAGACGGGTCAAAGATCGACATCAAAGGAAAAGGTACGATCTTGTTTGATTACGGAAACGAAGATCAAAGACTACTTAACGAGGTATATTACATTCCTAGACTTAAAAAGAATATTATAAGTCTTGGACAACTAACCGAAGACGGGAATCGAGTCGACATGGATGGTGATATTTTACGGGTATTTGACAATAGTAATACTTTACTTTTTAAAGTATGCCAATTATTATACCATGAAAGTTAATGGTTATTTGGAGCATGATAAAATTCTAGGTTCACATCTAAAGAAATTAGATGATCCGATTGAGGAAGAATTTTATGTTGAAGTTGAAAAATGTGAAAAAAGACACCAGTTTTTCGACGCACGGAAAAGGAAGCCACGGATAAGATGAGAAGGGTTCTTTGGTAAGCGAAAAAGATGGACTTGGACCAAAAAAGCAGCTGCCAGTTTTCTCCAACGTTCCAAAAATCGAGGTATCGACTTTCGTAAAGTGATGCAAAAGAAGGAAGACGTGTCACTAAAGAAAACGGCTTATGCTAAAAGGATTTCGGGGGAGTTCAGTGTGAGAGATTGCATTCCAACAACTTGTTCCAAGGATGCAAAATTGAAACTCGAGAAAGATAAAGACAAAGCACTTGCCGATTATTCTGTAGTCGGGGATGGCATGAAATGCTCAACATGATCGGCGTAACGAATCTCGAGCCAAGTTTGGTTTAAGGGGGAGAATGTGAATGTAAACACATAGTGTAAACACAAACTTGCAGCCACCACCAACCACACCTACACCACCAACCACACCTAACTTTGTTGAATTTCTCATATGAACTCATTTTTAGGTTGCAGCTATTGTAGAAATTAGGCACACTACCATTACTATAAATAGATGTTCTAACATCCATTGTAATGCACCACAAAAACATAGAAGAGAGTGTTTAGATAGTTAGAGAGAGTTGTTCTTTTCTTGTATTTCAGTTTGAGTATTGAATAAAAGAACATTTGAGTTCCAACACATGTTTGGTTTCTACTTGAGAGGAGTTGAATTCCATTCGAATCCCTCGAACTTTCCACATTTGATGGATTTCCCCATTCCATTCTTCAATTTTTTTTCTTAAAGGACCAAAATACCCTCATCACATCAAAATAAATAAAAATTCAATTTTACAATAAACAAAAATTGAAAAGCTATCTAACCTTCATTATTGAACTCCTTTCCCTTCCATGGCAACCAAACACATCTCAGATCACACATCACAATTCACACACCACATATCACAATTACGTTGGCTGGATGCAATGTAATAACAATGGAATAGAATCTACAACATAGGAATGGAATGAGTTTTAACTCTACTTCATTTGTGAAAAGTTGGATGCAGTGGTATACTTAGTGGACGCGTATGACAAAGAAAGATTCGAAAAGTAAAAAAAGAATTAGACGTGCTTTTGTCAGATGAATCATTAGCAACTGTCCTTTTTTTAATCTTGGGCAACAAAATTGACATCCATTATGCTGCACCAGAAGACGAGTTGCGATACTTTTTGGGCCTAACAGGCCTCATTACGGGCAAAGGGAAAGTGAATCTTGAAAATTCGGGTGTTCGGCCTCTTGAGGTGTTCATGTGTAGTATTGTGACTTGTGAGGAAAATGGGGTATGGTGATGGCTTTAAGTGGGTTTCTCGTTATATCAAGTAGAAAGATACAAAAAGTTGTGGTTTGGTTTTATTTGTTTTGAAAATGTTATATTGGATTCGGGATATATGTTTGTTTTGGAAATCGTGTGTATTATAACCGAATACAAGTATAGTTTGATTTGTGAAGTTTTATATGGTGTGTACGATGGTGTGAGTTCAAGTTGAAGTTGGTATGTTTCTATCTTTTATACCAATTTTTGTTAAAGGTGTTTTTTTAGGATTTTTTGTGTGTGGTTATATATTAACGTATTAGATTAGATGTTTTCTTCTTTAATATGGTTATCAAATATTGAAACAATCGAACACCTTTCAGAGAGTTAAAAACTAAAATGACCAAAATTTAGAGATACATAACTTTTTTGATTTTGAATGTCGGTCCTACTTATATTTCAAAATCAAAATTGACCTGAAAATATTTTAATCGTTATGTTTTTACTTTAATGTAATCATCGACTATTTTTTACAAGTCTAATATGAAATTTTAAATTTTCTTTTGACATATGTAGTAATGGGGAAGATGAAGGGATATTGAGTATATATAGTGTAATACCCGGCTTTTAAAACAAAACACCCCTTAAAAATTTTTCATTTAAAACCAAGGTTTCAATACATAAAACCATAACAAAGGGGTATATTTTAATAAAAACGGGTACAAGCGTATCAAGGAGAGTATAAAATACCGTAGTCTCCTTTGAAGCCGGGCTGCTACTGACAGCATCTAAAAGTCCTACTTCTCGAGTCACGGACTCCATCTATTCCCTTATCAGGATCATGCTAACCTGCAGGGACATTTAACACACGGTATGAGCTACAAAGCTCAGTGAGTAATCGTATCTGCAAATAATACGTATAAAAACACAATCATGTATTTGTCTGGATATCAAATCCAAACTCCTAGCCTTACTGGCTGACCAAATATCCTCTAGGATTTCACATCCTAATCTGTAGCCTTACCGGCTGAATCACAATAACCTGTAATTATCAAGTCACGTCAGTTATTTGCACATATACTCATGTCTAACCAATTCTGTCCCATGTTTCTTAGTCACAATGGACTGCATCATATGTCATGGCTATATCAGCCGTATCATGTCATTTTCAATATATATATCATAGCCCGTAGGCCGCACCAGCTGGGTTCAATAACCCGATATCATAGCCAAAAGGCCGCACCATGTACCTGTAATAATATCATAGCCGTATAGGCCGCACGAGAATATCATAGCCACAAGTGGCCGCACCATCTATTAACAGTTTCTTTCACGATCAATTATGGCTCACGGGTTAGCCCGCTGTTGCCTTGGCTCACGGGTTAGCCCGTTGTTGCCTAGACTCACGGCTCCGTTCTTGTCATCGCAATGACTCACGGCTTATCCGGTCTTGTCTATATAAGTTTGACTCACAGTTCCGTTCTTGTCTATTAAAGACTCACGGCTTATCTGGTCTTGTCATATAAGTTTGACTCACAGTTCCGTTCTTGTCTATTAAAGACTCACGGCTTATCTGGTCTTGTCATATCATAGTGTATATATATATATATATGTATTGACTCACAGCTCCGTTCTTGTCATCGCAATGACTCACGGCTTATCTGGTCTTGTCTTTTACACATATTTTTACACTTGTCGTTTTCGTCCCTCGAAGCCGTTTCAACCTGTAATAATTCAATCATCATATATCATATATGATATCAGTGAGATTACTCACCTGGATGCTAGCTGCATTTAATTCCTGGTTGTTTCTTGCCTTTGCGTGCACCACAACCATTTTGTCCCATACCTATTTATCCATTTATATACCAAATGATAATAGGTTAATAATCATCTAAATTGACTCTAATACGTAAGAGTCCAATATTATATCATTATAAACAATGCCTAGATAATAAACTTTACATTTACTATCTTTATGTGAATTTTACTATTCACCAAGGCATTCAAATCGATCTATAGTGCCCCCGAGGGGTCGAAAACTTGATATAAAAATTTTCCCAAACTTTTTAGACCATAACGAGCCTATGGTTCAAGTTTGAGCTAAAACGGACAAGCCAAACGAAAGTTAGCATTTTTGATCCCCTGCCTGGAGGCGCATCGCGCCCAAAGAGTAAGGCGCGTCGCGCCCAGACCTTCGAGTCGCGAGCGACCACGTGGTCAAGTCGCGAGCGCTGGGCAGAGGTGCAGAAACTCCGATTTTCAAGCTATAAAATCCCATTTTCTCATATTAAGCCCTTAATACATGACTTAATCGATAGGGGTTTGTTTCTAGGCTAAAACCTTATATCAAAACAAGGTTTTCAACAATTCAAAACAACTAAATCAATCAATATGAAGAATTAGGGTTCTTAATCCTAAAACCCCAAAACTTCAAATTCATCATAAATAGCAATCTACTTCCATTTTCTTGAATTAAGTCCAATTAGCATGACTTAATGGAAGTATTAAACCATTTAAACTACATAATCATAACTGAAATTTACAAATTTCAGTTTCTATAAAACACATTAAGAACTTCTTCAAGAACTTGTCTAAAAAGGCAATCTACTTACCTTAATTGCTTGGAAATCACCCATTCCAACAATTGTTCCAAGTTCTTGCTTCAATTTCATGATCTCCTGCAGAAATCGCACCTTCAATGTCTCTCCCGTTGCTGCACAATGATCAGTCAAAGAAGAGAGTCAACTCTTCTATATATACTTCCAATTTTTACAAATTTAGTCCCTAAGTTCCATTTCTTGAACTTTTGGCACCAATATCAAGTTTTATCACAATAAAACTTTCATTTCTTATACTTTTGCCACAAGCAACAATATTTTTACCCAATTGGTCGTTCACATGGTCAAATGACCAAAATACCCTTTTGTGGTAAAACGACCAAATTTCAGTTTTTATAACATTTTAAGTCCAAAACTCAAAATATTATTTCAAACCAAATTCTTTTCTGTCCAAAAGACCAGATTACCCTTCTAAGGTAAAATGACTAATTTACCCTTTTTGTTATATTTACATAAAAAGAGTGTATTGGCGTTACATATAGCTTACCCATCAATGAGGTAATAAAGAGAGATTATCGTTGAAATTCCGATAACGCCACTTGAATTGTTATTTTTTAACTAAGATGATTTTTGTTAGTTTGAGAATCATTTAAACTTTTTATCTGTAAATTGTTACATATTTGGTTTTGGAGAATTTTATTTGTTTAAATTAAATATGTGGATATTCAACATGGTTTTTGGGAGTGTTTCAATTCAATAAAGTTATAAAAGTGCACCCATAGGCATATAATAGCATGTCAACTGTGGATAGCTGAAATAGCCCAGGGCCATAGTATCACCATGTAATATCACAAAGTAATAAAGACTATCTACGCATGTAATATCACCCATAGTATAGTGAGAAGACTCACCTGATTCGCGACCTTAAGCTAGACAGCACCCCACGCGAGTGACCTCAGATCCCGACAATACACACTTCCTAACAAGGATAAACCCCACTTAAAATTTCCTAAATCCCAAACAGGATAAAACTATAAGACCGGCATCCAAAACCCTCAAGTTTGACCAAAAGTCAAATTGGTCTAAAAGTCAACTGTCAACAGTCAAATTCAACAAAGTCAATAGATGAAGTTATTGCCGCTAACTCCCATGTTCATCCGAAAATCCATAAAGTGCTTAATCCATTAAGACATAAGCCATAACTTTTAGGGATTGTCACAAACAGCCCATTAACTTATACAAACGTGGATTCCATCTACCAATCCTTTCCAAAATGCTTGAACTTCATCTAAAACCGCAGTAAGACTAGGCTAAGGTTTTTCTTATGCATTCAGAAGCTAAAGGAAGAAGAACTCATCCCATAGTTCCTAAATCCCCCTCATACCAAGAAATGGAGTTATCGTCGTCTCAAGAAGTTCTTACAAGCATCATAACACCAATTTCACCCAAAATACTCAATGATACAGAGATTAGAAAACTTACAAGAGTCTCAAAACCATGAGCAAATCTGATTTCCTTCACCAAGCAACATTCCTAACACTCTTGCTCCTTCTTTACTCCGAAACATCCTTCAAACTTCAAGGAAATGATGCAAGAACATCCATGGAGGCTAGAGAGAGTTTCTAAGGGTTGGAACTGAAGAAAAACGAACTTAAAAATGAATTTGAACCAAGAAAATGTGGATTTATCCCGCTCAGAGACAGTTAGCGGCACTAACTTCCATGTTAGCACCGCAAACTTTCAGTCCTGCCAAAAATCACCATCTTTCCTAGACTGTCACGCGACTGATCCGCAATTCTGCAATAGTACCGCCGCTAACCTTAGGGTTAGCGCCGCTAATATGCTTTTTCCCTAAATCCTTTATTTTGTCTTTATTTTGAACAGTTAAATGTTATCCTTTCGATACCTGGTTCCGGGCTTTACACTTTGACTCTTTAAAACCCGAAACTTGACTTCTTGGGATTAGGGTCTTACAAACTACATCTATTTATTTGTCAATTAGGTGCCAAATAACTAAATTACAAAATTATTGATCTAAATAATAATCTTAGAATTATCTGTTTCTTACACATCCAATAATGCTATTGGATGCATAAGAAACTGATAATTTTAATGTTACCATTTAGATTAATAATTAAAAAACTCGGTTATTTGACACTTAATTGGCAAATTAAATAAATGAAGTTGTAAAAACAAACAAACATATATAAACAAATAAAAGACAAAGTTGTAAACATATATTTGGAAAAATCATGAAAACGAACTTAAAAATGTAGTAAAAATAGCTTGTAAAAAACATGAAAACGCAGTAAGAAAATCAAGTTATAAAAGCGAATTGTGAAAAAACATGTAAAAAGAGAATTAAAAAAATAAATTTATAAAAGAACCGTAAGAAACATATGAAAATGAAATAAAAATAAAGTTGTAAAAATGAATTGTAATATATATATATATATATATATATATATATATATATATATATATATATATATATATATATATATATATATATATATATATATATATATATATATATATATATACTAGCTGCGTACCCGCGCAATGCGGCGGCGGAGAATAGTTCTTTTTGGCAATTAGTTACTATCGGTGGTGAACATTAGGTTCATTTCGACGAATAATTTTCGGTATGCAAATATAAGTACGTTTTTGTTTCTAGCGGTGAAACGTATCTGTTATGTTGTAAACCGGAACCGTCTCTAAAACGATTAAGCAATTCGGTTTCGATTCTATGAATTTTATTCTTCTGTTTCGGTTCGGTTTTTTCTATCCTGTTCAAGAATTGATCTTGTCATAAATGAGTAAAATAACATTTGGAACCACAGTGAGTTAACCCTGAGAATTTTATGGAATCGGATTAATTGATCTTTTTTAGCCTTTTTTTTCCCTTGACTTAGAGTGTTTTGACATATTAGGTCTCTATAAAAACCCCTCTACAATGGTTGTAGTTCTAATATCAAGTCTAGATCCATAAAATTAACTTTTACACGTGATTTCAGTTGAGTTAAGTCCATAGAAACCATCAATAGTATAAGATAATAGACGGTATACACATAACACATGTCGTATCATTAGTTTAATAAGAAAGTTTATATATGTAACAACAATATATTAACTTGGTTTGGGGGGAGGGGGAGCTGATTGGTTTGGGGGAGGGGGGAGCAAGGTTCGGTGATAATTTTATTTTACACGGTTAGTTTCCTTTGTATATGAGTTATTCGGTTTTCAGGTAGTTCGGTTTGGTAAGTTGTATATTAAGCGGATAATTTACTTCTAACTAATAGGTTCTAATAAGTTGTGTAAGGATATCATTTTGAACACACATTACATTAGCAAAGAGTTAAGTTGTTTTATCTTTAATTTTCATATCGGTTAACTGAACCTTTCTTTGCTTTGATTTTTGATTCAATTAAA
This sequence comes from Cichorium intybus, assembly GCA_023525715.1. Lineage (NCBI taxonomy): Eukaryota > Viridiplantae > Streptophyta > Magnoliopsida > Asterales > Asteraceae > Cichorium > Cichorium intybus. The sequence continues at coordinate 71,192,582 of CM042009.1, read as the reverse complement.
GGTTCATGTTTTTTGTGCGGAACACTCAACCATAAAGGACAATTTTTATTCTACGTTCTAAAACTATGTTTAAGCTTAAACATCAAAGTTAATATTAAATTATGAGTTCAAAATTTTCTAATTCAATTAAAATTTATCATATTCATTATTTCTATTACTAATAATCAAGTATTGAAATATATTCGATTATATTTAATATAGTCAAATCGATATTTTTAAGGGTAATTAGACTCATAACAATTCATTATAATTAGACGATGCTTTAATTATTAACATAATTATAACTAAATACAAAATTGGGCAATGCTTTAATTAGTTGATCAAACATCCACTACAGTGTTGTGAACACGAGCATACAAATGTACATTTTAATTCGGGATTCAACAGTTTTTTTTTACACAATAACCTTGTAATTGCTATAGTTAGTCAATACTTAGTAGGATGATATAAAACAATATAAAAGAGCACAAATGCAAATTGTAGTTTTCTTTAATTTCATCAAATTCCAGACTTTACCAAATTGCCCCTTTCATGTTTGCGTCTCACTCATGATTCCCAGATCCTTCTTTGGCTTGCCTCACACATTATACATTGATCCAAACTTGACCAAAATGCCTTTGTTTTCGAACTTGACCAAAATGCCCCTCTCCTTTTTGTGTCTGACTCATATACTCACATATTACGTTATAAGGGTTTGATTCAAGGTTTTCAACACACACACACACACACACACACACACACACACACATATATATATATATATATATATATATATATATATATATATATATATATATATATATATATATATATATATATATATATATATATATATATATATATATATATATATATATATATATATATATATATATATATATGTGTGTGTGTGTGTGTGTGTGTGTTAAAATATACAGACTATGTGTTTTTTTAAAGTTTCGAAGTTTTGAAATTTTGAAAATCGAAAAAGTTTGGGCGGGAGGTAAATTTCAAAAATTTCAAAGTTTTCAAATTTTGAAAATCCGAAAAACTTGGGCGGAAGTTTCAAAATTTACAAAGTTTTCAAATTTTGAAAATCCGAAAAAATTGGGCGTAAGTTAAGTTTCAAAAATTTCAAATTTTCAAATGATTCAAACTTTTCAAAAGTATTCAAATTTTCAGACTTTTCAGAATTTTCAAATTATTCAAAATTTTCAAACTTTTAAAATCATTCAATTTTAAAAAATATAAATTAATTAATAAATCAAATAATATTTAGTCTTATTTATACATCAAATCAATAAATATAAATTAATTAATAAATCAAATAATATTTAGTCTTATTTATCAAGAAGCAGACGTGCTTTTTTTATGTTTTTCTAAAAGTGACATATGAGTATTTATCTAACATACATTTGCTTTTAATTTATATATTTTACTCTAATCAAATAATATATTTACTTATATTTAAAAAACGGAAAATCGTAAAACTGATAAAACCTGACTACAAATCTTTAGTCGTAAAAAAAACGAGGATAAAAAATATAAGCGTAACATAAATAATTTTGGCTGTTTATTTTTTACGTCGAACCAATTTCATACAATTTTCGAAAATCTCTATCTAAATATATATAAATTCTTTGACACCATCGTTCAGCTTGAGTTGTAATATAACTTTTATTTTCATTTACGTTTTATATTTATTAATAAGTTAAATAAATAGTTTTAAATAATAATAGAATATATATTATACTCCCTCCGTCCCAAAATGATAGTCCATGTTTCCTTTTTAGTTTGTCCCAAAATGTTAGTCCACTTCTAAATATAAATGACATCTTTACCAAAATACCCCTAACTGTAATTGTAACAACCAACACATTTAGTGCCGGCATTAAATGCAAAAAAGGGTAAAACAGTCATTTTGTGGGAAAAAGTAAGATGCATTTAATGTTTTCTTAATCTGTGTGTTTTTTGTCTGTGGACTATCATTTTGGGACGGAGGGAGTATTAAATATAAAAAACAAACAAATAATAAGAGGAGAGAAACGAATAATAAGAAGATGGAGATATTTTGCCTTTTATCAATTATCCTGTCCCATCATTCCATTCATATATCAGGCGCCACTTTATTATATAAAATTAATTAATAGGTTAGACCTCATAGAGGGGGAGATTAATAGACCCTGCCTTTTTTTTCGGTCAAATTAGATCACATGGAAAACACCATCAATCAATAAATGGAAAACACATATGGTCCCGCCAATATAGTGATATTAAACGTATTATGAGACTTCAATTTCAAATATAAAAACTATTATAGATAATGATAACCAGTTTAATTCCCTCTACGACTCTACCCATTCCCGGCAAAACAAATCTCCCGATATTCACTCTCTTGAAAACCAAATCCTATTTAATTTAACCCTAACTTGCCTATGTAGATGAAATTTTTTTGTGCTGCTGTTCTTCCCTCGTCTTTTTCTAGAGATCTATCGGTGCTTCCTCTGGTTCGGCCTACTTCACACATCTTCCATTTATAAAGTTTAGTGACTAATTATAGCCCAAAAAAAGTTCAGTGACCTTCTATAGCCAAAACTAGAAGTTTAGTGATCTTAAATAGCTTTAAAAAATATGGTAACTGTTATTGTAGGTCATAGTGACCATTTCGGAACAAAATTTGCAAGTTAAATGACATTTTATAATTTAAAGGAAGTTAAGTGACCAAATGAGCACAAACTCAAAACTTAAGTGATCAAATATGGCCTTCCTTAACCCTTTTTATATTTAATAATCATTATAATTTAAAATAAATAACTAAATTGACCTGTATACCCTTACCCTATTTGACATAAAATGAATTGACTTTATTACCCCTTCATTTTCTATCCATTTTGAGAATCACGTCTAATTGAGAAATCACGTTCACGTACCTAAAGCTCTTACGACAATCGATTACAATTACCCCTTGCTGTCGACAAGAAATAAAACCACAAATAGGACATGGAGTTTGTTAATTTTACATTGTAAGGTCAAATAATTGTAATTAAGTGAGAAGAGGGATTGTACGAATACCATTTGATTATAATATTTTTCTAGAAAATCAATGAAACAAAGTTGGAAAAACCAATTCAATTTCTTATACTAGAAAAGGGGAAAAGTGAAATTCAGTTAAACGAAACAACTATGGGCTCGATTGAAAATAAAATCCATTTTGTTGTCAACCTTTATTTTAGATTATAATAATTATTAAATATAAAAACTGACTATTAAATTTTAAAAATTGTTTAAAATTAAAATTTGGGTAAATATGAAATTTTTAAAGTTAAAATGGATAAACACGATATTTAAACTTAAGGTCGGGTAAATATAATATTTTCATCTTTAAGAGGGGTATACACGAAATTCACTCTTATTTAAACTAATGTAAGTGAACGGATTGAGAAGTGGATACATGAACCCGATCATTAATCCGGACACAATTAGTATAATAAATGGATTAGATAGGTCAACCTGATAATCAGATATGTTATTATTAAAGTTGTTGTCCAAACTATATGAATTATAAATTATTATATTTGTATTTATATTTTGTTTAAAAAACTTTAATAATCAAAATATTTGTTAAAAAAAATCAAACAGTTGTTGATGTGTTAATGTGACTATTTTTGAAATAGTGTTGATATTGTATTGATGTAAGGATAATTATAAAAGTTGATATGTTACAAATGAAATATCATTGGTATTGTCTTGTTGTATTGATGATCTTATGTTGGACATCATGTATAAAAAGCTATAAATTTAGTTAGTACAAGTTTAATTTCAAAATGTGACAAAGAAAATTCCAAATATATTTCACACCACTTATAAAAACCAAAAATCTATAAGTAATTATGCTTGCATTTTAAAGAAAATGCTAATGATGCGATTTTGACTATAAGGGCAATTTGGTTATTTGGACAAAAATTATACAATTTTCATGTTTCAAGGTATGCTTATGCCATAATATGTGTTTGGACTATGATGTGTCAGTTTGGTGGCTTGAAGCCAAATATTGGAGAAGTTAGACATTTTAATTGGGATATAATGTTTTTTTTCGAATTCACGCGACGCGTCCCGTAAGTAGGTTGCCATTATAATAGCTGAATTTTAAAATAAGTTGATGTAGTGGTATCGCCACGCGATACATCATAGTGAGGTGACGCGTTTGGCTGAAGGACGCAACGCGTCTATGTGTCTAACACGACGCGTACGCCGCATAGACCAACCATATTTTAAAGCCCTAGCTCGGTCTTTTAGCTCATTTTCACCCCAAAACACCGAAGAACAGTAGAGGGGAACGACCCTCTAAGTTCATATGAGCCAAGATCGACAGGAAACAAGGTATGAATCGAGGAGTAGACACTAACTATGTGATTTTGGAGGTAAATCCCTACTTCCTTTGGGTAAATTCATATTATGAGTTGAATTTGTTGGGATTTGTTCAAAATATGGTTCCAAAACACATAAAATCATACATTTTGCAACGGAAGGTTTAAAACAATTTAAACAAACATAATTTTTATTCCCACCAAGAAAATATTAGATACAACAACATTAAAGGAAGAAGAAACTACAACCTTTGAAGTCTTTTGAATCCAACTCAAAAGTTGGATGTTGTTGAAGATGACAACAAGAGACAAATAAGCTTCTTCTATAAAGGTATCCACTACAAGTTTCCAACACCTTTGGATGCTAGTCTTTCTTGTGTTGCAACAATCTCTTAAGCTTGAAAGATTAAACCAACTCTAATCTTTCAAGATAGTATGTCAATAGAAAAATATTCAACTACCAAATTAGACGAAGAAGAGAGAGAGAGAGAGAGAGAGAGAGAGAGAGAGAGAGAGAGAGAGAGAGAGAGAGAGAGAGAGAGAGAGAGAGAGAGAGAGAGAGAGAGAGAGAGAGAGAGAATGTGTGTGTGTGTGTGAGTGAGAGAGTGTGTGAGAGAGGGAGGATATGATGCTCATGGTTTTTGAGAATGAGAAGAAAAAAACAATTTTATTCACTAGTTCATCAAGCCCCATGCATGCATGACTTTATGTCTATTTAATCAATATCAAGAGACAAATGTAAGTATGCTCATGACATACTTACTCGTTAAGGGTTATTAGACTCAAAACCTACAACCACTCCTTTATCTACAACCAAAGCTCTTGTCACCAATAATTTCCCCTACTCGGATCCTAATACATATTGTTTCCCTTTGGGTGATTTATAATATCTGACCATCACTCGTCCACACTTGTCATACGCAATCAACCAGATCCGTGAATTCCTTCATACACATACAACTAATCATTTTTTTGTAGTCAAGTGTATCTTGCAATATGTCAAAGTACCCTGTCATACGACCTTCACTTTACCCATCTATGCTTATCCACAGTACCCTGTCATACGACCTTATACCAATGGCTATTCCATCTTTCCTGATAAAAAAATCTTGTCTCATGGAGTGCCAAGAAGCAACCTACCATATCACGTTCAAGTTACGAGTCTGAATATCGGGCCATGGCGAGCACTGTTGCTGAAATTGTTTGGATCACTCATCTTCTTCGCAAACTTCACACTTTGCCACTGGATTGCCCTACCATTTTTTGCGAATTGGTTTCTTTTGGTCACTTTTATATAGGGTTTGTTCCAACCTTACTATAGCTACCTGACATTTTTACCAAGAGTCTTCTATGCCTACTCTTTGAACAGTTCTATGCCAACTACGTGTTAGTCCAACATCTCTTCACTTGAGGTGGGTATTAAGGATAAGTCTTGATACAATCTCGATAACTGTTGTATCTTCGTTGTTATCCCTTAGTGTTCATTGTATTCATGTACCATACATATTGAAAGTAATACACAAATCACTAAGAGGTGAATTTTGTAATCCTTATACCCTGCAATTGCAATTGGTACCAATGATGGTACCAACAGTTCCGTCTATCATTTCAGGAATCATGATTTGCATTAGACATAGGAAACATAGTACCACAACCAAGGAACTATAATTCATCCCCTTCTTTCCCTAAGAAATGTTGGTTAGACTTTTGTGCGTTGATCTAATCAATAATGACATTCCGGAATTAAAGAACAAATATGAATTTTTCTTACTTTTTATCAAAGTTTAACTGAGAAAGACTATAAGATCACTAAAGATCAAATCATTACATGTACCAACATTTGTTTTTTCTCTTTGGCTATTTGATGGGCTCCTTGCAGCCATCTGATGGTTGTATCATACACTCCTTTCCTGTCAAAAGCTGGTGCACAATGTTGTTCCATGAATATAGCATGTGGCACCCATATTCCATCTATCTCCATTTACGCAACCATAGACATACGGTCAACAAGGTTTAAAATAAATAAACATAACGTAAACGAGTAAAAGGTTAAGCAAGTGATTAAGTAGTCATGTTTTTTCATCTATTTATATTACGTCAATATAACCTTGTACTTTTATTTTTTTTCTTTAATAGCATATTAGACTCAGAAAAATGTATTCGATTATAGGAGCCACATTTGCTTATTTTTGGATGACATTGCAAATTCGTAACATACTACAAAGCACAATGTTGCAATATAAATAAATGAAATTATGATGCTATAATAAACAAATAAATGAATGTGGTGGTTATCTCTTGCATTAAACCGTTAATTAAATGCCTAATTTAAGAAAAAAAAGAAAGCAACGTTTTATAATTAAAAATCAATCAAAGTCTCCCGTTTGTGTTACTAATCCAGATGTTTTATTAGCTCCAACTAACTTCATCGATTTTCTTAGTTTTCTTGATTTTTCGTGCGATGTTAAGTGAGTATAAACACGGATTTTGATACTCTGTTCTTGAACACCACCAATACAACTTACAGAATAATTGACATCCATTTAAGAGGGACTATAAAGAAAATAATTAAGTGAAGCCTGGAAACCAATATTGCCATCAATTTGTGCATATTTATACATTATTTTAACAAAATGTAACTCTACACTCCATAAGATATACTTGGACTGTAAGTAAATAGCAAATGGTTATGAAGATCATATCATAACAATTTAGACATCATCAAAACTAAACCTGTTTTTCTTCAACTTCATAACAAACCCATGAACAAAGGTTTTAAGGTCGAATCTTGAATATTTTGATAGATTACTTATCGGAGATATATTGATGTAAAAGCAAGTCATAACTATTGAGTTGCCAAAACATTTGCCGATTTATATTTGTGTTATAAACAAACGGCGTCCACAAATCCTACCTTACAACATCAACCATTGATGAATCAAGTAGTTCTTCTACAAAAGAAGACTATAAATAACATATGTTTTCATTATTGGGAGAGACTTCTAATAAACTATCACTTTCAACCCCCGTCGATGAATTAAGTGCATATTGTTCTAAAGATTTTTCAGGCAAAATGACACGTCAACTATATTCTGAATTTAATATTATCAATTGGTGGCAATATATTGTCACCAACATATATACATTAAGAAACAGATTGCATAGTGGAACTGATTATGTTATTAAAAACATAAGTTTGTATGTACAATATGTAAATATTACACCCAAAATACAGTTTTCCCTAAAACAAAAGGTTTTTTTTTCACAGTCTTGGTCACTAAAAAAAAGCAGTAAATTTCGAAACTTACAAAGGGTTCTCTCCAATATTTAATTTTTTTCGTGGGTTTTGAAAATAATCTGTAAGCCTAGTTCTTTTCATGTCTATACATGATAACCAAAGATTACCCGGTTTAAAAGAACGAACATACCTTCAGCATAATAATGTTACAACGGATTAGAGGTGCACATCAACAACCGGTTTTTTTTAAAACAGAAAAAAAAAAATCGGAACCGGTTTTTTGATAACCAGGTTTTTAATAACCGATTTTTTATCCCAAACCGAACCGGTTTTTTACCCCGGTTTTTGTTCCGGTTAACCGAACCGAACGGTTTAAAAACCGAAAAAAAACCGGTCTAAAACTCAATTTCGTTTAAAAAAAAACGGCCAAAAACTGGACCGTTATAACCAAAAACGGTTGGACCCAAACCGGTTTTTTTTTAAAAATTGGTTCTTAAAAAAACCGGTGTTGTAAAATACGACGGATCCGAATTGACTTTAGACAATATTAGCTCAATGCGGAATAGGATCAAAATTATCAAACGATAATAATCACAACGAAAAATACGAATGAAGTAAATAAAATAGAGACACGAGGATTTACGTGGAAAACCCAAATCGGGAAAAACCACGGGCGGAGGAATCCGAGAACCAATTCACTATATTTTGTGGTGTTTACAAAAGGTTTGGAGAAATATAAAAATACAAAGAGTTTATAACTCTTATATATTTACAAGAGAAGATATGGTTTTTGGTGTTGGTGTGGTTTGTATAAATGATTTCCTAACCTATTTATAGGAAATTGGTTTGCATTCCATTGTTGACAATAAAGCTATTACATGCCATTGTTGAAAGTTTTAGCTAGCCATTGTTGAAGCAGCCCTTTTGAAGGCATATTCCACAATCTCCACCTTGACTTCAAAATGGAACAAAACTTGTATACCCATTTGGTAAAACCAACAACTCTTCAAACTTCAAAACTCCATAAGAAATTGCAATCACCATATAGAGAAAAATTGATCCTGAAAAATGAAATACTTCCTCCACCACGAGCCTAATCAGGCTCAACTGCGATCAGAAATACCCATTAAGTCCAAACATAGTTTGAACTTGGATATTGGAAGACTCTTAGTGAACACATCAGTGGGATTATAATCTGTATCGATCTTTTCTATGACACAATCACCTTTTTCAATGATATCACGCACAAAATGATAACGAATATCAATGTGCTTTGTACGGTCATGAAACATCTGATCTTTACTCAAGAAGATAGCACTTTGATTATCACAGAATACTGTGGTAACCTTTATTCTATCATCGAGTTCTCTAAATAATCCCTTCAACCAAATATCTTCCTTAACTGCTTCTGTAATCGCCATATACTCTGCCTCTGTAGAAGACAGTGCAACTGTAGACTGTAACTGAGCTTTCCAACTAATAGCACAATCGTTCAGTGTAAACACATACCCTGTAATGGATCTTCGTTTATCCAAGTCTTTGCCAAAATCTGAATCAACATATCCAACCACCCCATTGTTAGATTGTCCATAGCGTAGACACATAGAAGACGTACCGCGTAGATAACGTAAGATCCACTGTACTGCTTTCCAGTGTTCTTTCCCTGGGTTCGCCATATATCTACTAACCATGCTAACTGCATAAGCCAAATCAGGGCGTGTGCAGATCATAGCATACATCAAAGATCCAACAGCACTAGAATATGGTACACGTGCCATGTACTCCATATCAGTCTCAGTAGTAGGACTTAAAGCGGATGATATCTTGAAATGAGCTGCAAAAGGTGTGTTGACAGGCTTTGCTTCTTGCATATTAAAACGTCTTAGGACTTTCTCAATGTAACCTTTTTGAGAAAGATGCAAGATCCTAGACTTCCTGTCACGAACAATTTCCATACCTAAAATTTTCTTGGCAGCTCCTAAGTCCTTCATTTCAAAATCAGCTTTCAACTGGTCTTTTAACTTCTGAATCTCCTTCATATCTTTTGCTGCAATCAACATGTCATCCACATACAAGAGTAAGTAGATCTTTGAACCATCGTCACCTTTCTTGAAATAAACGCAGCTATCATAGGTGCACCTGCTGAATTTGTGACTGGTCATGAAAGAATCGAACCTCTTGTACCATTGTCTAGGAGACTGCTTGAGGCCATAAAGAGATTTCTTCAATTTACATATGTAGTCCTCCTTGCCAGGAACTACAAAACCTTCAGGTTGTTGCATGAAAATCTCTTCCTCAAGCTCACCATTTAGGAAAGCTGTAGTAACATCTAGTTGCTCCAACTCATAATCATTTGAAGCAACTAACCCCAACAATGCACGAATAGAAGTGTGTTTGACTATTGGGGAATAGATGTCAGTATAGTCAACGCCTGGAATTTGACTATAGCCTTTAGCTACCAACCGAGCTTTATATCTTGGTTTCTCATTCGGGTTAACAGGTTCTTTGAGCTTGTAGACCCACTTGCATTTAACTGGCCTTTTCCCTTTTGGAATAGGAACTAAATCCCAAGTACCATTTCTTTGCAAGGATTCCATCTCATTATGCATAGCAATCATCCGATCACTTGAGTCTTTAGATTTGATAGCCTCATCATAATTTAGAGGCTCCGTTTCCGACTCAATATCATTAGCAACAATAAAAGCATAAGCAACAAGTTCAGCTTCAGCATACCTCTTTGGAGGAACAATTTGTCTTCTCGGCCTATCTCTTGCAATGCTTCGAGTAGTAGCTTGTGGTTGTGAAATTATTGTATCTTCAACAACGACATGCTCATTTGGCGAGGAAGACTCTTGTTGCTCAACTGGACTCGGAATGGTGACACGTGAAGTAGGAAACTCCACCTCCATTTGAGCTTTCTCTTCATTTGCTTTTGATGATGCGATTGTATCTTCTGTAGAGTCGGAAGTTTGATGAATCATAGCAGACTCGTCAAAAGTAACATCTCTTGAGATGATGATTTTATTTAGATTATTGCTCCATAACTTGTAACCTTTAACTCCTGGATTATAACCAAGAAAGACACATTTAAGTGCTCTCGGTTCTAACTTCCCATTGTCAACTCGTGCATAAGCTGGACATCCGAAAGGTTTCAGATGTGTATAATCGGCAGGTTTCCTGGACCATAACTTATACGGAGTTTTCTTTTCGATTGCTCGTGACGGTGATCGGTTGATAACATAGCAAGCAGTAGAAGCAGCCTCCGCCCAAAAAGACTTTGGCAATTTGGAATTTGAAAGCATACATCTGACCTTCTCCATAATGGTGCGATTCATCCTTTCGGCTACACCATTTTGTTGAGGCGTATAGACTACCGTGCGATGTCGAGTAATGCCTTCCTTTCGGCAATAGGCATTAAACTCTTCTGAGCAAAACTCTAGTCCATTATCCGTACGAAGATACTTTACCACCAATCCTGATTGCTTTTCAACCTGAACTTTCCAGTCTCTAAAGGTAGATAAAACGTCTCCATTATGTTTTAAGAAGAAACACCACACCTTCCTGGAGAAATCGTCAATGATAGTGAGCATATAGTTAGCTCCACCTTTAGAAGCAACTCGAGCTGGTCCCCACAAATCCGAGTGGACATAGTCGAGTGGTCCTTTCGTTGTATGGATACCACTTGCAAACCTCACTCGCTTTGCCTTGCCATATACACAGTCTTCACAGAACTCCAAATCAACAATCGTTTGTTGACCAAGTAAACCTCTTCGACTCAATTCTGACATGCCTTGAAAACTCATATGGCCAAGTCGAAGGTGCCAAAGACGGGACTGATCTGGATCAGAAAGAGACTTTGAAACAACAGCAGCATCACTCGAAATTGTTTGCCCGTCAAGAAAGTAGAGGTCGGAGGTTTTTCGATTGGCTCTCAGTTTTTCGGAACCATCTTTGAACACCCTGAGAACTCCACCTTTACCGGCAAACTCGTATCCCTTTTTATCAAAGGAACTGAGAGATAACAAGTTTCTTCTGAGGTCAAGTACATATCTAATATCCCCAATGGTTCGGATAACGCCATCAAACATACGGATTCTGACTGAACCATGTCCAAGAACTGGACATGTAGTATTGTTACCCATCAACACATAGCCCTGGTTAACCTTTTCAAATGTGTAAAACCAACTTTTGTTGTGACACATATGAAAAGTACAACCAGAGTCGAGTATCCAATCACCAGTGGAATCCAGTTTATCTGAATAAACTGTCAAGAGTTCTCCAATACATTCGACCTCTGCTACATCGGCTTCACCCGAAGTGCTAGCTTGTTTACCATTTGCTGCAGCCTTCTCTTTTTCTTTATTCTTCAACTTGAATCATTCTTCAAGCACATGTCCCTTCTTGTGACAATAGTTGCAAAACTTTCGTTTGCCTTTTGACTTGGATCTGGTTCTGTTGGAAGATTGAGAAGTTCTACTTCTCTCTGTTGTTCTTCCTCTGACATTCAAACCTTCGGCTTTAGAATCACTTGAACCACCACCGGTAATATGCTTCATCTTCTCATTAGAATCCAAAGCTGTAAAGACTTCATCTAAAACAAGAGTGTCACGGCTGTAGATGATCGTATCACGAAAATGGCTATAGGATTCGGGCAACGATGACAACAAAAATAAAGCCAAGTCTTCATCTTCATATTGAACATCCATATTCTCCAAGTTATTTACTAACTCTTTGAATGTAGACAAATGTTCAGCTAGCGAGCCTCCTTCAATCATCTTAAGATTGAACAACCGTTGCTTTAGATGCAACTTGTTCGGTAAGCTCTTTGTCATCAATAACTGCTCCAACTTCAGCCATAAAGCAGCCGCCGACGTTTCTTTTAGAACATCTTGTAAAACATCGTTTGACAAGTGCAAACGAATTTGAGATAAAGCCTTCAGATCTTTCATCTCCTTTTCTTCTTCGGTCCATGTAACGGGCATCCTTTCGAAGCCCAAGAGCGCCTTATGTAAATCCATCTGAATGAGAATGTCTCTCATCTTTACTTGCCACAGCGGAAATCGGGTATTCCGATCCAGCAGCGGAATATCGTATTTCACCGAAGACATGATTTATTACTTGATAAAATGATCCCAACAAGCTAATATCAAAACCCGGATGCTCTGATACCAATTGTTGTAAAATACGACGGATCCGAATTGACTTTAGACAATATTAGCTCAATGCGGAATAGGATCAAAATTATCAAACGATAATAATCACAACGAAAAATACAAATGAAGTAAATAAAATAGAGACACGAGGATTTACGTGGAAAACCCAAATCGGGAAAAACCACGGGCGGAGGAAGCCGAGAACCAATTCACTATATTTTGTGGTGTTTACAAAAGGTTTGGAGAAATATAAAAATACAAAGAGTTTGTAACTCTTATGTATTTACAAGAGAAGATATGATTTTTGGTGTTGGTGTGGTTTGTATAAATGATTTCCTAACCTATTTATAGGAAATTGGTTTGCATTCCATTGTTGACAATAAAGCTATTACATGCCATTGTTGAAAGTTTTAGCTAGCCATTGTTGAAGCAGCCGTTTTGAAGGCATATTCCACAACCGGCTTTTGTGCACTTCTACAACGGATGTTGCTGCGATTACATACACGTTTTTTGGTTTACATATTGATGTTGTAATGGGTGGCATCGTGGTTACTTACATATTTTTGTAGTTTTTATAGCAGAATATGAATAAAACTGTAGAAGCAAACAATTATTTACTAGTAATACTTGAAAAAGAAGCAACATGAAGCAAAAGTCCAAATCCAACCAAGAAATCTTTGGTTATCATGTATAAAAGAACGTAACTTTGGTGCCCCAACTAAAAACCATTTCCAAATTTGTAATTTCATGCCAATCGGATTTTATTTTCGGCTTTTCTCCATTAAATTCAAAAAACTCGACCCTTTTCAGATCTGGACTCAAGATTCTCCTTGCATCACCTTCATGCAACTCCCACTCATCCGGCCAATCAAATTCCTACATCATATCAAATAAAAGCACAAGTTTTTCACGTGAGGTGTGAAAATCTATACTAATGTTTTGAATTTTCTGTAGAAAACTATTTAAGGTGTTTTATAAGTGAAAAGAATATCATTTGATATGAGAATACCTCTTTAATGACCAACTTGAGAGACTTCACTTTGGGGTAATAATTTAAAATTCGGATGAAATCATTGTAAGTGAAGGCATCAATTGTTGTGGTAAGCACCAAAGTCTTGAGATTAGGTAGACTCGGATCACATGCAGCTTTAATACACTACAATAATGACAACAAGTAGTAAGTATTTCTGAATTCATTGAAAGTGAAGGCATCAATTGTTTATAAACCAATAAGAATAAGAATGTACCTGACTAAAGAAGTAAACGCCAATCAACAAAGATTCCACATGACAAATTCCAGGAAACAACACATATTTGGTGTAGCTGTTGCCCTCCAATTTAGGATCAATCGCAGCTTCCTTCAAGGAATCGAGACATTCAAAGATAAAATCATAAGCCACATAACGAGTTAAATCCAAATGCACCAGTTTCGGGCAGGAAATCTTAATGCTACCACAGAGTCCATCTTCGTGAATGTTAAAAATGTTTAGCTTCTTGAGGTTCAAACATGAAATACAAAGAAGATTAAGTTTGCTCATCAAGCAGTCTAATATATCCAGATCCTCAAGCAATGGGCAGCTTTCTAGAAAATTCTTTACCAAATTGTCGTCTTCCATTAAGTCAACACAGGTCAATTCAAGAACCCTAAGGGCCGGAAACACCTTAATATTAGGCAACCTTAGACGACGTCCAGACAAATTCAACCTTAATACCTCCAACGAACTGCAAGTCACGAGACAATGGGGCAGCTCGACATCCTCGGTAATATCCTTAGGGCAAAACCGCAAGTCAAGTTGTTTGACGTTTCTCGTAACGGCGGCATGAATCCACCACCCTACGGTCGACATACTGTATAAAGTTGAACAATATAAACCAAAGCTATCCAAATCGACGGATCTGTTTAGTAAAACCCAATAGACAAACTCTTTGAATTTGCTTTTTGTCAATTTTCCTCCGTCACTTATATTGATAGAGGGAATTGCAGTCCACAAATACCTCACAAATACCTCCATCGTCTGGACAAAATACTGCTTCGAATTACTTCTTCGATGGATGAAAGATGGGAAAGAATCGAAAGAAGAATAGCATCAGGCATGCTACTGATCAAATCGACCCCGTCTTCGCGCTTTGATACCTTTCGTCGCTCGGATTTCTTCATGCTTCGTGTTGTCAAATAAAAATTATGCAAGCAAACAGGTTTAATTGCACACACGGTTTGAAGGTTTCAATTATGGTAGGTTCTTTGGTTTTCGCAGAAAATCTCGTTCTCGTTATAATAATGATTTGAATTTTCATGATTTTTCAAATTTATTTGAATTTTTCGTGATTTTTCAAATTTATTTGAAAATTTCATGAATTATAAAATTTTCTGTAATAATAATTACAATTTGGTTAATTAATTCTTCAACTTTCAATTTAAAATACTTAATTTATTGGTTTAAATTGAACGTAAAACATTATATTTTTTAATACTGCTACATTAAAATTATTAATCTAACATATTTGATCAAAAAATTTTGTTAAATTTAAAACGTAAATAGAAAAATATTTGATAAACTTGAAACAATTGTTTGAATACTACTTTTTCAAATAGTTAAAAAGATATCATGCTAAAAAATGGAGGCTTTAGAGTACTTCCAGGTACTATATTCGGACGAGAGAAAAGATAATAAACCTAATTTCGTCAGCAAAAAATATAACAAGTTGTCGGCAGAGGACGCGAGGAAGTTGGAAGAAATATTTGAAGAGGAAGAAGTGTGGCTAGCTGTTCAATCTTGTGACAGCTTGAAGGCCCCCGCACCCGATGGATTCAATTTTAAGTTCGTTAAAAAGTTTTGGGGTATTTTAAAATATCATTTGTTAAAGGCGTTGCAGTGGTTCTGGGAGACGGGGCAGCTTATCTTAGGTTGTAATGCTTCTTTCGTGACGCTTGTACCTAAAAAAGCCGATCCCATGCACTTGAAAGATTATTGCCCTATTAGCCTGATCGGTGTGTACTATAAAATCGTGGCTTAACTGTTTGCCAATATGCTTAAGAAGTTAATTGGTAAGCTAGTGGGGGAGGAGCAAAACGCGTTTATTCAAGGTAGATTCATCTTGGATGGAGTTTTAGTGGCAAATGAAACGGTAAACTTCCTTAAAAAGAAAAAAAACAGAAGAGTGTGGTTTTTAAGATAGATATTGAAAAGGCATATGATAGTTGGATTGAAAGTTCATTCATAACTCCTTAGAACAAATGGGCTTTGGAGTTAAATGCATAAATTGGATCAAATCTTGTATGAAGTCAGCAACGGTTTCAGTTCTAGTGAATAGGTCTCCCTCAGAAGAAACAAGAATTTGTAGAGGTATCAGGCAAGGTGACCCGCTTACCTCTTTTCTGTTTATCTTGGCGGTCGAAGGACTTAACCAAGCGTGTAAAATAGGGTCGAAAAAAGGATTAGTGGAAGGTGTGGAGGTGGGAAGCGATAAAGTAAAAATCTTCCACCTCTAATATGCTGATGACATTATTATATTCGATAACTGGAATAAAAGAAATATCGCCAACATCTTAATGTTATTAAAGTGCTTTTACCTAGCATCGGGGCTGAAGGTGAACCTAAGAAAAAGTAGCATTTTTGGACTGGGTGTGCATCAAGGAGAGTGGAGTGCTTAGCTTTAGAGATGGGGGTGTAAGGCGGGATCTTTCTCACTGAACTACTTGGGGATCCCTATTGGTGTGAACTTGAGTAAATGCGAAAATTGGACAGTTGTCGTAGAGAAGTTCAAAACTAGGTTATCGACATGGAAAGCGAAGACTCTATCTTATGGTGGCAGGTTAACCTTGGTTAAGTTTGTGCTTGGCAGCCTTCTTTCGTACTTCCTCTCATTGTTTCGTGCGCCCTTGAGTGTGATTAATAATCTGGAGAGTGTGAGGAACACCTTTTTCTGGGGTGGGGGATAGGAAAATAACATAGGTAAAATGGTCAAAACCTATCTTAAACTTAAATTGGGGGGGGGGCTAAACATCGGGTCTTTAAGAGCTCAAAACTTGAGTCTGCTGGCAAAATGGTGGTGGTGGTTTCGTGTCGAGGGGGTGTTATGGGTCAGAGTCGTTAAGAGTTTGTACGGTGGCCTTAACGGGTCTGGGGGGAAACGTTCATGGATGCAGTACTTAGGGAAATATCATTAGGGATGGGTTGGACATTGAGAATATGGGAATCAAATGGTTGGAGTCGTTTGGCAAAATTGTGGGGAACAAGGAATAGTCGTATTTCTGGTTTGACTGTTAGCTTGGAAACTTCCGATTGTGGTCGAAATTTCTGAGGCTCTTTAAATTAGAAAAAATGAGTCGGCCTTAGTTAGTCATAGAGGTCGTTATGTCGGGTAGGGTAAATGGGATTGGTTGTATAGTCCGAGAGGTAGAACCAGTGATGAACTTTTTGCTCTTAACTCATTATTAAATTAATTTTACAGCAAAATAGGAGCAAAAGGACCAGTGGAAGTGGATGCTTGCCGAATACGGAGCATTTGAGGTCAGGGCGCTAAAGTGCCCGATGGAATTGAGGTCTTAAG
Organism: Cichorium intybus; assembly: GCA_023525715.1. Classification (NCBI taxonomy): domain Eukaryota; kingdom Viridiplantae; phylum Streptophyta; class Magnoliopsida; order Asterales; family Asteraceae; genus Cichorium; species Cichorium intybus. The sequence goes on along the minus strand of CM042009.1, from coordinate 71,175,294 downwards.
AGGTGGTTGGGGAAGTAAGCATCCCTACGACCTGGTCTAATGTTGTTCCAAAGAAAGTATGTGTCTTTATTTAGATGGTTAAAGCAGGAAGTATTCCGGTTCAAGTTCAATTGGATCGAAGAGGTATAGATCTCCCCTCTATATTGTGCCCAATGTGTCAGGATTGTATAAAGAGTATAAACCACGTTCTGCTGCGATGTCGGATCTAAAATTCTGTATGGTCTAAGGTGTTCTCTTGGTGGGTGTTAGATGATCAAAATTTTGTGGAGGTCAAGCAGCTTATAATGTTCAGAGGAAATAAGTCATGGAAGAAAGAATCAAAAGTCATTTGGGAAGCTATAGTTTGGTTATTTTTATACATGTTGTGGAGTCATCGTAATGCGGTTTTATTTGATGGAAAGAAATCGCACTAAATGGTCATGTTCGTGGAGTTTCAATTGAGAAAGTTCCTTTATTTAAAAGCGAGATATAAGTGTTGGGCACAGCGGAAGGCACCAACGAACATGACCAAGTACTTCGACAAACGTTCTCTGCCTATCAAGACTAGTCAGAAATATGAAAATTGAAACTGAGAAACACAAGGACATAAAGTGGTTCACTCGACAACGAGTCGAGCTACGTCCACTGTGAGAAACGAGAGAAATCTTTCATTGATAAACTTCAATGATTTACAAGAGAGAATCTATGACTATGCTCTGTTTTTGACACATTTGACGTATTACAAAGCATAGATATGAGATTGTATAAATAGCCAGACGTGGAAGGTTGAACACGCAAGTCTTGGGCGAGAAAGAGCAAAAGGACAATTAGTCCTGCACCTAGTCACTTTACAGTCGGTGAAGTGACAACTACATGCTCCCTAGGCAGCCCTATGCCGCTGCCTGACGTAGGGCACTGTTCTTCGCGTGTTCCCAAGATATTTCTGACAGCAGAGGTGACTAAACCACACAGGTTCTGACCAAGACTTTCTCTTGGACCTAGATAACCCAGTTGGCCATCGATTGAGTTCTCCCTTGAATGATACTGTAACTGTCCGACGATGCTTCTGCAACTTCTGTCGAACTTCACTTCGTACAAGGTCCAACTCTTTCTTCAAGGACTCTTCTGTCTGACCTTTGCTTTGGCCGAAGGATACTGCTATCTCATATTCTCCTGCTGGTGACATGTTCACCACTGTTTCCATAGGCCAAGCTAATGTTGTCACTGTGAACATCTGTCCGCATGAGATACTAATGAAGCCTTCCTCAGACACAACTCCTTGGTTCGGACTTAGTACTTGCTTTGTCACACAGCTTAGTTTGGTAACGAGTCTGTCACCAACTAACTTCTGTTGTCTATCTTTAATGCCTTCAATGTCTGCTTTACAACTAAGAACATGACTCCTGATCCAGATGAAGCGACGACTTCGGTCTAGCTGATCTTCATGCCTTTGGTTTCAACCTTCTGCTGATCTTCTGAAGGATCACCTCCTTTTTATTCTGATCTGTTGTGGTTGGTTTGATCGGAGCGAAGGACTCCCACTTGACCGGAAGACTGGACTTTTCTCGGATGCACACCTCAACAGTACTGGTTGGCCTCACTGTTGTTTCTGCTTTGGACTCTTCGGTTGTCATGGATGGCTCCGGTTCGGATTAGGCTCCACACTTTGCTCAACAATCTCCCACTTGGGACTGATCTGAACTGATCTTCCAAGTTCTCTTGTCTTCTCTCTCTCAATCTCTGCCTTATCGAAAGGCCGTTAAGGACTCTCCAGCCTCAACTCTTTGCTTTGAAAATGAAGAACCTTCAAAGGGGGAAAAGCATTGGTCTTCAGCAATTGTCTTGATGAACTTCTCCGAGGAGTTTCAGGATACGCTTCGACTGAAAGACACCTTTGGATGTTTGAAGCTCATGCTCTGACTGCCTTATTCTAATATCAACTAAGTTGTGCCAATTTCTCATATGAACGTTCTGGACCACAACATCTAAGCTTGTTGATAATATGTATGTTGGATCCCTCCTCCAACATAGCATCAATCGTACAACATGAGGATGATGAATAGGTGTTCTGAACTTCCTGGAGCAGCAATGATAACACTCATTTATGGGCTCATGTTCGTCCTCATTATCTATACAGACTTCGCTTCTGTGCACACCTGTTTTTCCATCAGCAACTGGGAAATCCTTACTGGTGTTGCAGTGAGAAGATGTTCGGTCTAAATTGTGTACAAGGATGTGAGGCTTCACATCTGACCTTTTGAGTGAACTCTACCATGGCCAAAGTACCAAGAACCTTTGATGTTTATGTTTTCCACAGTGGGGAGAAAGGATCTTAATCAACTACACTCTCACTGTTTGAAGACTTCGAACCTTTTCTTTTACTTCTTGTTTTTGACAATTTTCTGACGCCTGAACGATCTTCAGCTCTGAAGTGCCACCTTCTGCTAATTTGTGACATCCGCCTAAAATTGATTCGGGTCAACCCAACTGTGACAACTGTCAAATTAAGTCAACAAAAGTCAACTCAAGTCGGTCAAAGCGTATATTAGGTCAATATGTGAAATGCAAATTTCATAACCTCTACGATATATTATTAGATATTACAATACTACTTACGCTAATTCAAATGAATTATACGAACAAACGCTATTAAGTTAGATTTTTTTTTGTATAAATAATTAGAAAAAAAAATTCGTCGTGAATAGTGTCCGACGTGAACAGTAACCCGGTGTGAATAGTGTTTTGTGAAAAAAAAAACACAATTTTCAAAGTCTAAAAGGATGGGAAGACTTTGAAATTTCCATATTTTATTTTTTATATTTTTTATAATTTTATTAAAGTGGGCCCCACTTAATTATTTATTCATATTTATATATTTTACCCCCAAAAAATTCGTATTTTCATTTCGAACACTACGTATTCAATACATATTGTTAAGTTTATCAAAAATATTATGATTTTTTTATAAAACGAAAAATTTACCATCAAAACCGTATCGTCGATACGAACAACCTGACGTCAAAATTTAATATTATTGATATCAGTTTTATATTTAATATTTTCTTTTTCTTTAAAATGAAATTGTATTTACATTTAAACCCTATATTTTCATTAAACATACAATTAATACCTTTACGTTAATTCGTTAAAGCTTTTTAGTTAAAAAATTGATATTATTAAACTACGATTTTTGTAGATTATAGTTTTTTAAACAAAAATCATTCTTTTTATATAAAAACTATTAATCTATTTAAAGAGTATTTTAAGGGTATGTTTTGTCATAAACAATTTCTAAAAGCTATAAAAGTCAAATACCTGTATCTTGAGGGCCGCTATACGAAAATAAATCTACTATAAATAGAACTCAAAAATCTCATAATCAAACCACACCAATACAAGCTATATACACATATCGAGAGAGTTGTAGAGATATAGCTTGAAAATATAGTAGAAAGATAGAAAAAGAGGGTTCGAGTTAGAAGCAGTAAGAGTCGGGCGATCTAACAACAACTGGTGATAAGATCATCATCGACATTAAGGTGAGTTCATACCCCTTCTTTTTATCTTTATTCAAGTTTTTAAGGGGGAGAATACAAGTTATACTATAAAAATAGCTATTTATACTCATTTGTAACAATAGTAAACAAAATGTGAATTTTGTAAATATCATTATGACAACAATTCAATTATACTCCCAAAATATAATATTGAATGATCTACTTACGAGAGCGGTGTCTAGGCCGATCATTTGGGCTAGGTTGCTGGATTTCCGAAAGGCTTATACGCTGAAAGGGTCCTGCCTCCCCATTTGATCTTCTACCTGGCTGTTCTTTATTTGATAGTCATAAAATATTATATTGGAATTAATAAAGAGTATAACCAAGTTATTACACCACTATTATGGAAAATATTTTAAAAGATGTTGTTTATAACTATTTAAATAAGTTATTTCACATATATTCGTAAATACATGTTTTTCACGACAGAATACCAAAAATAAACTATTATAGGAATAGTTTGTGGATACAAATGTACTATAACGGTAGAACAAGACAAATAATTATATACAAATATATAATTGTTATACATTACTAAATTATCATGGGAAAAATGATAATGGGCAAATACAAGGGTTTTTCATATACAAACTTTATGTAAACAAGTTGATTGATACATAGATTTTTATGAGACGGGTCTTCACAGTGCTTATTTAAGTACATACTATAAGTCCTGAAATTTATAACCAGAGTCTCGGTAAGAGAGCGTGATATTTGTGTATAGATCTATACGAGATTGACAACCCCGCACCTGAGCTGCTAGCTACAGCTAGACCGACGGGTCTGAGGTGACAAATGTCATAACAGTCCGACGCCTGAAGAACGTCGAAGCAGGCCTACATGGTCACAATATGGTTATAGGACGTCTCGCATGGGAAATCAACTTTATAAATTGTTTACGTGGAAATATACATTTTCAAAGGTTTTATACTACAAGCTACGCTATACATTTTAGTCTTTGGATTTTTAAGACTTGGATACATTCATAAGAAAATATTGGATTTTCTTGGAGTATAATACTACATTTTACAAGGAAAGAGATTCCTTATACAAGTTTTATGGTATTAAAACTACATTTTTAGAAGTTACAAATATAAGTATGGTTTTACTTATATACACTGGTTCTATGGGAATTAAAACTATGTTTTATAAAAGGTATAAATATAAGTACGATTTACTTATATATCTATGGGAATTAAAACTATGTTTTATAAAAGGTATAAATATAAGTACGATTTACTTATATATACTAGTTTTATGGAATTAAGTCTACGATTAGTCTACAAGTAAACATCTATTTACACGGTTTCATACAACAATAAAACTACGTAATACTATTTTCAAGTATAGAAATACTTATACATTTACGGTCTTTGGGTTTTAAGACTACGACTCATTTATAAGAAAATATTGGATTTTCTGGTTTCCAACACTATCTTTTTACAAGGAAAAATGATTATGGATTTTCTCATACAAAAATCTTATGAACTCACCAACGTAATGTTGACACTCTTTCAAACTACTTGTATTCTCAGGAAATTGATAAGGTAACTACAACCTTTGACGATGGGTCGCTATGGCGTCATACTATGTATTTTGATATCATATTGTAATTGTATTTAAAACATACAATCTTTTGAACTCTTGTAACATTTACAATTATGTATATGATGGATGTGTTTGCTTTGATCACTATTGTACAAACATTGTTGTGATACTGTTCATGAAGTCATCCACCCTCAGACGTTTCCGCCATCGTGGTTTGGGGTGTGAGTGACAGATTGGTATCAGAGCATTGTTTATAGTGAACTAAGTATATCAATCCATTTAAGATATACAACTATAAATACAATGGGACTAAAACTCTCTAAAACAATCTGTACAAAGTATACATTAAAAGACAATGATATTTTTATAAAGTATAAGTACAAGTACATACATACTAGAACAGTGTCATAACTAGAACAATACAAGAGTAATAAGATGAGTTGAACACTACGAGTAGGCCTAGGTAGTTATGTAATCATACCTAGGACAGATAGAGCCTGATCAACTGTATTTGTCCAAGGTATGACTAACATATACTTAGAAATAGTCGTAGTGAACAACAAGTCTAAAAACTTACCAAGAACCATATACAAAGAAACTCTAAAACAAAATATAAAGCTAAAATACTACAGGAGTATTTTATAATACTATAGAACCATACATTTAGACACTTTATGTACCTCTTATACCCCTATCCTTACATAGTAGACCTGACAATTCGATAATACCTGACCAATAACTATTATCGAAAACCTACCATCATCCCTACCAACAGCTCCATTAAACTAATATTGGTATAAATTCAATCTGAAAGCCGAAGGTGGGCTATGTCACCTGCCAAGTCTTCTGGGTTCTCTTCACTTGTGATCTTGAGAAAATCATGGTTAAAACCACTCATAGCAGAAACAGAAGGCAGAGATTGTTGTTGTGTATGGGTCCCTGATGAAGCTTCCTCCCTCTTCTGAACCTTTCTTTTCTTGTAAACAGCCTTAAAGGCAGCTTGCCTCAATCTCTTTGTGGTATCAGTTATCTTCGAACTGGAACCCTCGACTATTGCTCTTTTCTCGTTCTCTAGACTAAGTATTACGTCTGCTCTACTAGGATTATTATCCAACTCCTGTTGCATAAATACTTTCAGTTATTACAATCTCATGATATTAAAATTAGGGAAAAAGAAATACAATTCTTAACCTGTGTATGGTTAATAAGAGTTTGTAGACTCTTAATCTGTCGTCGAGGCCAACTTTTGATGCCTAACTTCCTACAGCGTTGCTTCAACTGTGTTGATCCAACGTTGAGTTTCCTTGAAGCTTCCAAAATGGGCTTGTCAAAATGCATGGATATTGTTTCCTTACTCAACGCATATCTAGAACCCCTTTTTCTACGAATTTCAAAGGTTCTTGGAATCGAGGTTGAAGCGTTCTCATTTTGGATCAATTGTGTATGATTCTGATCACTAACACTTTCATTGTTACCTATTATGGGTAATATTTCTTGATTTCCAGAATCAACCATAAACCTAGAATTCCCATTCTTGAAACTTTCTAAGTTACTTTGGATCAATTGAAAATGATCCTGATATTGAAAACCACCCACGGACTCAGAATTCGCTGAAGCGATCCCGATAGTGTCATCGTGGATCGATTGTATTTGATCCTGATTTTGAATTTCAGTTTGAAACCTCTGATTTGTTAGATCTACTCCACTATGCAGTATGGGCACGTTCATGCTTAGATTATCATTAGTAAGATCATCTACAAATGGATCTGTGTATAACGTATGTTAGATAATTAAGCGAAGTAAACATAAAGCTTAACAAAATGACTTAACCTGGAAGTATATATTGAGATTGCCCAACAACGATGTCTTGATTTAAAGGCAGTGGATCTTCAGGGAGAATACTCATCAGAGGAAAAACTTCAAGATCATCTTGAGGTTGATCCAGCGGTAATATATCTGGAAAATCTATACCTCACATAAAAAAATCAAAATGCTAGAAAAAGGAATAAGAAATAAAAGGAGTTTAGGATACTATAATTACCAAACCCCAGTGGAGGTATCTGATTAAACGATAGGGAGGTACCCTCTTCCCTTAAGAAATTCAGCTCAGAGTCTGACAAATTATCCATAGGAGATCTGTTTTCCATACCTCGACTTAGAAATCTGAGATTATATAAGAATAAACTGATAGTAGGAAAGAATGAGACTGAAAAGATGTAGATATGGATGATACTACATACCCGTTTATATAGTATCTTACAGCTGGAACTGAAAGGACAACCCACGTTCTTATTACCGAAATTCAAAATATCTACAGTAGGTGCAATATTTTCACTACCCTAAGTGATATCCTTTTTCCAAATTCGTGGCTTGACTCCGATGAGGACGGGATAACGAAAAGACATTTTTTTAATATATATATCTTCTGATAACGAAATTGGTTCAAAGAATAGTTAATTCAATTATATAATAATCTAGTCATAAATAATGAATTAGAACCTACTCATCTAGTATCTGTAGAACTCGTGGTTCACATGTATCTTATATGATTCCTTCCATCCTACTAGTATCAACTGTAAAATGACATCACATATCATATCTTAAACATGCTTAGGCATTTCCATAATACCTAACTCAAATGATTAAGAAATCAATAGCTAATACAAATCACAATTAGAGAATTTCATATGTTATTAAACCGAAACTCCTAATTTCATGATTTTACCAAATCAACTGTTAAAACATCACAATATTGTAACAAGGACTCGATACGACATATATTAGCAACCTACATATGAGGTGAACCAATGCATACTTTCAGATTTGGACATCTAGGGTTTGAAACCCTAACACTCAAGATCATTACCCTTGTCAATTAAGAACTCGAGAATGCATTTCGGGTATTAAATCCGACCATCCCAAACTTTTTCTACGCAAAACCCTTGATCAAAATGACAAAAATTTCACATATTTTGCTCTGAAAATCGCCTAGGAAATTTTGAAGGGTTTTCTAGCAAACAATGAACACAAAATTCCTTATGGTTCGCATGCAACCCTAGAAAAATCTATGTTTTCTTCTATGAAGATAATAAACTAAAACCTAAGGCCAACAATAATTTCTAAAGATCAAAACAAGAATTACTAACCTTTTGATCTTGTTCTTGAAGCTAGCAGCAAAAGTATCCTGCCTCAACTGAAAGTCATACCCACAGCAATGGAGAAGACAGTCCAGCAGAGTTTATCTGGTTGAAGTTGGTGCATGTTTTAAGGTGGCCAGGTGCCTCCTTTTATAGCCTCCAAGGGTTACAGTCAAAACCCTAAGGAGCCTCCAAATGGGCAAGCCTGTTAACCATTTGGACAAGGCTTTCCTTAACCCTAATTAGGGTTTCGAGATCCTTGTGGTGGCACCACAAATCTCGCCACCTTTAACCCTTAGACTGGCCAGTCAATATTCAACTATTGAATAATTACAAAACCAGTCCCTGCACTTTTAATTAATTAAATTAATCTCCAAATTAAATCCAATTAATTCTAGATTAATTTCTAATTAATTATTATAGTTTCTAATTAATATATTAACACTTAAATATATTAATAAACCATTTAATTAATTCTATTGATTTATTAAACATTTAATAAATCAACCTTTTACTCTACTGAACTCTATCCTAACCTCCAGCTATGAGGGCAACCGAAATGGACTTTGCTTCAATTAACAAGATAAATATAAATATAAAGTCATGGCTTAGACACCTAATCCAACAGTCTCTCACTTGGATAAGTCTATGACTTTAATTTATCTTCTGGTTAATAACCAACCTGCAGCTTCCTAGAAACTGCTGCCAAACTCTGACCTAGTCAGTTCCGTCCAAAGATAAGTGATCATATAATCCTTCGTCCAACAAGATATTTTCAGACACGAGACATGGATTGAGATCAATCTCTGTCCGATACTCTGTTTCCCGATTTCCGATTCTGCTTATGACTTTCGGACTTCTAATTGAAAACATCAATTTAGTCCAGGCTGGCCAGCACTTTAGTCAACTTAAAAATTATCGAGAGGCCTACAGATATCTGTTTCCCACCAGGGTCAAGGAACGAATAAGCTTTGACTCATATGGTTGTGTCTTTTACTTATCAAATCGTACACAACATGCGTTTTGTAACATCGAGTTACCGATGCATTTTCGCATTATCAATGCACAACCGACTCGTAAATTTCAACTCATATGTCTCCGCTTCAAGATCATATGATATTATCGTCTCAACATTGCTCGTGATGTAATCCATGAAGCAATCTATTGAGCGCGGGTTTATCCAATACTCAAATCTCTATTTCTAAGTACTCATGAACGTTGTAGCAGTCTTACTGCAATGTCTAACTCCTTAGACAATCTACAAACCAATTCATGACAGTCTTTGTTCATACTTACTCCCGAAAAGTATGAGCGACTGTGGACTTTTGAATAATCAAATTATTCGGGAAGTGAAACATGCAAAATTGAAACATAAAATCTGATTGGTGGCTACTCTTGCCTAATTACCAAGTCTCCACGAGGTAATCACCAAGTCAGATTTTACATAAAACTATTATCGGTTTCTAGATTTCTTTTAAACTATTTAATTCGTGTTATGTATCTATGTCTACTTGACCTTTCACTCTTTCTATGTATTCAAATGTCATACATTTATATCCTTCCGATGATATTTCAATTTTGGTTATACCGTCATTCTCACTAACAACTCCATTCTATGTACTGTGACTTTCTATGGTTCTCGGGATCTTTAGTCCACATGACTGCACCCTAAGACTATTTCGAGGTGTTACGATGTGCCGGTGAGCCACACGCGCTCCATCAGAATGTCAACGAAGTTCTTTAACCATTAAGTCCTTATTTGAAAAACTCTTTTCAAATTGTTATCAACATTCACCCCAATCATTTTCCAATGATTTCTCATGTATGTACAAAATCCATTAAGTATTCCCAGCCAGGTCATATCCTGAATCTGACTCAGTATGCTCTAAGCATTAAGTCATCAAGACATGTTCATGACACTTCTGATCGATCCAAGAAACTTGTTGGATTCGATCTAGTCCTATTCCAAACCCTTTTGGAATCTTAGGATTACTTATAATCCTTGTGTCATGATTTTCAATAACTATTTCCTTTCGGAGACTCTTTTCCATGCATCTTGAATCTTATCAAGGTCATGCTTACTATGGCCAGGTCTATACTGATGACATCATCTATCTGATATATGTCAATGGATTATGTGAGTACGTTGCACCTTTTATGTCTCTCATTCCAAATCATCACACTTTGCAATGATAGGAAATTCTTTTCCTCAGCTATGCATTTTGAGTCTCATCAAGATCATTTTGGCAGAGTTTCGATCTATCTCATAGATGTTTACAACCACCTGAGTATGCTGTATCTCTATTAAGTCTTTCATAGCGATCCGTCTCTTAACACCAAGTTATTACACTTTGTAATGAAAAGAGACGTTTCCTAGAAACAGTATGTAACACACATGCGGAGATAGATAACAGCGATACTCCCACTGGCTTTGACACGGTTATGGACTATTCACAAAACCCAGAGCTTATGGCACATTTTGAGAATCCAAACCTTTCTGACATCTTAATGGATATCTTTCAGCCCTTTCTCAAAATCCAATCCTTTGGCATATTTTGAGAATCTGAATATCCTTTCTTACGAGATGCCCGCGGGGAAATCCCGGGCCCATGTACCTTTATACTGGCATATTCTTTGTGAGTCCTTATTAGTGTGCCGGTGATCCACACGCGCTCCACTAACGACTTACATTATACAGTGTCCTTTCGGATTTCATCTTCTATTCTGAGTGTTTCTCTCGGAGTCAATTACTTGACTATGAGTATCGTCTCACTCAACCAGATGTTCTGAAGGTACGTTTCTGTCCATGTTGGTTTCATTTGATGATTACTCCCACTGGTTTTAAGACCAGTTTTAAAATCAATCAAACTGTCACATAGACCGTATCTCGTCCTAAGGTTCTCTTAATTGGCAGCAACCGGGCTCACCAATGCTTCCAAGTAGTCGGATTGAAAATCCGTACCAACTATAGTGATTTACCACTATTCGGTATGTCACCCTGATCATAACTACTTATGATGGTAATCAGTACTACTGGTCAAGAGAAGACTATGTCAGTATTAAAACAGAAATCTGATTTCTGCTCTAAGCCTAGTGATGACTAAAGGTTCTTTCACTTGGCTAATCCTGAACACATTCAGGACTGTCCCAACTCCCACTGTTTCCTTAGAACATGAGTTCTTTCTAAAAGAGCTCTTTCTCTTCCAGGTACAGCGGGATAGCCAGTGAAATGACATTTCTGATTAAGTTCAGGCCAGTCATGAGGTTCGGACGAACACTACAAGACCCTGGACCTTTGATGTACAAGTGGGACAATCCCAGCTTTACATTTCAGACAGTGTCTGCAAAACCTACTTAGTCGAAGAATGTGGTTGGAATATGGTCTATATGGTCTGACTGGTTTAGTGTTTAATTTACGGGAAACTAGTTGGCAATGTATCTCATACATTGAGGATCGAACTGTTTCGACCAATGCTCCATCATCTTCCCTAAGACACATTATAACTATTAATGTTCTTGGAAGAGAATAACTGTGAAACATTTTCCCAGTTTATGTTGTCACTCAGGTTCTACGGATCTTGTACTTCCTTTGAAGTCCTTGAACTGTTCAAGGATTCAATCTAATCGCTTATTTTGATAAGTGAAGTCATATTCGTCATACCGATTGACAAATATCGCGGAGTACAAATAATTGTGTTCCATTTCAAGATTTGAGCAATACACATTAACAGATGTGTCCGTTGCTCCTAATATCAACGTCCTTTACATATCTATGTAAACTTATGACTTTGTTAATGTTGTTCAAAACTTACAATCTTCAGTTGACTCTAAGTCAACTGATTCCAAAATCCTATCCTTTGGATCTTTGGGTGATTCATTTCTTGCCACATGTGCTTTACAAAGAACTTAATCATCATCTGACTCTAAGTCAAATGATTCCAAAGTCCTGTCCAACTGGATCTTTGGATGATTCTTTTCTTGACACATTAAGAATTCAATTCATCATGAGACTCTAAGTCAAATGATTCCAAAGTCCTGTCCAACTGGACCTTTGGTTGAATTGATTCTTACAACATTTATCTTAACAATCATAAGGGACACAATTCCTAAATCCAAACACTTTGGATGTATCAATATTCAAGTTATTACTAATCATGCATTCAACACAATCATTGATATTGCCTCATTTATACATATAATTCGGACAATATCGAGTGTCCAAACACGTGTTTTTGGTATAATGTCAAGATAAAAGGTACTTATATGTTTAAATTACCAAAACACAGGAAAAATGGCTTTGCGGATAAAGAAGGAGCTAAATACGAGCCTTAAAGTGAACAAAAGAAGTTGAAGGCAGCTACAGCAGCGATCGCGACGCGATCCCCTATAGGGTCGCGACGCGACGAGTGATGCCACGGTGATGTAGTGCTGACCAAAAGATCGCGACACGAAGGGAAGATGGCAACCCGACGCGATCGCGACGCGACCTCCACATGGATCGCGACGCGACCCACCAACCACAGTCCACAAAGTCAGAATAGCGGCCAACTGAGTCACGCGTTTCACACTGGTTCGCGACGCGACGCCCTCTATGGTCGCGACGCGACGGGGCCTGGACAGCTCTATAAATAGAAGCCTTCTCTTGTTGTTTGAGACATCCAACACCAACCAAAAACACCTACACCCCATTACCAACACCAAGCTCGGGAGTTTGCCCACTGCAACTGCCAGAAGGCTTGGAGGAGACGGTACGGTGCGTATGGAATCAAGAGCTTGAAGAATGTTCGGCCGGGACTTCATTCGGTTTGCTTTATATATGTTTAGCATTCTACTATGATTTCCTAGGCCGTATTCTTCAGATCATGTTATATTTATCTGCATTATTTATTACTTAGATTTGAATACTATCTAGTTATGATTTGATTGTTATTTATCGGATATTGAACGTTTTATATTTTATCTTGCATAATTTATTTGACTATCATATATGTTAAGGAACCTTCCTTTTGGACTTATTGCTGAGTTATTTTAGTCTAGAGGACCAATCTGACTATATGACTTTTATCATAACTGTGCTATGACCATTAGGCAGATATGACTAGTGATGGACCAAATCCTAGGATTAAGTCACGAAGGTAGGAACTTATATGTGTATGGCAAATTTGTACTAGAGGACCAATCTGTACAAACCATTTTGATTCTCATGACCATTGAGATCAAAAACTCGAATGAATCTTGTATGATACGAACCAATACATGATTATTTGGAATATGTAATTGCATGACCATTGCCATTAACGACCTTATAATCATAGGATTAGGTAGTTGGACCAAAACATCTAATCACTCTAGAAATCGATATTTAGCTTTCAATATCCATTGCACTAATAGCATATCAAACATAACTAGATGGTTGAATCGAATCTAAGTATAAACATTTACTTTTATGTTTTGTAATTTATATTTATATTTTCCGATTTTAATAAACTTTTGCGTTGTCTCTTGACACGAGTCAATGCATTCTCTCAAAACCCCCTCCTTTTTAATTACTGTTTGCTTGAATAATTGTTAATTAATAATTGATTTTCTTAACTTAAAAATATCCGTTTTCCCTTGGGTTCGACAACCCGGATTTACCAATACTATACTACAACCGATTAGGTCCACTTGCCTAATTGTGTTGTTCTATTCATACATGGTATATCCCTGTTCAAGAAATGTAAAACTAATGTGAAAACCAATTGCTAATATCATATATACGCTCGTAACATACCAAGTTTTTGGTACCGTTTTCTGGGTATTTTATATGTATGTTTGAAAACACATCAAGTTTTTGGCGCCGTTGCCGGGGAATTCGGTTTTATTTTTATTTTTATGGAAAATTAAATTATTAGTTAATATTTGTGTGATTGTAAATTTGTTTTTTTTTTTGTATTATGTATTTTTATTGTTTTGATTGACATATCACTAATCATAAAACAAATATTTGCACATCTTAAGCATATTTTAAGTGTGGGGTGAATATTTGGGAAAATATGAAGTAACAAAATCTTTGAAGTCTTTTCTACTCACGCAATGCGACGTGTATGCCATCCGGACGCAACGCGTCGACAATCCGGAGTGCGTTGACAAAAAGACAACTTCAAAAATTACGCGACACGGAAACGTGCATAACGCGTAAACACCCGAGGCAGACACTGGTCGTACATAATGATACATAGCTAAAAATCAGTTACTACTGAGAAGGGGGACGCTTCTTTACAGTAGGGGCAGCGATACTGACGACGGTCAAAAGTCGCATAGCCACACCATACCCGCAAACCAGTCGCCACGAATTTGAAACTTCATGGAGCACAAAATGAGTGATATTTTTCTTTTATTACTTTTATTTTTTATTTAATTTTTGTGTGTTTATTGTGTGTGAATAATATTTGTCTGAGTAATATGTATGCAGATTTGCTAAGATTCAATGCTGGCAGCATGTTCAACGAATTCTTTTCTGTGGAAAGAGCCTCATATATGACGTCGACCGATACCCAAGGGGAGTCTGTTCCATTTTACTCCCTTTACTGTTTTGAACTATATATACAATAAAATTATTGTAGAAAATAAGTGTAGGGTAAGAGCGTCATACTGCAATAATTAACTAAGCCAAATTAAATTTTTTATCTTAAACATCTATTCCAAAATTGAACGCTAAAAAAAATAATTGTTAAGAAAAATGTTTTGAAAATAAATTCGTAGGTTACATTTAATCTTATGTATGTATTTTTAGTTTTTCATTGTTTTATATAAAATTTAGTTCTATAGAGGACAAGTTTTCAGCTTGGTAGTTGCAAAATGTTTTGCATAAATAATAAAATAGACCCATTGAAAATTTATCAGTTGTTAAAAATTGAGTTTTTGCCAAAAGATATTGAGTCAGTTTCCCTACTTGCAAAAATGCACGAATTATATGCTGTTACTAAATTGAGGAAAATAAGCCTCGATAAATGAACTTAAAATGAGAAAAATTCTCAAGAAATTTGATGTGCTAAAAAAAGCAGAAGTCAAGTAATGTTATACCATAAGATTGAGACTCAGAAAGGAAAAGTCAATCAGTGGCCTTTGACATTCGAGCAAGTAGACATAAAATGGGTGGCCTTCGGGCATTTATGCACCTTATTACCTAAAACCAACTGGTTTGGGATAATATTGTCGAAAGCTCGCTACACGGGTGTCATCGAAAGTCATGGAATTTCCTTAGTGGCCTTTGGAATTTGAATTAGTAGACTCTGTACAGTCTTGAGTCGAAAATTTGTAATCAAGAGTTCCATCGAAAGTCACGAGTTTCAAAGGTGCGAAAAAAATGGAAATAATAACTAAACTTGATAAATTTAGTCCAGCATGATTTTTATTTTAAATATGGGAAATTCGAGAAAAAGGTCTTGAGGTGGAAGAATCTTTAAAGGGGATATTCAATGTTATGTAAAAATGAGTATTTATCAATCTAAAGACTTGTCGTTTATAGAAAGAGAGTTTATGTAAAGTTTTGAAAAGTTAGAAATATGTACATAAGGCTAGGTATAATCTACTATGTTTATTCTTAATTCATTATTCTTAACATCGGTAATAAACGCTAGATCTGTGATAGCGTATGGAAAGTTGTTTGGACATCAAGTTTCTCGGCTTGGTTTTAAATTGTAGTTTGCTTGAGGACAAGCAAAGTCCAAGTGTAGGGTATTTTGATATTGCCTCATTTATACATATAATTCGGACAATATCGAGTGTCCAAACACGTGTTTTTGGTATAATGTCAAGATAAAAGGTACTTATATGTTTAAATTACCAAAACACAGGAAAAATGGCTTTGCGGATAAAGAAGGAGCTAAATACGAGCCTTAAAGTGAACAAAAGAAGTTGAAGGCAGCTACAGCAGCGATCGCGACGCGATCCCCTATAGGGTCGCGACGCGACGAGTGATGCCACGGTGATGTAGTGCTGACCAAAAGATCGCGACACGAAGGGAAGATGGCAACCCGACGCGATCGCGACGCGACCTCCACATGGATCGCGACGCGACCCACCAACCACAGTCCACAAAGTCAGAATAGCGGCCAACTGAGTCACGCGTTTCACACTGGTTCGCGACGCGACGCCCTCTATGGTCGCGACGCGACGGGGCCTGGACAGCTCTATAAATAGAAGCCTTCTCTTGTTGTTTGAGACATCCAACACCAACCAAAAACACCTACACCCCATTACCAACACCAAGCTCGGGAGTTTGCCCACTGCAACTGCCAGAAGGCTTGGAGGAGACGGTACGGTGCGTATGGAATCAAGAGCTTGAAGAATGTTCGGCCGGGACTTCATTCGGTTTGCTTTATATATGTTTAGCATTCTACTATGATTTCCTAGGCCGTATTCTTCAGATCATGTTATATTTATCTGCATTATTTATTACTTAGATTTGAATACTATCTAGTTATGATTTGATTGTTATTTATCGGATATTGAACGTTTTATATTTTATCTTGCATAATTTATTTGACTATCATATATGTTAAGGAACCTTCCTTTTGGACTTATTGCTGAGTTATTTTAGTCTAGAGGACCAATCTGACTATATGACTTTTATCATAACTGTGCTATGACCATTAGGCAGATATGACTAGTGATGGACCAAATCCTAGGATTAAGTCACGAAGGTAGGAACTTATATGTGTATGGCAAATTTGTACTAGAGGACCAATCTGTACAAACCATTTTGATTCTCATGACCATTGAGATCAAAAACTCGAATGAATCTTGTATGATACGAACCAATACATGATTATTTGGAATATGTAATTGCATGACCATTGCCATTAACGACCTTATAATCATAGGATTAGGTAGTTGGACCAAAACATCTAATCACTCTAGAAATCGATATTTAGCTTTCAATATCCATTGCACTAATAGCATATCAAACATAACTAGATGGTTGAATCGAATCTAAGTATAAACATTTACTTTTATGTTTTGTAATTTATATTTATATTTTCCGATTTTAATAAACTTTTGCGTTGTCTCTTGACACGAGTCAATGCATTCTCTCAAAACCCCCTCCTTTTTAATTACTGTTTGCTTGAATAATTGTTAATTAATAATTGATTTTCTTAACTTAAAAATATCCGTTTTCCCTTGGGTTCGACAACCCGGATTTACCAATACTATACTACAACCGATTAGGTCCACTTGCCTAATTGTGTTGTTCTATTCATACATGGTATATCCCTGTTCAAGAAATGTAAAACTAATGTGAAAACCAATTGCTAATATCATATATACGCTCGTAACATACCAAGTTTTTGGTACCGTTTTCTGGGTATTTTATATGTATGTTTGAAAACACATCAATCATATAACATTTCAAGGATATTTCAAACAACATGTGTTAAAAGAAAATTGACAATTTTATTAAAACAAAATCCTTGAACAATGTATTATATGATAGACAATGTCATACGCATCTAATAAGCTAATAACATGATTTCAACATCTAACTAAACTCTAAAACTGCATGAGCTTCAGATCCAATCTGAATATGCTCCTATGCAACAACATCCCACATCCTACAGAGTCCATACATACAGAGCAAATGTGAGAAACACATCCTGTATCAAGGAACTAAGGATCAGGTGTTCTGAGTTTTAAGATATTCCTGAGATGCCAAACTGCTCGACTTCGGAGCATTTTCCAATCTTTCCGTGACTGTGTCCCACCCTGTGGATTCCCATTTTAAACCATCGAGGAACCGGTCCAGACGATCTGGATCATTTCTTGATGTGTCCTATACTGGACTCAATCCCGAAGCAGCTGAATCAATGGAACTATGCTTCTCTATGAACGACTCATACAGAGTCAACATTGAATGCATATCCATGATTGTCTTATCTGGTTTCCCTTCCTGTACATCAGGATGAACGGATCAGCGAGTCGATCTAATGCTTTAACTCCCGATCAAAAAAAGGGAACCAAATTTATACAGTTCACCTATGTGTCTCTCAGTCTTGAGAACATGTGAACTGGTGCTACTTCCTGCACACTTCAAACTCTTTGAAGATCTTAGCTCGTCCTTTCTCAACCAGTTCATGGAACCTTTCCACAACTAGCTTATCTGACCCCAGGAATTCTAAATCCCTGCGGAACTCGGGGTCAATGATCAATAGTATTAGGCAACGAACTTTCCTTGACTTAACAATCAAGGAGTCATGCTCATCACAAGCTACTGTGTGATGTCATGCTCTGGGGAGCGGACACTGAGTCAGATATGGCTTGCCAGCAAAACAGAGAACTATTCTCTATTTATGAAGCCATACTATATAATTCAGGCCAGTCAGCCTTACCATATTAGGCAGGTGCTTTCTGATGCTCTTAGAAGTGGGTGAAGGAGGAGAGGGAGGAGAATAGACACTTGATTTAGACATCTACAATAAACAGAATTTTATTAGTTTAATTAATCCTTTTTAAATAATTACCCAATATATTATTTATTAAGGCTAGGACCCAAAATACCCCAACTATGGTGTGAAGAGGGATGCCGTAATCACAACATAATGGTCATTAAGGTAGATAATACACTTATCAATTTCATCTTATGAAATTCCTAGATCTGTTGAGACACATTGAACTATTCAATGGCATGTTTAGTCTCGGATGTGCCCCACTGTTTGTGAGTGGGATGCCGAGGATCACAAACCGGGTGTGAATAACCATGCAAATTAGCTTGGTACTCTCGAAGTCAATTGCCATCTCTAATTAACGTGCCGGTTAACCACACACGCTCCGTCAATAATGACAAAATCGAGAAACCCATTGCAACTCTTTGCGGACCCCTGTTGGCGTGCCGGTAAACCACACACGTTCCACCAACGTTCCACAAAGTGCAATGTGCAATTCCATGGATTAGCACCAATTCACATTTTTAACCTAAAGTAACTAGATTGGGATTTGTTTGAGGTTCTAGTACTTTCAATTATAGCATTATACTTTTAAGAGGCTTAGCGGTTCTATCAAACCCGTTCGGCTAACGACACTCGACTGACCAGAAGAGCGGTGGGTAAGAGTGGATACCCATTAGACTGTCATTTTATAGTCAGTCGCCTTATACCCTCTTTATAGGACAGTTTTGTGAATGAGGCCTACTAGCGGTAAGACTAACCAGTTTAATCTTATATATAAATATTAACTTTTAATCATAAATATATAAGATATATTTTAATCTCATTAAAATATTTTAGAATTAATTTACTCATAATTTTCGCTAATTTATTTCAATTTTTCGAAAATTTTAAATTAATTCTTTAAGTTGATTTAATTGATCTTTTAATTAACAATTAATTAAACTAATTAAATCTAAGATAGATATTATAAATTAATCAAATTAATTTTATCTATTTAAGGCCCCTATGGTTCGAAAATAGCAAGCCAACAAATAAGGGTTCCAGTTATTTATAAGATACAGTTACCAAAAATAACAACCTACTTAAAAGGCAAGCAAATAAAGGGGAATCCAAGGGGTGGCGGCTAGGGTTAGGAAACCCTAGCCATGATTTCGACCAAGGCCTCTTCCAAGAGGTGTTTTTCGCAAAAACACTCAAGGAAAAACAGTTTAAGCAATTATAAATCAAACACAAGAAAACAAGCCATAGCTCTGATACCACTGAAGGGTTTTCTAGCAAACAATGAACACAAAATTCCTTATGGTTCGCATGCAACCCTAGAAAAATCTATGTTTTCTTCTATGAAGATAATAAACTAAAACCTAAGGCCAACAATAATTTCTAAAGATCAAAACAAGAATTACTAACCTTTTGATCTTGTTCTTGAAGCTAGCAGCAAAAGTATCCTGCCTCAAATGAAAGTCATACCCATAGCAATGGAGAAGACAATCCAGCAGAGTTTATTTGGTTGAAGTTGGTGCAGGTTTTAGGGTGGCCAGGTGCCTCCTTTTATAGCCTCCAAGGGTTACAGTCAAAACCCTAAGGAGCCTCCAAATGGGCAAGCCTGTTAACCATTTGGACAAGGCTTTCCTTAACCCTAATTAGGGTTTCGAGATCCTTGTGGTGGCACCACAAATCTCGCCACCTTTAACCCTTAGACTGGCCAGTCAATATTCAACTATTGAATAATTACAAAACCAGTCCCTGCACTTTTAATTAATTAAATTAATCTCCAAATTAAATCCAATTAATTCTAGATTAATTTCTAATTAATTATTATAGTTTCTAATTAATATATTAATACTTAAATATATTAATAAACCATTTAATTAATTCTATTGATTTATTAAACATTTAATAAATCAACCTTTTACTCTACTGAACTCTATCCTAACCTCCAGCTATGAGGGCAACCCAAATGGACTTTGCTTCAATTAACAAGATAAATATAAATATAAAGTCATGGCTTAGACACCTAATCCAACAAATTTTTGGTTCACTGCCCGAATAACTCCCCTGAAGCAGGTTAGCGACATTAAACTTTAAAGTTAGCGTCGTTCACTTTTAAAATCCAATCCATACTCTGAAATCGACCCGTGTAAGTCTACTGGATACTACTGGATGTTATGGTAACTAGAACACAAACCGTTTTCATAAACGCGACCCGTGTAACTCCTACAAGGCTAAAACAGTTTCAATACACGAACCGGGAGGACGCGAGTAACTCCTCTTTGATATCTTAAAGGTTTAAACTCCTTCTAAATGAGTTTCTAATCCTCCTAATTCATATAACAAACTAGTAACTCTTATTTATACTAAGATTAACTCAAGTTTACTTACCAAAAATATTAGGACATTAAACTCCAAAATCAAAGTGATGGAAAACTGAGAGGTACCAAGCGTGGACTTGAATTTATCTAGGAACATGAGGACCAAATGAAACAGAAATACTCACAACTCTTCCCAAACCCTTGAGGATCTATTCAAAATGCTAAATTTCGGGACGAAATTCCTTCTAACGGGTAGATGATGCGACAACTGTCAAATTAAGTCAACAAAAGTCAACTCAAGTCAGTCAAAGCGTACATTAGGTCAATATGTGAAATGCAAATTCCATAACCTCTACGATATATTATTAGATATTATAATACTACTTACGCTAATCCAAATGAATTATACGAACAAACGCTATTAAGTTAGATTTTTTTTGGTATAAATAATTAGAAAAAAAAAAATTCATCGTGAATAGTGTCCGACGTGAACAGTAACCCGGTGTGAATAGTGTTTTGTGAAAAAAAAACACAATTTTCAAAGTCTAAAAGGATGAGAAGACTTTGAAATTTCCATATTTTATTTTTTATATTTTTTATAATTTTATTAAAGTGGGCCCCACTTAATTATTTATTCATATTTACATATTTTACCCCCAAAGAATTCGTATTTTCATTTCGAACACTACGTATTCAATACGTATTGTTAAGTTTATCAAAAATATTATGATTTTTTTATAAAACGAAAAATTTACCATCAAAATCGTATCGTCGATACGAACAACCTGACGTCAAAATTTAATATTATTGATATCAGTTTTATATTTAATATTTTCTTTTTCTTTAAAATGAAATTGTATTTACATTTAAACCCTATATTTTCATTAAACATACAATTAATACCCTTACGTTAATTCGTTAAAGCTTTTTAGTTAAAAAGTTGATATTATTAAACTACGATTTTTGTAGATTATAGTTTTATAAACAAAAATCATTCTTTTTATATAAAAACTATTAATCTATTTAAAGAGTATTTTAAGGGTATGTTTTGTCATAAACAATTTCTAAAAGCTATAAAAGTCAAATACCTGTATCTTGAGGGCCGCTATACGAAAATAAATCTACTATAAATAGAACTCAAAATCTCATAATCAAACCACACCAATACAAGCTATATACACATATCGAGAGAGTTGTAGAGATATAGCTTGAAAATATAGTAGAAAGATAGAAAAAGAGGGTTCGAGTTAGAAGCAGTAAGAGTCGGGCGATCTAACAAAAACTGGTGATAAGATCATCATCGACATTAAGGTGAGTTCATACCCCTTCTTTTTATCTTTATTCAAGTTTTTAAGGGGGAGAATACAAGTTATACTATAAAAATAGCTATTTATACTCATTTGTAACAATAGTAAACAAAATCTGAATTTTGTAAATATCATTATGACAACAATTCAATTATAGTCCCAAAATATAATATTGAATGATCTACTTACGAGAGCGGTATCTAGGCCGATCATTTGGGCTAGGTTGCTGGATTTCCGAAAGGCTTATACGCTGAAAGGGTCCTGCCTCCCCATTTGATCTTCTACCTGGCTGTTCTTTATTTGATAGTCATAAAATATTATATTGGAATTAATAAAGAGTATAACCAAGTTATTACACCACTATTATGGAAAATATTTTAAAAGATGTTGTTTATAACTATTTAAATAAGTTATTTCACATATATTCGTAAATACATGCTTTTCACGACAGAATACCAAAAATAAACTATTATAGGAATAGTTTGTAGATACAAATGTACTATAACGGTAGAACAAGACAAATAATTATATACAAATATATAATTATTATACATTACTAAATTATTATGGGAAAAATGATAATGGGCAAATACAAGGGTTTTTCATATACAAACTTTATGTAAACAAGTTGATTGATACATAGATTTTTGTGAGACGGGTCTTCACAGTGCTTATTTAAGTACATACTGTAAGTCCTGAAATTTATAACCAGAGTCTCGGTAAGAGAGCGTGATATTTGTGTATAGATCTATACGGGATTGACAACCCCGCACCTGAGCTGCTAGCTACAGCTAGACCGACGGGTCTGAGGTGGCAAATGTCATAACAGTCCGACGCCTGAAGAACGTCGAAGCAGGCCTACATGGTCACAGTATGGTTATAGGACGTCTCGCATGGGAAATCAACTTTATAAATTGTTTACGTGGAAATATACATTTTCAAAGGTTTTATATACAAGCTACGCTATACATTTTAGTCTTTGGATTTTTAAGACTTGGATACATTCATAAGAAAATATTGGATTTTCTTGGAGTACAATACTACATTTTACAAGAAAAGAGATTCCTTATACAAGTTTTAAGGTATTAAAACTACATTTTTACAAGTTACAAATATAAGTATGGTTTTACTTATATACACTGGTTCTATGGGAATTAAAACTATGTTTTATAAAAGGTATAAATATAAGTACGATTTATTTATATATACTAGTTTTATGGAATTAAGTCTACGATTAGTCTACAAGTAAACATCTATTTACACGGTTTCATACAACAATAAAACTACGTAATACTATTTTCAAGTATAGAAATACTTATACATTTACGGTCTTTGGGTTTTAAGACTACGACTCATTTATAAGAAAATATTGGATTTTCTGGTTTCCAACACTATCTTTTTACAAGGAAAAAGGATTATGGATTTTCTCATACAAAAATCTTATGAACTCACCAACGTAATGTTGACACTCTTTCAAACTACTTGTATTCTCAGGAAATTGATAAGGTAACTACAACCTTTGACGATGGGTCGCTATGGCGTCATACTATGTATTTTGATATCATATTGTAATTGTATTTAAAACATACAATCTTTTGAACTCTTGTAACATTTACAATTATGTATATGATGGATGTGTTTGCTTTGATCACTATTGTACAAACGTTGTTGTGATACTGTTCATGAAGTCATCCACACTCAGACGTTTCTGCCATCGTGGTTTGGGGGTGTGCCACCAACCCAATTGGAAATTTAATAAACCCTACTCGAGATTTCTCGATGCTAATAGGATCAAAACCCTCACACTACGATATAAATTGACGTTAATAGCAATATAGCATAGTATAACGTTATAACTATAATCAAATTAAATTATGATACCATATTAAAATCAAATCAAAGTATGATGCTCTAATTAAATTAAAATAATCAAACTTGAATGCTATAATTAAACTTCAAATCAAAGTAGATTGTTATAATCAAATAATAACCTATTTTTTTATAAAACTCTATTTTTATAAACACTACATTAAATTTTATAAAACTCTTAAGATGCTTGTGTTAGTGGGGAATTATGAAGACCACCAAAAGTAAAAGGTTATTCCCATTGTCTCTACTCACACCTCCCATCATCTTTCCTTTCATTTTTCTCCCAACACATTATTCTCATCACCACTCAAACCATATCTATTCTTTCTCTCACTCTCAATCTCGAAATTCCTCCTAGAAATCTTCATATTTCAGCCAAGAACACTCCAATATACTCAAATCTTCATCCCTCTTGAAGCATTCATCAAGGTATGTTGTTAAAAGTCTCAAATTCATGAATGAAACAAATTAAATCCACCAAACTATCTAAATCTCATTTTATGCATAAACCTGATTTTTATTAAGATCCCATCAATAAAATAAGAAGTTCTGAAAATTTTCAGAAAATAACTTATTTTTATTGAATTACTATAATTATTGCAATAAAATAGGGCAATAATTCACATAAAATACTTTTTGCAGTCAATAAATTCTGGGAAAATTTTGGAACAACCCATATATTGAGTAAAGTGGATTTATAAAGTTTCATGTATTTATATTACTGTTGGATGCTTATTTTGTATTTTATTTTATTGTAGATAAATAAATTACAAAATATAGTTATGTATGTTAAAAACTAGATTTTATATTTTTCGCACCTTATTAACGTTTTAAAGACTCCATGACAAAATTTACATATTTTTGTAAGAAGTTTTGCTTATTTTTCCTGATTTAATGATTATTTAATGGTTTAAATTGATAATAAATAGCTACACATGTCCAAAAATTATAAAACCTTATCAGAATATCATATATAACATGTTAATCATAAATAAAAAGTCTAATGAATTTCTCTTAATATTTTCCTATTATTTATGATTTTATTGATTAGTTAATAATGAAAAACATAAGAAATACTTCCCATAGTCCAAAATATCCAAAATATTTACAGTAGGCTCAATATAATGTTAGAAAACTATGGTTAATTTTCCAGAATTTTGTGGAAATCATTTATTATTGTTCCCGAATTTGTTTGGTGTTTAATCATTAAAATACTAAATAAATACTAAAGCAGTTAAAAAAAATATGAAAATTTTACAGTAATTACTATTGTATGAAATAATGATTTTTTGATAATTTCAGAATGTTTTATTACTGTTTAGTATTTAAAACCATTTTCCTAAGTATCTAAGCATATAAAAATGCATTTTTAATGATTATTTCATATAAATAATTGTTTATAATATATAAAATCTGTAAATACTTATAATTTGACTAGTTATTATTTTAATAAGAAGTTATTAAAATCTTGCCTAAAGTGAAAATGTAAATTAATTAAGCAAAGTAATTAATTCAATTTAAAATTCATTTAACATATGAATACATTAATATTCAAAACAAAATTGGATTATTGTTAATTAATCTAATATAAGAATATGTGTCTAATTATTTTTATTAATACTATATTCCCGTTTATCTATTCCTAAGCCAAAACTATTAATTATATTAGGTTCTACGATATTTTGACTCGAGCCGTCTATCGTACGACACGCGCATTCCTTATTGGACTAATGTGAGTAATCTACCCCATATTTTATAATTTTCAATACTTTTGGGGTGTATCATGTGGTTCTAATATGTTCCAACTTCGCTTTATTATTTTATCACAATTGAGACATTGTTGGGACACTTTTACGTGAATCATTATTTGTATAATTATTGTTTGTTTACGCTACATGTACTTGTAGTGCATTATCATTTTTAGTCTAATCTCTATGACTATGCCCGTATTCTTGAGGTACGTTATGGACAATAATAGCGCTATTGGGTTGACCACCCCGCCTTGGGACGCTAAGGTGATTGATTGCACGTGGTTGAGTGTGTATGATGATTAGATGCTCCATCCTATATATATACATATATATGTATATATAGGGTGAGGACTTATTGTTGTTGTTATCATTTGTTAATCAATTTTTGATTTATAAACCGTTATCTCAATAATACTTGCTTGTCGACTTCCAAAGAAAACAAGTTTCAAATTATAAATATTTCAAACTCACAATTTTCTTTAATAAAACTAGATTACTCACCAACTCTCGTAGTTGACCTGTTTTTACCCATGATGCAGATTTGAAGAATGAAGTTGATGAAAAGTAGGGTATACCTTAGAAACCCACAAGACTATTTAAATTTGATGTAATAAATGTTGTTTGTATTTGAATTTGTATTTGTACGTTGTGGATCTTGTTTGCCTACTTAGTACTTAATTGAATCTAATCATATTATAACATAGTTGTCATGAGACTTTGAACAATATATCACGCCTTGATCGATTCTGCCAAGGATCGGGGTGTGACATAATTTACTTGACAGTGAACCAAGTCTCTTTCCTGTCAAGTCGAGCATCTCTCATCCTTCTATCCATATTCCACTATATGGAATCTTCATCCTCATGGCTCCAGACGATGTGTTTGGTACTCCTCTTCAGTCAGCAGCCGTACTTTGCCAACAAGGGTACTGCACCAAGGGTTTTGAACAAACAGTTCACCTTCCATGGCAGTGAATGTCGACTCCCTGATGTCACCAGAACTTCTGACGCTCCTACTGCCTCTAGCTTTCCTGCCCCATGGGCTAGTGAAGTGTAGTGGATTCATCTAAGGTAGACTGGTCCTTTGTCTGGATGGACTTCACTTCAGCCGTCATTGTTGTCAGTTTAGAACTGTGACTTATCCAAGGACCCAGCAATGTGCAATGGATAATCCTCCACCTTGCTGTATTTCGTCAACGCAGCCAACAAGCCATCTGAAGGCTGAGACGTCTGAGTATGGCTCTACACGTCGTTCTGAGTATGACTCTAGTATTTGAGAAATGGAAAACACAGGAAAAAGAATGGAAGCATTTGGAGTTAACATGATGAAGTTATGAAGTCATGACGTTGGGATAAAACTGCCAAAAATCGGGTTATGGCTAAGTTCATGGACAAATAGCAGGATTTGTGGAGAGAGTCGAGAAAACTTCAGTAAAGGTAAAGTGTAGTTCATGTTCCTACCTTTCTATACATATATAGTTTGTAAGAAATGGATGTTAGATGATAAAATTATGATTGTTTCAACTTGAAAGATAATTAGAAATTAGTTGAAGGACATTGAGAATTTTTCTAAGTATAGGAAGGTCATCCACGCAGGTCGCCTAGGAAATATAAGAGAACATACGCTGATCGCGTATTTTTCAAAACTGGTTTGGACGTCCTGTTAAGGAGAGCGGGTCGTGTGAAAATTCCGAATGATTCCTACGGGTCGCGTAAATTGCAATTAAGGACTTGACATTATGTTAATTCTTGCGGGTTGCATGGAATTTGTGTATGGCATAAGCGGGTCGCGTGTTTTGCCACGTTGGGTACTATCTAAAGCGCGTGATGGCGCGTGGAACGGACAAACCACCCCCATTTTTGCCACCTAGCTCCACTTTGGACCCCAACACCTGCCACATGGATTCCACTTCAATATATCAGCTTTATGTATAGAAATTTGCCCATTTGGATCTTTTTCAACCATTTTCACCTATTTCTTCTTCCAAAACACTCTCTAGTATGTGGAGCCTAATCCAAACTAAGGAGTCGCTATGACCGAAAAAGATTAATTGTCCGAAGCAACCAAACCGAGACGAGGAATGGCAGTGTAGTTTAACCGAGGAGTCACTATGACCGAAGAATATTTGTTTACCTTTATCATTGTTTTTATGTAAGACACTAATCTCAAAGGTTCAAGTTTAATGCAAAAAAGGGAAGCAACATTCGAAAAATGGAGAAAAAGGCATTTAGCGGCGCTAACACCATCATTAGCGGCACTAATGAAGGTATTAGCAGCACTAATGTGTTCGAATTAGCAACGCTTTTGCCAGCTGTACAGTGGGTTTGCACGTTGTGCAGTTAGCGACGCTAATGAGGCTATTAGTAACGCTAACTCTGTTTTTGGGTCAAAACCATAGATTTTGAAGCTTGAGCCATATTTAAGGGTTGAGAACCCTAGGGCAGCCGCCAAATACAACTTTTCAGCCTCCAAAACGTTCATACTCTCTCTTTAGACTTCTGTAATGGGTTTTTGATGATTTTGGTGTGTTTGGATGGATTTTTGAAGCCTTGATGATGCTAAAAGAATGGTGGTGATGCTACAAGTTGATTCTTTTGAGTGAAGCTTCAAAGATCTGCATTTTCTAGACCATTGTGAATGAAGTTCCCCACCTTTATGCATTTTTATAGTTCTTCTTATGATTTAAGTGGGTTTTATGGATTTAAATGATGTAATGGTCCCTTTTGGTGATTGTCCATGATTGAGAAGGATAAAGTCAGGAACTTTATGCCTTAAATCCCTGATTTAGAACCTTGGGGATGGTTTAGAGAGTAAGCCAAACTCTCTTTGGTGATTTTGGTTAGTTTTGGACCATTTTGGACTTGGATCTAGTTCTTGAGCTAGCAAGGTTATGTTTGGATGTTAAAGTTATGATTTTTATGGACTTAGGGACTGTTTGGAAGGTCCCTGGAAGGATTAATACCTTGGCTGAATGGATTAAGAGCTTAATGGACTTTTGGAGACTGTTCATAGTTTGCGATGCTAACTTGGGGAGTTAGCGGCGCTAACTGTGCATGTTGACTTTGACCTTTGACCATTGACTTTTTGACCAATTTGACTTTTGGTCAAACTTGAGGGTTTTGGATACCGGTCTTAGAGGATTATCCTATTTGGGATTTAGGAAGTTCTAAGTGGAGTTTATCCTTTTAGGAAGTTCGCATTGTTAGATCTAAGGACATGCATGAGGAGTGTTGTTTGACTTCGTGGATTATGTGAGTCTTCTCACTATACTATGAGTGATGTTACATGCATAGATAACCTTATTACTTTGTGTAATATTGTGTTGTATGTGCCTTACGATGATTTCTGACGTATTGGGGTAACCCGTGAGTTAACCGATGATTCTGACGTATCGGGACAACCCGTCAGTCAACCGATGATTTCTGACGGATCGGGGCAAGCCTGAGAGTCAACCAATGATTTTGGTGGATTGGGGCAAGCCCGAGACCCAACCGATGATTTGTTAAACGATTATTTTATGTGATGAATCATGTAATATTTCGTGGAACTCACTACGCTTTGTGCTTACTCTTTCACCTTAACTATTTTTCAGGTATATGGTGGTTTGAGCTTGGAGCACGGTGCGACTGTACCGCATCTTGAGTTTTGGTATCTAAGTCTTTCGTTGAATAATGTTTTGTAAATATTTTTATATGTTTTAAATAATAAGTTTTAATTGGGATAGAGTTATTTGGTAATCCAGTTTATGTATTTGAATTGTTTTTAAAAATGAAAATTTTATGATGAAATTTGGGACGTTACATTTTAGAGTAAATTCGGAAATTGGTCCCTGTGGTTTGCAAAAAATTGTGAATGAGGTCCAAACTGTTTTCAACTTGCACCGGTAGTCTAAAAATGAAACTTTTTGTGGTTTTGGTCCTTGGAAAAACTAAAAAAACTATTCTAGCATTTTAGTTTCTTTTTACATTTTTAATATTAGCACTTGTATTTTTGTACTTAAAAAAGAAAACAGGCTAACTACTCCACCACGAGCTTCGGGCCACCCACCCCTCTCTTTAAGACATCAACCCCATATTCTTTGCATCTCATTCACTCCATCGGGAAACCTATCCAGCCGTCGGTGCCGCCTCGTTTCCACCATCGAAGAATTAGAAGCGGAAAAAGGGGAGATAACATATCGATTAATCGCCATTTTCCTTCAACGCACTCACCACTAGCCGTTTCTGATGGCTCTATCATCTCCTTAGTTACTCATTGTCTCATTTTGCTCTGTCATTCTCTTTCATCATCGTGAGCCATCATCTAGAGATAAGGGAGAAGTTGGGGTGGTGATGTGACTAGTGAATCCTCCTGCATTGTCTTTCTCGATTCTCATCCCCTACTTTCCTCTCTTATACTCCCCATCCCTAGTTCACTATTTAGACCACCCATTGCCACAGATATTGATGTAGACGCGGTCTGCATCAATAAATAGAACAGTCAGCAAAATGGTAGTATTTGAAAAAATCAACACATTTGATTAGGGTTTATATCGGGAATTTTAGGAAAATTACATTTGATAATCTCATCAATTGATTAGGTTTTGTGAACTCTTGATTTTAGATAAAACTATGTCAATCATTTTCTGATTTCAAATCTCTGCGACCTGGATATAGTTTCCTCCACACATGCCTTCTTGAACGTGGGTCCCTACACAATTGGGAATACACAGTTATCTCGCAAGTCGAAGGGGAGGGGCAATCGAGAATCGTGAAACAAATGTTGGTGGATATGGTATAAGTTAGCTTGGAATGAAGTTTCAAACATTTGCAACAAAGGGCTTTGGTGATGACACCATCGAATTTACCTATTGTGTGTAATAGTGGTTCTAAACTATTTTAAAATAAGTGATTGTGAGTAATTGTGGGATGATGCGGTGGCTGTGGAGGGTCATCGATGAAGGAGTTGAAGGCATGGAGGATGGTGGCATGTAGGTGGGAGGCGAAAGAATGGTGGACAGAATGGAGGCGTTTGGATGTGTGTTTGTGTTTTAATCTACAAAAATGGTGGAGAGAAAGAGAAAGAGTGTGTGTATGTATTAATTGGTAGGGGATTTTTTAATTATACAAAATCTTAAAACGGATATTAAAAAAAGTATAAAACAAATTAACAAGGCATTATGGTCTTTTCATGTTTTAGAAGGACTAAAAGCATAAAAAAATTTATATTTTTGGATCATTGGTGCAAAATCGAAAAGATTATGAATTGTATCCGGCATTTGACCAAATTTACACTTTACTCTTGTTTTTATATGATTCAGACAGTATTTTTTGAAGCCCAAAATCAAAAGATAATAAAAATTTATAATTTAAGTTTCACTGAAACATAATAAAACTTAAACCTATCGAATACACATTTTCGGCAATTTTCGGCCAACTTAGTATACATGGAAAATCTCGCATTCCATTGCGAAATCTAATCACATGAGATGACAAAATATAGATCAAAAAACAATTTGGCAATAGGCCTTGCAAAACATGTGTTTTCAAGATTTTTAAATAAGAATTATTTTCTAAAATACCACCAAACAATAACTGAGTTTCACAGTGTCGCTTATTAAAAAAAAAAATACATGAACTTCTTACTTTTTTTTTTTCATTAAAAGGATTTTAAATATTTTCTTTTAACAATAGGCTTATTATTTATCGACATCAAACACCACCTTGAAAATGAAACTTTTAGGGCTTCACGAGTGAAAAGCCTCCAACGTAAACTACCATTTTCGATTTGTTTATTTTTGCATTTTTGAAATCCAATTCCTCCAACGGTTCCCTCTTCTCCCTCTCTCTCTCTTCGCATCATTGCAAGTGGAGAGATCACCAGGGACAACCTGGTAAACACTTTCGTGTTCGAGTTCATCAGTTGATCAATCGGAATTTCTTCACTTTGCACTAAGTGATGCAGGATTTTCTCGGCTCAGTTCGTCGATCTCTAGTGTTCAAACCGTCCGCCGGCGGTGGAGGCAATGAAAATGGTGTCGGCGATTCTTTCGGTGGCTTTGTCGAAAAGATCGGTTCAAGCATTCGTAAATCAAAAATCGGACTTTTCTCTAAATCCTCCATTCAGGCCCTACCTCCAACCAGAACCGTCGGGAAGATGAGAAACGACGAGGCCGGTTCCCAGATCCGATGGCGAAAAGGAGAATTAATCGGTTGTGGGGCGTTTGGTAGGGTTTATATGGGAATGAATCTTGATTCAGGGGAGCTACTTGCTGTTAAACAGGTTTAAAGGCGTAATTGGCATACGCTATCTGTTACTTGTGCTAGTACTTAATCTTATAGATTTGGTACTGATGTTGTTCTTTGGCGTGTTCATATGCAGGTTTCTGTTGTTGTAAATACTGCTTCAAAGGACAAAACGCAGGTGTGTCTCTTGTTACATAACTTTCAATCTTCATGGTTGTGATAAGACCTACGGAACTTGCAATTCTGATGATGAAATAGTCAATAACTTGATGTATCTTTCATCACTTGTCTGCTATATAATCTGACTGTTTCTTACTTACTTTAGGGCTGGTAATTGCTCAGATTTGCATCAATAAGTTGATTTGATCTGATTGATTATCCAACTACGGGGATGACACTCGGATCCTTTAATTAGCTAATGCATCACAAATTTCACAATGCAATTCAAGATGTAACTATTCCAAGATGATAAATACTTTGCACCTTACAAACCATATTTTGTATATGTACGTCAAGACATGGTGCCTGAACTTCTATCATATACCATATTCTTTTAACACAAAATGCAGTCACAACATCATTATTTAAATACACAAGCTCCCAAAGCATAAACATATACCATACTTTTTCTTCCTTATTGCCCGGTAAAAGAAGTACCATAAGCAGTTGAGTACAATGTGCACATTAAAGTTTTGGTCCAATATTGACTTATAATATAGAAGATAAATGGTTTAGTTATGTACTTTTAGTTTTATTATTGAATATTCGACTCTTTATCTTTAATAAGCTTTGTTATTGAAGAAATTGATTTGCAATATAGATTGTAGAATATTTGACTCTTTATCTTTAAGTATATAATTATAAAACATTTGACTCTTTATTCTAAGAATGGTAGTTTAATGGAGCAGTTTTACTCATGATAGGCACACATCCGGGAGCTTGAAGAAGAGGTGAAGTTATTAAAGAATCTTTCACATCCAAACATTGTTGTAAGTTTCAATATTTTTCTTATCATCTTGTATTTAATAAATCACAACAACTGGAAAATAGCAGTTATCAAAAGCTTTAAGCATCATCTATATATATCATCAAAAGATACGTGACATACGTCATTATCTACCTATAATTATATACATAGAGAATCCAACAGATACATAATCATGTTATGTCAATGTAACTCATGTATATTTTATATTTTTATTTTGTTACAGAGGTATCTGGGAACTGCTAGAGAAGAGGAATCATTAAATATCTTCCTGGAATTTGTTCCAGGTGGATCCATCTCATCACTCCTAGGAAAATTTGGTTCCTTCCCTGAATCTGTAAGTTACTGTTACCATAAATTTGAATCTCACTTGATGGAATCTTATTATAAAAACCTTTTTTAAGCTTATATAGATATTTAGTTCTTGAAACCTCATGGATAAATGATGTTTCAAAAAAGTTTGAGAAAATGACATTGTTTACAAAGTTAAAACTCAATGGGCAAATCCGTCTTTTCCTGACTTTCCGTATTAAACCAATCTTTCTAAGTTAAATAGAAACATCCATAAATAGCTTGTTAGATTAAGTTGCATCATTAACTCACTCCATTAAGTAAAAAAGATTATAGCAAACAAATTCTTTCAAACTCTAGAAGTTTCCTTTCATAAATTTCTAATGTCATGCACTTGAAACTTTAACTTTAATTTCTACATGGAGCAGGTGATAAGAATGTACACAAAGCAATTATTACTAGGGCTGGAGTATCTCCACAAAAATGGTATCATGCATAGGGACATTAAGGTAAATTCCCTTCTCTGCATACTCTATTTAAACCTTACTTTTTCTCTCTATAAGTGCATGTTTGTAGTTAAATGCATGCACTTTTTTCTGACAACAGGGAGCAAATATTCTTGTTGATAATAAAGGCCGCATCAAACTTGCAGATTTTGGTGCCTCCAAGAAAGTTGTCGAGCTGGTATTATTATTATTATTATTATTATTATTTAATATTCATAATCTAATTTGTTTCAATAATTCTCCAATTAACTATTTGCATATTTTTCTGTAGGCAACAATGACCGGTGCAAAGTCAATGAAGGGTACCCCTTACTGGATGGCTCCTGAAGTTATACTCCAAACTGGCCATAGCTTGTTAGTAAAATCATATTTCTTTAATTTTTTTTTTAATAATTTTGTTAAATATTATTATTTGTTTTTGTAGCTCTGCTGATATATGGAGTGTTGGATGTACTGTTATTGAAATGGCAACTGGAAAGCCTCCATGGAGTCAACAATATCAGGAGGTGTTTCTTTTTACATGTGATTATTTCTCACACTAATATTATAATGTTTTAGAAATTAGAATTTATTCGTGTACTAAATAAATAAATAAATTATGGGTGTTTTTTTATTTTAGGTTGCTGCTCTTTTCCATATAGGAACAACAAAAGCTCATCCACCTATTCCAGATCATCTTTCCACAGAGGCAAAGGACTTTTTGCTAAAATGCCTCCAAAAGTATGAATTTTTATTTTAAGGTTTTAGAATTTATTTTATATTTTTATCTGCATATTTAAAGTTTTTATATTATTTCTCATACTGGTGGCAGGGAACCAAATCTCCGGCCTAGTGCATCAGAGTTGCTACAGGTGAACAAAATCACTAAATTAATTTGGAAATGAACAAAATGTTTATCATCTATCATTTTCATTTAAACTTATATGTTTAATAAAATAAAAATTTTGGTTTGTGGTTGCTGATTTTTTACAGCATCCTTTTGTTACTGGCGAGTATGAGGAGTCTCATCCTGTTTTTCGCGCATCAGTTTTGGTGATTATTCTTACATAAAAAACTTCATTATTTAATTTTATTTGTAAAATTATAACACTTTTGTTGATATAGGACACACCTGTCAATCAAATACCAACATCCATGAAGCAACCTAGGAATCCGTGAGAATTTTCATCACCACCTTTTTGGTTATTACTTATTAGTTAAATACTTAAATCAATAATGAATGAAAAGTTGATTGCTATTTCAGGGTTTACCCGGAGGTGAAAAGTGGTATGGTCGATGTTGATGTTAAGAATAGTGTGAGGTGCTCAACTATATACCCAGAGAAATTTTCTGGAGAACCTATGTGGGGTTCAAGCAGATACGATGATGACATGTGTCAAATGGATGATGATCTCATGGCTGGCAGCACATCTATGAATCTTGATTTTAATGATGTGAATAAGGTAACAATTGAATTTGATGGTGTATAATATGTATGGAGTACGGACCTATAATATTGTTCTAACAATATGTGATTGGAGACAGAGTTTTAATCCCATGATGGAACCTGATGATGATGTGGCGTGTCAGTTTGATGCGAGTCCGGAGCTGGGCAAGAGTGGAACTAATAACTTGTTTCCAGATCAAGTTCCTGAGGTGACTGAGGATGGAGATGATGGTTTCACTTTTCCTTCTGGAATGGAGGAGGAAGAAGAAGTTACAGAAACAAAGATAATAGCATTCATTAACGAGAAGGTGTAGTTTGGTTCCGATTTTGTTTTCTTTTTATATAAAAGAATAATAACGCCGGTTGGCAGGATATGACAGAACAGAACAGGTTGTACTGTGTTTGACATGCATTGGACTAGGACCAAGAAAGATGTCAGTAGGACAAAATTTACAACTTTTTTGTCCCACCCGAAAAGGTGGGACATGGACACGCTCTCGATCTGTCGTCTGTGCAAAAGACGTAAATGCCCTCCTCATCCTCATTATAAAAAATAGCCTTAGAAAGCTTGTCTAGTACAGTCCAGAGTCCCAACCTGTGAAACAAATGCAGCCTTCGGCTGCATTTGTTACATGGGACGGAACTGGATTGGACAAGCTTTCTAGAGCTATTTTCTATAACGAGGATGATGAGGGCATTTACGTCTTTTGTACAAACGACAGATCGAGAGCGAGTCCCTGTCCCACCTTTTTGGGTGGGACAAAAAAGTTGTAAATTTTGTCCTACTGACATCTTTCTCGGTCCTAGTCCAATGCATGCCAAACACAATACAACCTGTTCTGTTGAAAAAAACGTTATAAACCGGAATTGGTAGACGCATTAATATGCGAGGTAAAATGGTTGACTTTTATACATGGAATACAGGCTTTAGATCTAAAGAAGATGCAAACGCCTCTATATGAAGAATTTTACAACTCGATGAATACAGCAATTTCACCTGTTGTGAATGAAAACAAGGAGAATTTATCAAGCAACTTGCACTTACCTCCAAAAAGCAGCAGATCACCTATTAGGCGGCTAAGAAAACGGCTATCTTCAGCTGTTGACATTTCTAGCCCTGGTAGTAATAATAATAATAATAATAATAATAATTCTGAGAGCTCATCACGTGTTGGTGGTGTAAATGTAAATGAACAAAATCCACATGAATGTCGGTCACCTCAGAATGATTCTCAAGGAGAAGCCATTAGTCCAAGGTTTGTAACTATATAATACTTAACTTAAAATAAGCTTCTTATTTGTGATTATAATATTATTGTATGTTTATAGGGCAAGCTTCTCTGAGAGACAAAGAAGATGGAAAGAAGAACTCGCAGAAGAGCTTGAAAGAAAACGAGGTAATAAAAAGAAATAAAACAAAAATAAATAATATTACGTTGTTATATCTTCTAAAATTTGTGAATGTATTTGTAGAGCTTATGCGACAAGCGGGGGTGGCAAAAACATCGTCCCCCAAGGATCAGATTATAAATCGACAAAAAGAACGATTGAGGTTTGTGTTTCCTGGCAATTAATGAAAAATCCATAAATGGTGGATTGTGATTTTTTTTTTTTTTTTTTTGTTGAAGTTTATTGTATGTAGTTCTATAATTATTTACAGTGAAGAATGAGACCGAGGAATACGGGAAGCAAAACCACCTCATTTTGTATTAAATCAATGTGGTCGCCCTCATATAACGTTACACTTTTTTTTTTATTGTCGTTTATTTATTTTTATTTGTTGTGATCTAAGTATATGTGAGATATGAAAAGAAATAAAAAGGGATTTCGTGTGTTTGTGATCTGCGGTTAGCCGGTTTTAGAGCTTTTTAGGTGACCTAGATACGACTGAAACGAAAGAATATATAAAATAATATTTATGTTATCTATTATTCACGTAGTAAGTAGAATTTTTTAAAACCATCAACACTATCACAAGTGATTTTGTACGATTAGAGTCATAAAAACATCTTCACGTTCTTTGTTTTGTTATAATTCATTACTTTATATGGGCTAAAAGATGCACCATTTGCGAGAAAAAAGTACCTTAGGTTGGGCTAATGAGTTAGGCCTACGTTTCCATAGGTCGTGGTGTATGTGTTTCTAAGAATGTATGTTTAAGTAAAAAATATATAAAAAGACAAAAGGAAAATTTAAATAAAAGCAAATTTAAAAGAATATTGATAACTTGACAAAATAACATCATTTCCCTGACATTTTTATTTTTATTTTTTGTCATTTCAAAGATATAATGTCATTTTTTAACTTTCCAAACAACCATAAAAACAAGTAATTGTTATATTCCTTTTCAACTCTGGGTAAATTTATTTTTCGTTTTTTTTTCTAAAGGATGGGTTACAAAAGAGTCAAACCTCATTCGTCAAAATAATTTTCATATAACAATAATCATAATCAATGTCAAAAATCTGTGTATACATGATTGAGATCCGATAATAAACTTTTTTTTTCTTTTTTAGGAAGGTAAGAAATTGGTATTTAAGGTATGGATATTTGTAATTAATAGCTATTCATATGATTAGGTCAATAGATGAGATTCATTCTTACATTCTTACGAAAATTTTCTTTTTTATTTGATCCTGATTCTCTCTTTTTATAAAACTTTAAGGGATAATTAAGAAAAACACTGTATTTTGCCAAAAATTTGGTTTAATCGTAAAAAAGATTCGGAAGAAACCATCAATTTTGGAAAAAAGTTTCAGTTAAGCCATTGTTACCGGTTCTTTAGGTCATAGTGGTCGGGTTAATTTTTTTTTTCAAAAACTGGTGGTTTATTAGAACAAATGAAAATTTGATGTTTAACCATAAAAATGACAAAATATAGTGTTTTTTTGTAAATACATAAATTAAAATGTAAATATTATATAGGGCTAAGTATGAAAAGGCACTATACTTTGCCAAAAATTCAGTTTAATCATCAAATTTTAATATTCGAAAAAGAAAACCATCATTTTTTGGTAAAATGTTTCATCGAATCCATTGTTACTAGCTTTCTTCAGGTCATAATGGCCGGGTTAAAATATTTCCCCCCCAAAAAGTGGTGGTGTTATTAGAATAGATGAAAAATTGATGGTTAAACCAGAAATGGTGATAAAATACAGTGTTTTTTGTAATTTGCCACACACACACACACATACACACACACACACACACACACACACATATATATATATATATATATATATATATATATATATATATATATATATATATATATATATATATATATATATATATATATATATATATATATATATATATATATATATATATATATGTGTGTGTGTGTGTGTGTGTGTGGTTATGTTCAATAGAGGACCAAAATTAAACAATGAACCAATAAAAAATTTTGACGACAAATCTCACTACTAGGAGATAAGCACCAACTCCCTCCAAATCGCAAAGTATTCCCTCGATCATCGATTTCTATAAATTAGGTCAATTTTCTAGAACTAGTATCATACCTTCAGAAGAACAAAACAATCATTCAATATCTAGTCATGTGAACATTCGAGAGTCACGTCACGAGATGCGAGAATTTTGTGATAATATTGCGAATATGATATGTGATGCAAGAAATTTAAAATAAAATCAGAAAACTTTTATTTAGTATTTACTTTAATTTAATTTAATGTATTATGTTTTTTCTTATAATATTGGATTAACTTTGTGCATGTCTTCTTATGCCATTTTACGATTTCCAGCTAGTTTTATCAGTTAGTTTTTACCAAATGTCATTTATTATCAGCTAGTTTTTTCAACTCAGCTAGTTTTTCAGTTAGTCGCTAGTTTTCTAGATACCCGTTAGTTTTTCAGTTAGTCTGACAAACATAGCCTAATTCATATATAGATGGTAAGTGTACCCGATTTTCAACAATTTTTTATCATTCACATATGAATTTTAAGTAACTTAATTATGAATCTCAGTTAATTCAATTGTGTATTATCAAAAGGTTGAAATTGTAAAGAATATAAGTGAAGTTACTTGAATTCAATATGAATTTAGTTAGATTCACATGTGAATTTTTTTTATTTAAATTCACATTACTTGTTATTAAATGATCAATGATTGTTTAATATTATGATTTCAATAACCATTCACATGTAAATTATTTTATAAAAAATTGGTAATTTTAGATTCACATTGATTTAGTGTTGTGAATGAACAAAATTTTAAAGAAAAAGAATTTTGCTTTTTGTATATTAGTATTGTTGTCTATTGAGAGAGAATGTGAAATTATGAATTTTGATGTATTGGATTATTTATTTTGATAAAAATAAGCTTTAAAAGTAAAAAAAAGAAAAAAAAACGAAGTAGATTTTGTGCTATAATCCGCTGCAGCGTCCAATTAAAAATATAGAACTTTTTCTTCGGCCATCGATATATTGCATTCCGACGTTCACGATTAGTTTCTTGGTTTATTTTAGTTCTCTATTAAACTTATACGTATGTATGTATGTATGTATGTATGTATGTGTGTCTGTGTGTGTGTGTGTGTCTCTCTCTCTCTCTCTCTCTCTATATATATATATATATATATATATATATATATATATATATATATATATATATATATATATATATATATATATATATATATATATATATATATATATATATATATATATATATATATATATATATATATATATATATATATATATATATATATATATATATATATATATATATATATATATATATATATATATATAGGGTTAGGTTCTTTTAAGAACTCAAATATTCATGAGATCTTGAGAACTCATTCTGATTGGTTAGATCATAAAAGGGCATGATAGTCATTTACCAAAAATCTCATTTAATTCTGATTTTTTTATTTTTGGCAACAAAATAACCATTCCTAAAATCAAGCCTATTAGATTTGAATTTTCAAATTTAAAAAAAATAATCAAATTTTCGTTTTTTTAAAATCAGATTTTTTTGGAATTTGAAAAAAAATAAAATTTTATTTTTTTAATTAGATTTTTGAAATTTAAAAGACATATAATTTTTTTTATTTGCATGTGCATATATATACATGTTCGTATGTATTTTTTTTAATAGAATGCATATATGCATAATAAGATTTTTGAGTTGTGCATTTTTTTATTAGAATGCATAAATGCATATTCAACTTTTTACATTACATTTTCCATGGATGCATACATGCACATTTAATAAACAAACAAATTTATTAAAAACAATAATTTACATTTGTTTTGAATCATACATATATATAAATACAAAAAACAACAAAAACTACTAATATCTTCATTGTTTATTCCTTGAGCATCTTGTTTCTTCGTTTTATCATTTTCACTTCTTCAATTTGCGCTATATCTTTTTTAAACCCGCAAGAACAATAATAAAAATGCATATTAAAAATATTAAAAAAAGATACTTACATGCATATAGGCATATGCACATGGGCACATATGTGTATGCATATATGCAAATATGCACACACTAATATACATTTATATGCATATATGCACATACGCATTTATATGTATATAAACATATATACATATATGCATATGTGCACATACACATTTATATGCATATAAACATATATGCATATATTCACACTTCAATATACATATGCACATGTACACATACACATATGCACATACGTTTTTGCACATCTATTCTCATATGTCCATATCCACATATGTACATGTGTATATGTGCATGGGTACTTGTGTACAAATGTGTATATATGCACACATATATATGCACTTATGCACATACGTATATGCATATATGCACATACGTATATACATATATGCACCTAAGTAATCAATCAGTACAATTGACCCTCTGTTCCCAGTCACCTCTACAAAGAACTAAACTTTAAAATCAAAACAAGTGAGGAGCACAACGTTTATAAAGAAGAACCAAACAGGCAATTAGCTAATGATAAAACCTGAAAATAGCAACAGACTTTGCAAACAAATGAGGATAAAGACAAACTGCAGCAGCACCAACTATCAATCAGACAGAACCCGAATGAGAATTACGAATCCGAACACATCAAAGCATTGGCTTCAAGAACATGATTAACACCCTGCAACTGTAATAAACCAAATAAACCGAGGGTTATTTTCGTCCAAAGCAGCACCAAAAGAGCTTCAAAGTAACTGCATGAATTAGGAGAAGATCTACCGGGGCAAATTTTTGGGGAAATCAATCTCGTCTTTGTACTCTGTCGTTGTTGTGGAACACCAGAAGCAGAAGCATGAGTGAGATCGCGATAAACGTCGTTACCCGCTTAGATACTCTAATCTCCTCC
Source organism: Cichorium intybus (assembly GCA_023525715.1). Lineage (NCBI taxonomy): Eukaryota > Viridiplantae > Streptophyta > Magnoliopsida > Asterales > Asteraceae > Cichorium > Cichorium intybus. The sequence goes on along the minus strand of CM042009.1, from coordinate 71,133,628 downwards.
ATTTTCACGTGTTCACGGTGGACCAGTCGTGGACGGCGCTGACCATTCGCTGGGCCATGTCCCACTGGAGGGCGACAGAGGAGTAGAACATGCCATATATTGCATAGATATGTGTCAATCTCAAAAACTGAAATTACATGTAATCCAAATCAAAGCACAAACAGGGAAGGGGGATATAGTCAATTACCTCGCTATGGAATCAGGTGAGCATAATCACAGCAGAGTCCGACACACAAGAGAAGAGCAGCGGCTCCGATGGATCACCGGTGGTTTAAGAAACATATCGGAGGAATTGCAGAGGCGGAATTGTCCGACGCACAAGAAGGCGGCGTTGATGGCGGAGAGAGAGCAGCGGCTCCAATGGATCCGCCTGCGATGGCGCTCAACAGAAGCAAAGGCGAGCCGGTGGTCATTGCGGACGACGATAAATGGATCCGGTGATCTTGGTTTAACCTGGGAAATAGCAGATATGCGGAGGGAGAGAGAGCAGGGAGGACGGCGGAGAGAGAACAGGGAGGACGGCGACATATAGAAAGAGAGGCAAGAGATTAGGTTATTTAACGTAAATTGGGAGTTTCCTAAGAAAGAGGATCTGATTTGTTTTTTATACCCAATCTACCCTTAATCTCTTTTTTGAAAAGTCAATTATAACATTCAAATTATTATTATTTACGAAACTGCCATGGTGCATCTTAACCATTGGTTTTTTTGATCTAGTGGTTCACAAATGGTTCTCAAGATCTCATGGTTTTTTGAGTTCTCACAAGAACCTAACTCTATATATATATATATATATATATATATATATATATATATATATATATATATATATATATATATATATATATATATATATATATATATATATATATATATATATATATAATCAGTAACCGCTGGAAACATGCATGCAAACACATTTGATACAATATTATTTTAATAATGGACATACAAATCTTAGGTGACAAGAATTGGTATTTCTTTCAATATAAAAGTGTGGGCAATTTCTAGAAATAGAAGTGACATAAGAAATGATAGAACTCAACACACGACAAAGGGAACAATATTATATCTCATGTAGTTAAACTTACATATTCTTTCGGATTTGATGACATTTGAGTTAATAAAAAAATTCCTATTGAAGAAAAAAGGCGAGACATTAAAAAACTTCAAAAGGTAGCCAACCAAAAAGTTCTCAATTACATTTAAGTCCTTTTATCACCATGTCCATCTTCCGTGCACCTAGTTGGGCTTTTTTTCTTTTTTGGGTTTCTGTTCCATCTCAACATATCAGGTGTGTATCTACCTCGTCAAAGTCGTATCCAGTGTTGTTACTATTTCCTACATAGATTTTGATTTGCATGCGAAGATTCGTCATCTTCACGTGCTTTTCGAGCACACTAACCGTAGGCGTCCATGGCTCCTTTCAGCTTGAAAACAGCTACTCGTGTATGGTGTCTCCACCGCCTGGATGATTAGCCTTCCACCTTCTCGGTGATGACTCACATGGAGCAAACTCGAACTACTTATTGTAGTCAAAGGGGGTGGAAAGCCACGAGAGGCCACCTTCTTTGATCCCATTTGAGGAACCAAAACTCTAATTTTCTCCCCAGGAACCATTTTTTCTTGGCTCCTTGTGTCCAATCTCTTGGAGTCTTGGAACAAAAACTTGCTCCCTTGGGTCGTGTCACTCCCAGTCTCATTCCCTAAGCTTTCTGTGCAAAGTGCAAGGCTTTTGTTACTGAGCTTTGAGTGTGCAGGTTGGCTGACCCAAGGATGGGCATAAGAGCGTTCTTTTTCAATGGCTTTTTGGGAGGAAAGAGACTGAAAGAAACTCCAATTTCCATAATCGTTATGTCTAATAACTTCTTTGCAACAATTTGGCGCCACCAGTTTGAGTCTCATAGTCGTTGCCTCTAAAACAAGAGAGGACTCGATGCAAGTATGCACACCTTGTTGATACACGACTGTAGACATGGTCGAAAATGTATAGAGGGTTTAGTGGTTTTCTGATGGAAATTAGTATAACATGAACGATAGGGTCGAATGGGGGGGACGCCAATTTATAGCGACTAGAAGTGGTAAAGAGTATATGTGGGTGGGAAATGGAAGGCATTTTGTACCATTTCGATTATAGTAATAGTTGTTGCGCCACAGGGTCATGCACTACCAAAACAAAACTAGTTATACAATCATACAACTATTAAATATGTAGCATTAGCAAATTTTTCTACAAATATCCGAAACAAATTTGAATAGATGATGGTTTATCCAAAATTAAAGGATCGGAAAAGATAATAAAGGTCAAATCCCTTGTGATGGGAAAGTTTGTGTATATTAATTAAATGATCCGATAAATAAGTTAAATAATATGTGGATGAAGTCGCTATAAATAACAAACGGAAACAAATTGGATACTTAGGTTGTTATAAATAACAAACACAAACAAACGACAATTAAAATTTGATAATTATTTATCACTTCTTACTCGATCAAATCGGTTATAAGAAAAAAAGAAGAACATTGTTTTATATCCAATGAATTAAAATTATGGAATAGAACATTAAATCAATATAATGATGATGACTTCATTGACCAGAGATTGTTAACCTTTGTCCTAGGTATTTACGTTGCTCTATCGACGGTAAGCTTCAACCGTAAAGACCCATGATTTAGTGGAGAAAGCCGTTTATTCCCATAGTTGTGAGAAAACAATTAATGCAAAGTGATTAACCGAGACGAAGAATAAGAGATATCACTCAGGTGACACATAATTTAAACCCAATTGAATGCACAAAAATAAGAAAGATACCTATTCAATGTTATGCTATGTATTTACATCACAAAAATAAGAGATACCGCTTCAATGGTATGCTATGGATATAAATCCAAAACCTAGTGACCTCTCCAACTTACCCCCATACATCTCCTGCCGTTTTTTCGTTCTTATTAAGCATGAGTATGACCATTCAATATTAATCTTTTTCTTTACCCTTTAAAAGATAAGCCACTAATATTTATTCTAAGGGGGAACCTCCTCTTGATCATATATGCAAAGTTTAGAACATATTTGTTGCCTAGATGTATCCAAAATTTTGTTAAGAGTTTAAATTCGACTTTTTTCTTGGCAACGGCATACTATCTTTACCTCACATAGATTTATCACGTCTTATAGTACCTTTTACGAGTTAAGTGACTTGTTATTACCTATCAACTTTAAAAATTAGGAGCACTAAGTTCAAGTTAGGTTCCCATCATTAAGCAATCATATTGTGATTTTAGACCCATGTCTCTTATGATAGTTCCAACCAAATCTCTCTTTAGAGGTGTGATACCTGGACTTGCCAAGTTTTTACTCAAATTGACAAAAGAAAATTTTGATGGTTACACTTTCAATAAGTCGTGTCACATAACTCTCTTGGAGACCAATTGTCTTGACTTTTCATCACCCATTATTGTATTGTATACTTTAGACAATGCGGTCTCACTATCATAGAACATGGGAATTGATGACATTGGAGTATCCCATAAAAATATTTCTAATAGTAGATATCTAATATACTCTGCACCTTTTCCTATTGCAACTAAGTTAATAATAAACTTGGTTTCAATAGTTATGTGATTTATACATGTCTTTTTCTTTCTCGCTGAATATATAGTTCCTCTAATTAAAATATAAATCCAACCATTTAAAAATATTTTTCACTAGTATGATTTATCCCACTAGAATCAGAATACCCTTTGTGTATAGTAGGAGTAGACATGTATGTAAGTTCTAGAGTACTTGTCCTTTTCAAGTACCTTAGTACTTTGCGTACTACTTTCCTGTGTTTCACACCCGTGTTAACGCAACTGATTTAGTTTTCTTAGACAGATAAGATGCCTAGTCGAGTATCATGCATGTCATACATCATGATACCAATTGAACTTGCAAACACTAAAGTCGTTCCTTGACTTGAGTTCACACTATAATAAAAAAGAGTGTTGAATCCCTTTAGGTCCAAATGTTGAAATTTTGTCAAAATTTTCTTTATATAATGGGATTGACTTAACGAAATTTTATTATGTATCCCTTTCACCTTGATAACTACTTCTCCAAGATCTTTCATCGTAAGGATATGTATTTCTTCATCTAAGAAATACCTTTTAAGTATAAACACAAATGATGACAGTGTATTTCGGCTGTACATTTGGTGTATCCACACTATTGTGCTAAAACCCAAAAGCAGTCATTGTGATATCAAATCTCTCAAGCCACTATTTAAGGTATTGTTTTAGATTGTTAACGGATTTAGTAATTCTACACACTTTTTTTTTTGCTCCCAAGGTATCACAAACCCTTTTAGTTGTTCCAAATCAATCTCGTCATAAAAATAGCTATTTAGAAAGGTTGTCTTCACATCCTTTTCATGAATTCACATTCCTTTAAAGATAAGATAAATATAATGGTTAAACTAATCCTAGCAAACAGACATAGGCGTCGAATTATTCGACTCACACTCTCTCTATTTCTATATCCCTTATCAACCAATCTTACTTTATAGGTAGCTATAAATCCAATTGAATTATACTTCATTTTGAAGATCTATTTGGATCTTATAGGTTTCTTTTCCCTTTGGTAGATTTGCTAACTCTAAGGGCATATTTTGTATGAGGAAATGAAATTGCAATAAAGAATGAAAGTGCAAAGAAAGAGAATTAAGCTAGAGAAGGAGAATTGATTTCACAGTTTGGTCAACAGGAAATTCACCATATAAATGTTCCTAAAACTCATTTATCTTGTTTGGTTGTATTAAACAATGAAATAGAAATGAAATTTTTTACCATGCTTATTCCTCGTCAAACATTTCTTATACACATATCTTGTATTGAAAAACAAAATCCAAATATAAAATAAAAATTTACAAATAGATCCAAACATAAAGAAATATGAAAATCATATTATTTAAAAACTATGTCCAATAATGACTATGCAAAAAATAAAACTCAATATTCATAACTAAGAAAAATAACATAAAGTAGCCCAGTTATGCTATTGAGCCATCCGCAATAATTTCTACGTAACAAATATTTTCATCTTCAATCATGTTAGAAAATGATTGAGCATGGAATTGATATTTATCGATTATATCCATTGCCTTAAGCCATTGTTTGGTATTGATATTTGGTAAACGTTGTAGATCTTTGGTAAGTTTATCTATCATATCACCCAGTTCCTTGTTTTTTCCATTCCTATTGTGACACCCTCAAACTGTATTGGCGGAAACGTTCAAGGGTGGATGACTTCATGAACAATATCATAACAAGTTGAATTATAGCGATTCCAAGCAACACAACCATCATAAATAATTGTAAAGGTTACATAGTTCAATGTATCATGTTTCAATTACAATTACAAATGATAACAAAAATATGCAAAATGACGTCGTAACGTCCCTTCAACCAAGCTTGTGGTTTACCTTTTTAGTTTCATGAGAATACAAGTAGTTGAAAAAGTGTCAACAATTAAGTTGGTGAGTTCATAAGTATTTGTATAAAAGAAATCCTTTTGTTTGTAAACCATAGTGTTGTAAACCAAGAAAATCCAATATTTTCTTATAAAAAAGTCCAAGTCTTTAAAAGTCCAAAGACTAAAACGTATAATATAGCTTGTAATGTAAAAATCCACAAAATGTATATTTCCACGTAAACAATTTATAAAAATTATAAAGTTGATTATTTTCCAATGTGAGACACCCTATAACCATGCTGTGACTAGTTGGCCTGCTGCGACGTTCTTCAGGCGTCAGAATGTTAGACATTTGACACCTCAGACCTGCCGGTCTAGCTGTAGCTAACAGCTCAGGTGCGGGGTTGTCAATCCCGTATAGATCTATACTCAAATATCACGCTCTCTTACCGAGACTCTGGTTATAAATTCAGGACTTATAGTAGTAAAAGTACTGTAAAGATCCGTCTCACAAAAATGTATGTATTCAATCAACTTGTTTACGTAAAATTTGTATATGAAAACTCTTGTAATTATCCATTATCGTTTTCCCATGATAATATAGTAATGTATAATAATTATATAATTTTATATAATTATTTTGTCTTGTTCAAAATGTCATAATAACCTTGTGTTCATAAACTATTCCTATAATAGTCTATTTTTAGTATACCGTTGTAATAATCATATTTTTACGAATAATAACGAAATAACTTATTCAAACGATTATAAATATCATCTTTTAAGATATTTCCCACAAAAATGGTGTAATAATTTGGTTATAATCATTTTTGCTGGAAAGTAATATTTCCGGTTACAAAAACGTAGTTTTTACTAGTTTTCGTTTTTATGACGTTTATATCAAAGATCTAGTATTTTTACACACTTTATTTATAGTTTTGTAACTTTTACACAAACGTAATATATCACAATGTTTGTAATACATAGATCTAATCATATTTCATGTCAAAAATGTTTTTACACAACTACTAGTTTTATAAACTTGTGTAAATCATTATTTATAGCATATAAACACATATAATCTTGTGTAAATCATTATTTTTAACATGTAAACTTGTATTCTCCCCCAAAAAGTTTAGAAAAGATGAAAATGAGGGGTATGAACTCACCCTTGAAGCGTGCTTTACTTAAAAATAAGGTTGATCTTGCGGGATTTACGGTAGGAAGCAAGATCTAGGCTTCGTAGCTTGAAGGACCCTTGGACAAAGCTATTACCCAATGGTTTTACGTAAATGTTAGTGTGTGTAAATGGAATAAAAGTTGTGTAGAAATGTTCAAAATCACTAGATGAGAGTATCTTACCAAATGCCTTTGAAAAATCTTTGAAATAAATAAAGAAGGTGGTGGAAGATGGTGGTTTGTGATGATGGTGGGTTTTTGGATTGGTGGTGGTGTGAGTTGGTGATGGGAGCCGTGAGTTAGGGTGGAGAGATGAGGACTGTGGAGAGCTTTCTAGTCATAATAAAAGTAGTATAGTATCCTTTTAATTAAATGGGAGGTATGTTGCATATAATTGTTTATAATATTCCTAGAATTCACAAGTTAGATTAAAGAGTATGGCATGGAGATGCTGGTGTGTGGCTGCCGAGAAAGAGAGAGGAGATGAGAGATTTTCTAGTCAAGATAGGAGCTATACTAGTTCACTTAGGGTTTATGGGGAATTATGGGTTTTACATTATTATATAGTATTTCTAGTAGTCATATGCTAATTTTAGAAGCATCGCTTGGAAGAATGGTGGTGTGGTGAGGAGGGCTGCCGATCGGAAGAGGGGTAAAGTGGGTTATTTCTTTTACAAGTTATGTTATATGTTTATAAAAATGTGTATTTTTATAAAATAAGTTTAATGTTTTAGCGAATTTTATGAGTTTTTGACGAAACGAAGTTCTAAATAAATATTATGTATGAAAACATTGTAAAACATTTAATTAGATTGAGTCGTAGCTTGTTAAACGATGAAATACGCGTTTAAGCGCAGTATTCTTCTGATTACGCGATTTTCGGCATTTTATCAAAAATTGTATTTGGCTTTGAAATTAAATACTAGATAGTATTACGTTCCATAATATATGATTTGTTATTCCATATTTGATGTTTAAGGTACCACATTTTTTATTTTGAGTCCAAACATTATGTACATTTATCCGTTCACAACGGTTTAATCGTTGTAACTTTCACATACGAACTCCGTTTTCGACGTTCTATATATCCACAGGTTCGTATTTACGAGTAGATCGTTTTATGAATATTATTATTCTCAAAATAATAATTGTATGATTATCGAATTTTTTTACGCTACAGTAGTTTACTATCCGTATTTTCAACGTTTAATCGATAATTGTTTTGAATTAGCATACGTAGTATTATAATGCCTAATAATACATCGAAAACTTACGGAAAATTACTTTTCAATATATGGATTAACGTACGCTTCGTTTGACTACAGTTGACTTTCGTTGACCAAAATTTACAATTGTCACACCTATATTCCTTATCGTCGCAGTAAGTTTATCACCAAACTTCTTGAAAGTATATTTCATCTCTTTTGCTGCTTCCTTATAATAGCTTTCGACGTCAGCTTTTTTACTTGTTTTATGGTTACTAGTGACAATAGTAATTGGTTGTGTCTCTTCAACGACATCTTCAAACACTTCGACATCGATAGGTGAGTTTCTTTGTGTCTTTTCAATGACATCTTTTTCTAGAAGAACAATAGCTCTACTACTAGTAGCTCTATCCTTGCCAAAGATTTTACATGGGTTATCGTATTGCAAAAATGGTTTATCACGAAAAAGATGCAACACCTTTATGACCATACAAGAAAAGCACAAAATTAACCTGTTACTATTAATTTAAAATATGTTTTAATAACGAAAAAAATTTAGAAAAGGATGAAAGTGCCTTGCTATTTTACGCGAAAAAATAGCTCAACTAACGCTTAAAATGGATGTTTTGGGTGAAATAACAAGGTTTTCAACCCCTTTTGTGCAATTTTGGTAGCATGAATACTTGATATTCTGGTGGTATTGCAAGAGGAAAGTCCTGATTATTTTTCTTTTAAATTCAATTTACTGAAGATTATGAAATCTTTCAAAGTCACAACAATAATCAAGTAAAGAAACATCAAGAATATGATGAGTGAAACTGAATATCAAGAGTAATTTTTATGTTAAACAACTTGTATGTGAAAATCATGTGTGGTAGCAATATTCATTAAAAGCAGTTGATAGTAGAGTAGGACCGTACATAATAGATTGAAGCAGGGATGGTGTATTGCTATTGGCAGGATAGGAACTAAAATCGCTTGAGGAATCAAAAATATGAAGCGTAAGAAAACCTAAGATGCAGCTAGTAAGGGTCCAAGTCGAGCCTTCTCTTATTTCTTAGCCTTTTTATTTCTTGCTTAGTTGAATTTTTTTCTCCTGCTTTTCCCTATAAAATGTAGATAATTAATAGGGTGTAAAAGGAATCAATATTTTTTATATTTTATTTATTCCCATCCTTAAACAAACAAAAGAATTCTACTTATTTCATTTCCTCTAAGTCCAACTCTCTATACCAAACATGCCCCAAGTTCAATTTGTTGGATATATGCATAATGAGTAATGACACAACAAGTTGGTGACACTACAATTAATAAATAGGCCTATTGGGTTGCACACAATGTATAATCTAAAATAACAAGATATATATATATATATATATATATATATATATATATATATATATATATATATATATATATATATATATATATATATATATATATATATATATATATATATATATATATATGGATTAGTTTGATAATCATCAACATTGTGGTATAATTAGAAACTATAAAATAGATGAACTTGATTTATAATTTGGAATATTGGAATTATGACTAAATAATTATCCATTTGTTTAATTAATTATGTCATTATCCTAGATTCAAATTACTTGGTCATCAAGTAAGACTAGGGATCACCTATACAAGGAATCAGTTGTCCACATATGCAAGTACACCTCATTCAGCCAAAACCTATCTCCTTTAGCTAGGTTTTCACTTTTATTGGTCATCAAGAAATCAACACATTAAATACTTTGGTGGTCAATTTAAGCAAGGCAAAAAGACAAGGAGTTTTCAAGCTACGTTGGGTTGTGAATCGATAGAGGGATCCTACTTCGGGCTCTCAAGATCATCCCAGAATGTCTCAAGAACATTTCAAGAAAGGTACACAATTCGACAAATACATTTTTAGGTTTTGTTGCTTGAAGTAGATGAAAACATATTTATGGATGATTATGATGGTCAATTTTTTTATATGCTTATGTTGCTCAAATTATGATTTTAAAAGACATCATAATCCTACAAGGGTATGATTTTGTACACATAAAACAGAAATTATGTATATGAGAATGGATTTAGAGATTGTCATGTTGTTATCAATGGTGATGATTGTTGAGAATTATAAGAGTGTTCATCAACAAATGACTGGATAAGTAATGGATACTTATTCATGTAATTGAGGGATGGTGTGAATTGTAATGTCATCATAGAATCCAATGGTTCTTTCTAAATACAATTACATTGAAGTATTAAAGAATGATTACCTTATTAAATCAAGTTAGATCAATTCCTTGTTTGATATGTTTCAATTGCAGGAACCATTTGGTGTTGTCAATAGAGTACAGAGTATTATGAATGTTGAGATAAAAAGAGAAATCAATCATAGAGTGTTTAGTTGAAAGATAAGAAAATGAAATTTTAAGTTTTAATATTTGTTGAGCACAACTGTACAAATATCAAAGTTTTTACTTGAATACGTGTCTTAGGTTGTTAATTAACTATCCACTTTCTCAAGTCTGCTATGAACTTCTTATCTTGTTATTTACCATGAAACTCGATGAAACTTGATAAGGTCTGTATTTTTCTCTTCCATTGAGCGTTCCAGACTTTCCTTTGTGTGAATCGACCGAGTTCAGTTCATTAGTGTGATTGGATCAAGTTTTTTCCAGAGAGATCGCAAGTACCTTGTGTAGGAAATCGACCTTCTGGATGAAGTTGTATGTGTATGTGTGTGTGTGTGTGTGTGTGAGAGTGTGTGTGTGTGTGTGAGGCATTTGAGTGGGTTTTATTTTCTTTTTTAATTTTATAATTATTAGAAAAATAAAAAGAAATAGGAAAGGGTAAAAAGGTCTTTTTGTTAGATTAGGTGTCTAAGCCATGACTAATAATTTGTAGAAGCAAAATCCATTTGGGTTGCCCTCATAGCTAGAGGTTAGGCAGAAATACCAGGAGAGAGAAAGATTGATTGATTATATGATTAATAAATAAATATAAATAAAATAAAAAGTTTATTAATATATTATGTTGATAATATATTAATTAGAAAAATTATTAATTAATTAGAAATTAATCTAGAATTAACTAGAATTAATTTGGTGATTAATTTAATTAATTAAAGGTGCAGGGGCTGAATTGTAATTATTCAATAGTTGAGTAAGTGACAATTTTGGCAGCTGTAGTGGCCAGCGAAATTATGGTTAAGATAATCCATAATTTCGATAATCATATAATAAGATAAATAGGTTTGAATTAAATGATAAATGTTTATTTTGATTTGAATTAAAAAATATTTATTTCTAAGACTTATCTGGTTATGAGCTGGAAGCTATAAATAGGGACCCCTGGTCCTCACTTTTCCTGCGCCATTTTGTACCCTAACTCTCTCTGGAATTTCAACCTCCTCTCTGTTTGGGTGTGATATCATTTGAGGCAAGGTATTTTCGTTGCTTAGCTTCCAAGATTAAACTAAAGGTTAGTTTTTCTTATTTATTTCTTTTAGTAAATTTTCTGTTGGCCTTTAGGATTTTATTATATGTTCAAAGTTAGAAAACATAGATCCAATCTAGGTTGCATATGAACTTAGGATTAAAGTTTATTGATTGCATAAAACCTTTCACTTTTTACATTACTCAGGACCTCCGACGTGCATTTTGCAAACCACAAGATAGGGGTGAGCGTGGTGCGGTTAGGCGCGGTTATTGGCCAAAACCGTACCGCTAACCGCAAATGCGGTTATTAAATTTTCAATAACCAAATGGTGCAATTAATAATGCGGTGTGGTTATGTGGTTATTTTATGTGGTTGCGGTTGCGGTTATTATCGGCATATATTTGGTGCGATTATTTTGTGTAGTTATTATGTGTGGTTTCTTTAATCATATGAATTTGGTACTTGTTTTACGATTTAACCAATTAAATATTAAAATAACCAACCACATATTAAAGATTTCTCTCAAACTTACAAGTTACAACCACATATTAATTAATATAAAAACTATATAATTATTTAATTATGCGGTTATGTTTGCGGTTATTGAATGCGATGTGGTTGCGGTTATGTCTGTATGTATATGTCATATAACCGCACCGCACCGTAATTTTGCGGTTAATTCAAAATTGAAAACCTCACCGTCGATTATTGTTTTGGTTGCTGTTAATCCGTTTCGATTTTTCGCAGCTTTTTTTACCATGCGGTTCGGTTTTTGCTCACCCCTATCACAGGGACTATCCACGTTAATTTTTCAATAGTTGAACCAAAAACTACGACATTAAGGCCTTGCGGAGTGCACCACGACGTGGGGTGCGAGCCTCACCAAAAGTGAGGTGAACACCACCCCTGTGGTAACCATTTTCAAGGGTGAGGGAAGGAGTGATATGTACTGATGTGGAAGAGAAAAAGTAAAAGCCCGTGGATAGGCATACTGGAAGGCCTAAGCAAACGCGACATTAAGCAAACCACATGGACAGCCGGTGTAATTATTCTACTACTTAAAATCCGTAATTTTCTGCATTGTGACATGGGTTTTTTTTCCTTTGTGACATCCGGATGTTTTCTCTCTTTGTCACATGCGGATCTTTTATCCGGATCCGGGTTGTCCTTTGAATCCACTTCCTTTCTCGATGTTGCCTTTATTACACCGCGTCTTCTCCACCGATCGTGTGGATCTTGGGTCTTCTCCACCGATTGTCGCTTCAATTTCTCTATTACATTGCAACTGTGTTGATTTTGCGTCTTCTCCATCGATCGCCGCTTCGCTTTCTCCGATTCGACCTCATCCACGCCAGTGGCGAATCTACAATAGAATATCACATGGTTCCCAAATCAAATGAAACCAAAAAAATTGAAAAATTCAGCATTAATGTAGGTCTTTAAACATTTCCAAGGTAGGTTCTAATTTTTTTTCTATATAAAATTTAAATAAAATTTAAAAATTAGGTGGGTCCTAGGACCCACCTTGCTTGTGCCTACCTTCGCCCCTGATCCACGCATATTCTTTTCTATATTTCACTTTCGCTTTCTTCGCATCTCCGATTCCCCCCTTCTCTCTCGAGATCTCACTCTCTTATCAAAACCCTAGCTGAAATCGATTGAAATCATGTTATCGTCGGCGGGTGTCCACACCGCCTCATTCCTGCTTATTGTCACTGTGTTAATCATGCTGTACTCCGTGTTAGTGATTAGGGTTACCCTAATACCCATTAGGGTTTATGTCAGGCCAAGAGCCTATTTTGTATCCCTATTTATATAGGGTTAAACCTTTAATATTATTATCAAACAATTATATATTATAGCATGGTATCAGAGCGGGTTCAAACCTTGTGCTGACCACAACCATGTGCCGCCACCGCCCACCTCCGGCGACATTCTTTTGAGGTTGTCGGAGGTGCCTTCCTTTTGCTTCTTTCTATTTCACTTTTCCTTTTCTTCCACTTCACATTATAATAACCAGCGACAAACCTAATCCCTAACCCTAATCAGCAGCCTCCTGTCCTCCGCCGCCTTCTTCTCCGGCCCGACCACCTTTTCTGGAGGTTCCCGGCCTTTTGACACCGGTTCTGAGCTCAAGACAGCCTTCCGGTGCAAACCCCTCCCCTACTTTTTGAAGGGTTTTCTAGCAAACAATGAACACAAAAATTGCATATGGTTCACATGCAACCCTAGAAAGATCTATGTTTTCTTCTATGAAGATAATAAACTAATATCTAAAGGCAAACAATGATTTCTTAGAGTTTAAATCAGAAGAACCAACCTTTAAATCTTGTTCTTGAAGCTAGCAGCAAAAGTATCCTGCCTCAGATGCAAGTCATACCCACAGCAATGGAGAAGACAGTCCAGCAGAGTAATCTTGGTGATAAAATGGCGTGAATAATGGGGAGCCAGAGGGTTCCTTTTATAGCCTCCTAGGGTTACACCTGAAACCCTAAGGAGCCTCCAAGTGGGCAAGCCTGTTGACCACTTGGACCAGATCCCTAAACCCTAATTAGGGTTTTCGCCAACCCTAGAGAAGCCTCCAAGGGTGGCGCCACTTTTGGCCCCTGGACTTCTCTTTGCCAGTTATTCAACTATTGAATAAATACAAACTAGTCCTCACACTTTTAATTAATTAATTTAATCACTAAATTAAATCCAATTAATTCTAGATTAAATCTTAATTAATTATTATAGTTTCTAATTAATATATTAACACTTAAATATATTAATAAACCATTTAATTAATTCTATTGATTTATTACACAATTAATAAATCAACCTTTTACTCTACTGAACTCTATCCTGACCTCCAGCTATGAGGGCAACCCAAATGGACTTTGCTTCAATTAACAAGATAAATATAGTTGTAAAGTCATGGCTTAGACACCTAATCCAACAGTCTCCCACTTGGATAAGTCTATGACACTAATTTATCTTCTGATTAATAAACAACCTGCAGCTTCCTAGAAACTGCTGCCGAACTCTGACCTAGTCAGTTCCGTCCAAAGATAAGTGATCATATGATCCTTCGTCCAACAAGATATTTTCAGACACGATACATGGATTGAGATCAATCTCTGTCCGATACTCTGTTTCCCGATTTCCGATTCTGCTTATGACTTTCAGACTTCTAATTGAACACATCAATTTAGTCCAGGCTGGCCAGCACTTAAGTTAACTTCAAAATCATCGAGCGGCCTACAGATATCTGTTTCCCATCAGGGTCAAGGAACGAATAAGCTTTGACTCATATGGTTGTGTCTTTTACTTATCAAATCGTACACAACAATGCGTTTTATAACATCGAGTTACCGATGCGTTTCGCATCATCAATGCACAACCGACTCGTAAATTTCAACTCATATGTCTCCGCTTCAAGATCATACGATATTATCGTCTCAACATTGCTCGTGATGTAATCCATGAAGCAATCTATTGAGCGCGGGTTTATCCAATACTCAAATCTCTATTTCTAAGTACTCATGAACGTTGTAGCAGTCTTACTGCAATGTCTAACTCCTTAGACAATCTACAAACCAATTCACGACAGTCTTTGTTCATACTTACTCCCGAAAAGTATGAGCGACTGTGGACTTTTGAATAATCAAATTATTCGGGAAGTGAAACATGCAAAATTGAAACTTAAAATCTGACTGGTGGCTACTATTGCCTAATTACCAAGTCTCCACGAGGTAATCACCACGTCGGATTTTACATAAACTATTATCGGTTTCTAGATTTTAAACTATTTAATTCGTATTATGTATCTATGTCTACATGACCTTTCATTCTTTCTATGTATTCAAATGTTACACATTTATACACTTTATCCGATCGGATATCCTTCCGATGATATTTCAATTTTGGTCAGACGGTTATTCTCACTAACAACTCCATTCTATGTACTGTGACTTTCCATGGTTCTCGGGATCTTTAGTCCACATGACTGCACCCTAAGACTATTTCGAGGTGTTACGATGTGCCGGTGAGCCACACGCGCTCCATCGGAATGCCAACGAAATTCTTTAACCATTAAGTCTTTATTTGAAAAACTCTTTTCAAATTGTTATCAACATTCACCCCTAATCATTTTTCAATGATTTCTCATGTATGTACAAAATCCATTAAGTATTCCCAGCCAGGTCTATACTGATGACAACATTTATTTGATAGATGTCTATGGATTATGTGAGTATGCTGCACCTTCTTTGTATGCCAAATCATTACACTT
The DNA here is from genome assembly GCA_023525715.1 of Cichorium intybus. NCBI lineage: Eukaryota > Viridiplantae > Streptophyta > Magnoliopsida > Asterales > Asteraceae > Cichorium > Cichorium intybus. The sequence continues at coordinate 71,118,087 of CM042009.1, read as the reverse complement.
TGCAATGATAGGAAACTCTTTTCCTGAGCTATGCATCTTGAGTCTCATCAAGATCATCTTGGCAGAGTTTCGATCTATCTCATAGACGTTTATAACCACCTGAGCATGCCATATCTTTATTAAGTCTTTCATAGCGATTCGTCTCTTAACACCAAGTCATTACACTTTGTAATGAAAAGAGACGTTTCCTAGAAACAGTATGTAACACACATATTTAGATAGATAACAGCAGTACTCCCACTGGCTTTGACACGGTTATGGACTAATCACAAAATCCAGAGCTTTTGGTATATTTTGAGAATCCAAACCTTTCTGACATCTTAATGGATATCTTTCAGCTCATTCTCAAAATCCAATCCTTTGGCATATTTCGAGAATCTGAATATCCTTTCTTGCGAGATGCCCGCGGGGAAATCCCGGGCCCATGTACCTTTATACTGGCATGTTATTTGTGAGTTCCTATTAGTGTGCCGGTGATCCACACGCGCTCCACTAACGACTTACATTATGCAGTATCCTTTCAGATTTCATCTTCTATTGAGAGTGCTTCTCGCGAAGTCAATTACTCGACTCTGAGTATCGTCTCACTCAACCAGATGTTCTGAAGGTACGTTTCTGTCCATGTTGGTTTCTTTTGATGATTACTCCCACTGGTTTTAAGACCAGTTGTAAAATCAATCAAACTGTCACATAGACTGTATCTCGTCCTAAGGTTCTCTTAATTGGCAGCAACCGGGCTCACCAATGCTTCCAAGTAGTCGGATTGAAAATCCGTACCAACTATAGTGTTTTACCACTATTCGGTATGTCACCCCGATCATAACTACTTATGACGGTGATCAGTACTACTGGTCAAGAGAAGGTTATGTCAGTATTAAAACAGAAATATGATTTCTGCTTCAAGCCTAGTGATGACTAAAAGGTTCTTTCACTTGGCTAATCCTGAACTCATTCAGGACTGTCCCAACTCCCACTGTTTCCTTAGAACATGAGTTCTTTCTAAAAGAGCTCTTCTTTTCTAGGTACAGCGGGATAGCCAGTGAAATGACATTTCTGATTAGGTTCAGGCCAGTCGTGAGGTTCGGACGAACACTACAAGACCCTGGACCTTTAATGTACAAGTGGGACAATCCCAGCTTTACATTTCAGACAGTGTCTGCAAAACCTACTTAGTCGAAGGATGTGGTTGGAATATGGTCTGAATGGTTTAGTATTCTATGTATCGGAAACTAATTGGCAATGTATCTCATACATTGAGGATCGAACTGTTTCGACCAACGCTCCATCATCTTCCCTAAGACACATTATAACTATTAATGTTCTTGGAAGGGAATAAACTGTGAAACATTTTCCCAGTTTATGTTGTCACTCAGGTTCTGTGGGTCTTGTACTTCCTTTGAAGTCCTTGAACTGTTCAAGGATTCAATCCAATCGCTTATTATGATAAGCGAGGTCATATTCGTCATACCGACTGACAAATATTGTGAAGTACAAACAATTGTGTTCTTTTCGGAGATTCGAGCAATACACATCAACTGATGTGTTCGTTGCTTCTAATCTCAGTCTCTTTTACATCTCTATGTAAACTTATGACTTTGTTAATTCTGTTCAAGACTTGCAATCTTCAGTTGACTCTAAGTCAACTGATTCCAAAATCCTATCCTTTGGATCTTGGGTGATTCATTTCTTGCCACATGTGCTTTATAAAGAACTTAATCATCATTTGACTCTAAGCCAAATGATTCCAAAGTCCCGTCCAACTGGATCTTTGGTTGATTCATTTCTTAGCACATTAAGAACTCAACTCATCAAGTGACTCTAAGTCAAGTGATTCCAAGGTCCTGTCCAACTGGACCTTTGGTTGAATTGATTATTATGATACTTATCTTAACAATCATAAAAGGACACAATTCCTAAAATCCAAACACTTTGGATGCATTCAACATTCAAGTTATTACTAATCATGCATTCAACACAATCATACAACATTTCAAGGATATTTCAAACAACATGTGTTAAAAGAAAATTGACAATTTTATTAAAACAAAATCCTTGAACAATGTATTATATGATAAACAATGTCATACGCATCTAATAAGCTAATAACATGATTTCAACATCTAACTAAACTCTAAAACTGCATGAGCTTCAGATCCAATCTGAATATGCTCCTATGCAACAACATCCCACATCCTACAGAGTCCATGCATACAGAGCAAATGTGAGAAACACATCCTGTATCAAGGAACTAAGGATTAGGTGTTCTGAGTCTTAAGATATTCCTGAGTTGCCAAACTGTTCGGCTTCGGAGCATTTTCCAATCTTTCCCTTGACTGTGTCCCACCCTGTGGATTCCTAGTTTGAACCATCGAGGAACCGGTCCAGACGATCTGGATCATTTCTTGATGTGTCCTGTTACTGGACTCAATCCCGAAGCAGCTGAATCAATGGAACTATGCTTCTCTATGAACGACTCATATAGAGTCAACATTGAATGCATATCCACGATTGTCTTATCTGGTTTCCCTTCCTGTACATCAGGATGAATGGATCAGCGAGTCAAGCTAATGCTTTAATTCCTGATCAAAAGGGGACCAAATTTATACAGTTCACCTATGTGTCTCTCAGTCTTGAGAACATGTGAACTGGTGCTACTTCCTGCACACTTCAAACTCTTTGAAGATCTTAGCTCGTCCTTTCTCAACCAGTTCATGGAACTTTTCCACAACTAGATGTGTTAACTTATCTGACCCTAGGAATTCTAAATTCCTGCGGAAATCGGGGTCAATGATCAATAGTATTAGGTAACGAACTTTCCTTGACTTAACAATCAAGGAGTCATGCTTATCACAAGCTACTGTGTGATGTCATGCTCTGGGGAGCGGACACTCAGTCAGATATGGCTTGCTAGCAAATCAGAGAACTATTCTCTATTTATGAAGCCATACCATTAAGGCCAGTCAGCCTTTCCATATTTAGCAGGTGCATTCTGAAGCTCTCAGAAATGGGTGAAGGAGGATAAGGAGGAGAATAGACACTTGATTTCGACATCTACAATAAACAGAATTTTATTAGTTTAATTTATCCTTTTAAATAATTACCCAATATATTATTTATTAAGGCTAGGACCCAAAATACCCCAACTATGGTGTGAAGAGGGATGCCGTAATCACAACATAATGGTCATTAAGGTAGATAATTCACTTATCAATTTCATCTAATGAAATTCCTAGATCTGTTGAGACACATTGAACTATTCAATGGCATGTTTAGTCTCGGATGTGCCCCACTGTTTGTGACTGGGATGCCGAGGATCACAAACCGGGTGTGAATAACCATGCAAATTAGCTTGGTACTCTTGAAGTCAATTGTCATCTCTAATTAATGTGCCGGTTAACCACACACGCTCCGTTAATAATGACAAAATCGAGAAACCCATTGCAAGCCTTTGCGGACCCCAGTTGGTGTGCCGGTAAACCACACACGCTCCACCAACGTTCCACAAAGTGCAATGTGCAATTCCATGGATTAGCACCAATTCACATTTTTATCCTAAAGTAACTAGATTGGGTTTTTGATTAAGGTTCTAGTACTTTCAATTATAGCATTATACTTTTAAGAGGCTTAGCGGTTCTATCAAACCCGTTCGGCTAATGACACTCGACTGACCAGGAGAGCGGTGGGTAAGAGTGGATACCCATTAGACTAACATTTTATAGTCAGTCGCCTTATACCCTCTTTATAGGACAGTTTTGTGAATGAGGCCTACTTGCGGTAAGACTAACCAATTTTTATTATATATAAATAATTAACTTTTAATCATAAATATATAAGATATATTTTAATCTTATTAAAATATTTTAGAATTAATTATCTCATAATTTTCGCAAATTTTTAAACAAATTTTGAAAATTTAAATTAATTCTTTAAGCTGATTTAATTGATCTTTTAATTAACAATTAATTAAACTAATTAAATCTAAGATAGATATTATAAATTAATCAAATTAATTTTATCTATTTAAGGCCCCACAATTTCGAAAATTACATGCCAAAAATAAGGGGTTCCAGTTATTTAATTATCCAATAATTACCAAAACAACAACCAATTATTTAAGGCAGCAAATCAAGCAAATCAGGGGGGAATAAAGGGGGTGGCGGCTAGGTTTAGGAAACCCTAGCCTAAGCCACGAAATTAAGGCCATTCCAAGAGGGTTTTTCACAAAAACACTCAAGCAAAAAATCATCTAAACAGTTTATATCAATTCATAAGAAAACAAGCCTATGCTCTGATACCACTGAAGGGTTTTCTAGCAAACAATGAACACAAAAATTGCATATGGTTCACATGCAACCCTAGAAAGATCTATGTTTTCTTCTATGAAGATAATAAACTAATATCTAAAGGCCAACAATGATTTCTTAGAGTTTAAATCAGAAGAACCAACCTTTAAATCTTGTTCTTGAAGCTAGCAGCAAAAGTATACTGCCTCAGATGCAAGTCATACCCACAGCAATGGAGAAGACAGTCCAGCAGAGTAATCTTGGTGATAAAATGGCGTGAATAATGGGGAGCCAGAGGGTTCCTTTTATAGCCTCCTAGGGTTACACCTGAAACCCTAAGGAGCCTCCAAGTGGGCAAGCCTGTTGACCACTTGGACCAGATCCCTAAACCCTAATTAGGGTTTTCGCCAACCCTAGAGAAGCCTCCAAGGGTGGCGCCACTTTTGGCCCCTGGACTTCTCTTTGCCAGTTATTCAACTATTGAATAAATACAAACTAGTCCTCACACTTTTAATTAATTAATTTAATCACTAAATTAAATCCAATTAATTCTAGATTAAATCTTAATTAATTATTATAGTTTCTAATTAATATATTAACACTTAAATATATTAATAAACCATTTAATTAATTCTATTGATTTATTACACAATTAATAAATCAACCTTTTACTCTACTGAACTCTATCCTGACCTCCAGCTATGAGGGCAACCCAAATGGACTTTGCTTCAATTAACAAGATAAGTATAGTTGTAAAGTCATGGCTTAGACACCTAATCCAACACTTTTCCCGATCTGCCACCGTGTGTCAACTCTTTCAACTCAGCGAGTCGACTCAGTGGGTTAGGGTCGGCTCTCCTCTGCAGATTTAAAAGAAGATTCATCTTTAATTGGATGTTACAACTATAGTCCCTGTGCTATCTTTCTTTTACACTTGAACTCTCTTATTCTTATTTGTTCTGATTTTGTTTTGTTTTATTTGTTTTAAGTTTCATCGCCCCTCCCGATAAAACTGTGGGGGGATGTTAGTGTATGGGTTAGGGCTGCATGTTAGTGTATGGGTTAGGGCTTCGGCCCAATGTCGTTTAGGGTTTAGATTTGGTGTCTATATATTCTTATGTAACCACTCTTTTGGAGAGCAATCAAGCAATCATATATTATAAGATGGTATCAGAGCTCTAGGTTAAATTCCTACTGCTGACCACAACCCGACGCCGCCGATCTCCACCTCCGACGACCTACTCGTCGGAGGTGCCTTCAATATTTTCCCCTTCCTCTTTCTTCTTATAAATAATAATACAGCCGCCGACACCAAATTAGAGCTCCGTCATCGGCTTCTTCTACTGCTTTGTCTGCTACGGCCCCTCTCCTTTGATGGCCTCTTCTCATCTGGACATTCTTCGTCGGACAGCCTCTGATTTGCAGTAGTTTCTCTCCCTCTATCAACACTGCAGTCATCGATCTCGCCGGGATTGGCTCCGTCTGCCGCAGCTCGAGCCCTCACTCTTTGCTCGCTGCCTTTCTCCGGAATCCTCTGCTGTCGGCTCCATGATCGCTGTCACGACTCTCTCTTCTTCTTCAACGAAACTGCCTCTGGCCGCTCCTCCTCATCTATTCTTCTCCGACGAGCAGTCATTGTTAGCCGCCATCGTCAGAGCTCTACCACTACCGCTGTTTTTCAATTATGTTTTTTTATATTTTGTTGATTAACTAATTAGGTTTCAAACCCTGTTTCTTGGAATGAGTAACCGCTTCAAGATTTTCCTAACTGCACCGTAGGTTTAGCTGACAACCCTACGATTGTTAACTTTATATATAATGTAATATTTGAAGGTTTCATAAAGCATTTGTATAGCTGCTGACGTAGACTTCAAAAGAGTTTACAAGGAAAGGTGTTTCAAATGGGGCAAAAGGGATCTCCCACTACTATAAATCTATAATACGCTTTAACTTGTTTGTCGGTTATTCATATGAATATACGAAATGAAAAGGCCACCTTTTTCTTTTTACCTTTATCCGCCCATATTTCTGTTGCACCTTACATTTTTTTTATAATTAAAATACGCAACTATGCTAAACCATATTCGTTCCTGTAAAGTATTGACGTCACCTTGAGTTCCCTTTATGTATTTTTCTTTTGGCATAGACCTATAAAACAAGTGGCACATGATTATATCTCTGTCATATTCATTACACATGGTATGGAGTCCGTCCGTAGAACATGATATCATACGTAAAGGGGATAACGTTTGATGCAGGGAGGAGAATGGTTGAATGAGTGAACTCTAACGACCAAGTTAGATTGGATTCTAGGAAACATGGTTATTTGTTTGGTTATCTTTTCGATGAATTAAAATTGTGTTTACAAAAAGTTGCCTATAGCCCATAAAAATGTTGGATGTTAAATTTTTTTTTAGAACGACGGATAATATTAAAAACAATCGAAGCGCTAGAAAAAAAGATTACAAGTAGTACGAAAAAGGATTACATGACCATATATTCAAAGTAAAAGAACTACAATTATCTCTAAACTTTAACCAATTAAACGAAGCAACCATGATATCATCCGCCGTATTAGCCACTGAAGGAGTAACTTTTTTGAACACCAAATTATTGCGGGACTTCCAGATGCTCCAAACAGTTGCAAACAAGCCACAGTCCAAAATTTCCTAGAGCAACTGGGAATTCCATCAGCCTCCAAAAGAGCCATCAGGCTATCAATGTTATCAGGCGGCAACGAAAATGTGTTGGACCATTTTGCTAACGCCACACCGATTGAGAGAAATGGCACTCAAAGAAAACGTGGACTAAGTCTTCGGTACACCCCCAGGCAGAACGGACAGGAGCTAGAGGCAAACGTGACGCCTCTAACTAGCAAATTACACGCAACCGAAATTCTATTCAGCATAAACCTCCACATAAAACAATTTACTTTTAGCGGGGCAGTATAATACCATTTGAATCTCGAGACAAAGCCATTCCATTTGCTTTTTTGCGATCACATCTCTCATAGATTTAACAGAGAAAGAGCCATCACGGCTGAATTTCCAAACCCACGAGTCACTTTTATCGGAAAAAACCATGCTTCTCACAAGACTATTAATGTCTTCCAGCTCCTTAGATGCTTTACTTTGAGCTGCTTTACTTTTTCTGATCACTCCCTTCCAACTCCACCTGTCGCCGTTAGAGATCAAGGTTCTACCAGAGACAAGACAATTCTTGTTAGATTCAAGCGGCGGACCAAAAAAAATTATCTGGGATTATATAAACTTTTTAGAGGTTACACTGTTAAAAACAAATCATTTTCGACGATTAAAAAATCGTCCATTTAAGTTTCTTACCGATAAATTTACATTAGATTTACACTAGATGGATTTTGCGACGATCTTTCATAAAGTTTCTGAAAGATTTACATTAAATTTATAGTATTTATATTATTCGAAAAAAATTGAGAAATAGTTTATGCCACCCCGTGCTACATATGATATTCGTCCTTGCCATTAATTGAGCTTGGTCATAAACTAGACATGCATTGATAAGTTCAGGGATTATTTAGGTGTTATTTTTAGGGTGTTACTATTTATATATTATCATTGTTAGTTGTATAACCTCTAAAACGTATCAACTCAGTTAGGATTCCATCAAATTTATTTTTTTTTAATTTTTATATTTAATTCACTTGTTACACCATTTATTACTTATTGTATTCCTTTTTATTTGATTTTTTTTTCATTTTTTCATTTATTATCTTTTAAATTATTATTATTATTATTATTATTATAGTTTCGGTTACTATGGTTTACATTCATCTGCAGTTTTAGTACAACTTTTTAATTTTTGACATGACTCTCTATGTAGTTTCCAAAAGTTACATATGTGGTCATTAAGATTAAGTTCATCAATTTCTATTAATTAAATAATATTAAAACAACCATTATACTCTTTTTTATTTTCTCTATTTTTTGATATTATTAATATTCAGTGACCATTTATGTAAAATGTTTACAAATAAAAAAATCATTGTGAAAAGAAATCTAGCTATTTTAGTCACACTTCACGACATAAATTACGATCAGTATTGCTTAATAATCGATGACAATCAATTTAATAATCGATAACACTCAATTTATTTAAAAATTATGCTCATTATTGCTTAATAACCAACATGAAACGATGCATAACTCATACTTTAACCTATAACAACTAATGTATCATTCAAATATACTTATTAATGAAAATTTCACAATAATTTCATCCATATGTTACTCACATTTAATTACTTTGGATCAAATTATATGATAACAAGTATGGTTTATCGTCATAAATCATGTAGCTATTGCTATCGTCCATCTTTATGGTGGTAATTATGTGAAGGTCTGAGTAATAATAATAATAATAATAATAATAGATAGAGTTTTTTAATTATATACGAATAAATTATTTTTTGATTAAGTTTTTTATAACATAATTTATAATATTATTGCAATAAAAATATAGAGTAATTGTATGTTAAAATATAATAAATTGAATGGGAGATTTTGACAATTTTTGTAAATGAAAAAAAATATATGCTAGGAATATATATTTTAAAGTAAAAATAGTGTGAAAAATAGAGGTGGGTTGGAGATGGTCCAATTTTTATATCATTTTTTACTTCAAAAATAGAGTAAAAAATAAATGTGGACTGGAGATGGTCTTAGGACATCTCCAACCCCACTTTAAAAATAAAGTTACTCTATTTTTTTACTTTATTTTGCTCCAACCTCACTCTATAACCAACTCTATATTTGAGTATTTCATAATATTACTTCAAATATAGAATAATACTATTCATTTACACAAAATATAGAGTTTTTTACTTGTCATTTTTAGTCCTCTATTTTTATTTTTATACATTTCTAGTTTATTTAAATATAATAACTAATATTTACAATCATGTTATATATTAAATGATATTAATTAATTATAATTATCAAAATTAAATATTTATATATCGAATTCATATAAAAATTTACGTATATTTAAAAAAATTATAACACGATTACATGACATAATGACTACTTGCATTATTTTCATAACATGATAATTGAAGATGAACGTGATTTTGACGCGCCAATTGAAGTAGCGAGAGAAGTGCCGCCGATAGAGGTTGACATGACGATAGATGAATATGGTCTATTCCAACAATTTCTTGCTCGATATAAATGTATTGAAAATAAAGAAGCTCGGTTCAATATTCGGAACGCGTTAGTCGACCATTTATGGAAAATTTATTCGACCACATAAATGTGTTTTAACTTTTCAAATGTATGTGTAATATTTTTATAAATGCATGAATAATATTTATTTAAGAGTGTATTATAAATGTACTTTTATTAATTTAATAAATTTTGTTTTAGTAAAATCATAATTTCTTCAAATTAATTATATACGAATAAATTATTTTGTTATTAAGGTTTTGATAACATAATTTAGAATACTATTACAATAAAAAGATAAATTAATTATATGTTAAAAGTTAATAAATACAATGGGAGATTTTTGACAATTTTGTAATGAAGAAAAAAGCATATATTGGAAATATACATTTTAAAATAAAAATTGTGTGAAAAATAGAAATAGGTTGGAGATGGTCCACTTTTTATACCAGTTTTTATTTTAAAAATAGAGTAAAATATAAAGATGGACTGAAGATAGCCTTAGGCAGGTTGACATGTCAAATTTGTATATCAAAACGTCAGACTATCTTTTAAATACAAATAATAATAATATATATATCATTTAAAAGGTTAAAAATACAAATCTTCATATAAAAGCTGACATAAGTACATCACTGTTGTTGTAATTAACCTTTATCTTCAAAAGACGGTAGTGATTGCTAATTAGATTATTGTTTATATAAATTAAAGCAAGATTTCCACGCCATGGTTGATATTTACCATGTTAGTGCCACCCTAATGACAACTTTATGTTCTTGCTCGAAGTACTTTTGGACAACTTTTCTCAACGTCCATTGAAGACCGCGAGACCATACGAACATGTTATGCGGCTAATTGTCACCGTTAACTTGGCTAATCGCAGTGCATAACATTAATGATCGTCAGCAATAAGGTCAAGATCACTGTATATATAGACAAAAAATCAAAACACTTCATTGGATATATATATATATATATATATATATATATATATATATATATATATATATATATATATATATATATATATATATATATATATATATATATATATATATATATATATATATATATATATATACATTTTCTAAATATTGTATGATTGTAAGATCAATCACTCATTTATAAAGGATATGATGGTAAATTTGTCTTTCTTTCTCTCTCTCTCTCTCATCTTCTTCCCTTTTTTATACAGGAACATCTATCAAGCCGTAATTAGCAAAATCGACCGATGCCTTATACCATCGCCGACCACCTGCACCCGACGTTGTCGCCGGAATCCACCACCGCTGCCGGCGATGGTCTTTTTGACACAACAGAAGCCGGCTCCACCGCCGTCGACCACCACCGCCCAGGCGCCGGACCCAAGCACCACATTTGATTAGAAATCGGTTAGCGTTGAAGCAGGAATAGCGCCGCTTTTTGTAGTTGATTTTTGGTCTGTTGATTTTTGGGTCTGCGTTTTTGGGATTCGCCTTCATCTCTTCATCTCTGTTTTCTTTTTATATGCATTCTTTGAGAATGATATATTTGTTCATTCTCAGAGAATGTAACGAATGTCGACTTTGTAAAATAACACATTCTTCAACTGTAATTTGTTACAAAGAATCTTATACTTGAAAGTTAACAGTTAATTTTTTTTTTTTGAATTGTAAATAACTGAAGAAAGTGTATGATAATTGCTTTTATTACATAAACTTGGTGAAAATTTTTAAAACAATAAAACTATAGAATTGGTCAAATGGTTGTGGCCGTGCTTGCAACATATTTGCGTCATTTATTAATTTCAGCATCACAATACTTTTTATTTTGATTAAATCAATAATGTTATTTTAACTTTTAACATATTAGAAAAACATTTTCTTATTACTTGGTTTTGATATTAATTATATAATACAAAAGAATGCAATGAAGTTTTTCCCTCTTATTTTTTTAGAACAACAGGAATTTATTGAAAAAAAAAAGCCAGAAGGCAATTGGCCTGAGATATATGATATAGTTACAAGGACCAAAATAAATGAGATTAAAAGCTACAAAGAGACTAAACCATAATTGCATATGGTAAAACAAAATTTACCAAAAAAAAAAAGCTACAGAAGCGAACTGCACCCATGCAAAACAAAATGTCCAACCCAAGAAACTGGAAGCCAATACAGAACTCTAAAACTTCACCTAGGGGTATTTTTGTCCAGCCCTCCAATAAAGACGGTTTTAGCTTCGAAAACAATATCTTCCATCTTTTAAACTAATTACCACACGATATTATCTTCTAGCCCACCAAGAATGCCACTTATCGCTTCAATTCATTATTCTTTTATATTTCTGAAATCGATCTCTTACCACTTTAACTATTATCCGTAGTTATTAACTAATATATAACTTTTATCTTTTCAACGGAATTATAATACCTGATTATATACTCGATGAATTTTATCATCTTCATCGTCATCAATTTCAACATTTATTATGTGTTGGACATGAATCGAATACACTTGTCCTCTTGCAAAAGGAGGCACCACTTATTCACAAAAGTGGTGATTTACCGGTAAGAATGATGTGAACAACTCTTATGCTAAACAATCACATATACTTAGAAAGCATTCTTAGAGAATGGTTTGTTTGTTTTGAACATCTGTTTGTATTCTTGGAGAATGTTAGGTACGTGTTTCATACACAGAGGTTCCTTTTCATTGGTTCAACAATGAATTACTCATTCTCTGAGAATACGACGATACAACCAAAAAATTCTCTGTAACATAAGCACATTCATTCTCTGAGAATACAACCAACTACTCATTCTCTGAAAATATAAACATGCGTATATTAAAAGCATTGATTGCATGAGAGCTAAGAGTACGTTATGCCGTATCAATTATGAGTAATAACATATTAGTATGATAACATTTTTTGAGAATGAAGAATTTATAACATTCTCTGAGAATGAAGAAATTATTTTCTTAACAGAGCATCCACTAAAAAGCATCTGTTAACATTGTCTGAGAATGAAGAAATTATTTGTTTAACAACGAAGACTATGATCGAGAATTTAACAATGAATACTATAATCGAGAAATCATTTGTTTAACAACGAAGACTAAAATCGGAATTTAACATCGAAGACTATGATCAAGAAATCGAGAAATCAGAATTTAACCATAATCGAGAAATCGGAATTTAACAACGAACGATTGACTATGAAATTTAATTTGAATCGCAGGTGTTATTAATGAAGAAGAAGTAAGCGTGATGTGTTTAGAAGATACCACATATCCCGTTGATTTCACAAAAGTACTTTTATACCCTTCTACGCCCGTTTTTTCCAGGAAGCGTGTTTCTTCTTTTGATTTATTTACAAAAATGCCACCATGATCACAACCACTCATTTTTTCAATCTAATGGTCTAAGAATGGTCTTACAATCACACAATAATTAACATTTTTATTTAATACTAACTATATATATATATATATATATATATATATATATATATATATATATATATATATATATATATATATATATATATATATATATATATATATATATATAGGGCTAGGTTATAATAAGAATGACAATTATTGTGTTACCCTGTAACCAAATCCTGGCCATCAGATTTCATTCTTGTAACAATGAAAAAAACATATTCTTGACAGAATAAGTTTTTGACAGAATGAGTTCTTACAATTCTTAAAAGAATGAACTAAATTTTGTACATTCTGAAAAGAATGTGTTTTAAATGAGTGGTCCATATTGAGTTTCAAGGTTACACAATACTTGTAAGGATATATTTGATCCTAGCCCTATATATATATATATATATATATATATATATATATATATATATATATATATATATATATATATATATATATATATATATATATATATATATATATATATATATATATATATATATATATATATATATATATATATATATATATATATATATATATAGATGAAGGTTCAAATGAGAACAAAATTATAACTTGAGAACATGAGAACAAATCTCAGCATTTAATATTAGAAAAGTAGGCACGTGTTCTTTTTTAAGTGATAGAGGGTATTTTGGTAAATGTGCATTTTATATCCAACGTATGGATTGAACGATAACAGCGTTGCTTCTTTACATTCAAAGTTCGTATCTTTTTTCCGACATTGTTGCCGTAAAAGAGGATTTTGATTTTGATCCTGATATTCATTCCGTTTTTGTTCTGATTCATACGGATATACCTTCGATTTATTAAACACGAGCTTGAGATTTCATATTTTTGTTCTTTTTATGCGATTTCTCTTCTGATTAAAGGCGATTTTGATTGTCGTCCTGATACACATTCGATTTTTATGCGGATATACATTCGATTTTTCTTCTGATTGATCCTGTTATACAATCGATTTCGGATTTTTGTCAACGATTCAAGCGTATTTGATATTCTTATTCGAGGACGACTAGTGAGAATACAGATCATGAGGATTCAAGCGTATTTGAGCTTCTGTATCAGATTTTTTTGTTCGATTCTATTAGTTCAGATAGATAACTATGTTGATGATGTTAATATATGTACAAACGAAGAAGAATTTAGTACTTTCGTTACGATATTTGAAGATGAGGATACAGATCACGAGGATTCAAGTAAATATTGTCAGAATTACAGTGTTTCAGGTAAATACTATTAAAGTTTTATAATCACATGTGATTATATATATGAATTTTTTGTAGTAGTTTTATTGTGAATCATATGTGAATATATATGTGAAGTTTTGTAGTAGTTTTATTTTGAATCAAATAAAATCATATGTGATTATATATGTCGTTTATCGGGAATCAAATAAAATCATATATGATTATATATGTCGTTTATTGGGAATCAAATTCAGTCATCCAGTAAAGATAATTGTTGTGATTTTCAGTAATCATATGTGATTTTTCAATAGTCATATTTGATTTTTTAGATCAAGACTCTGCATAATGATATATTTATTTACGAATTTAATTTGTAACTCATATATGGTTTATTGTGAATCAAATTCAATCATCAAGTAGAGATAATTGTTGTAATATTTTGAGTAATCATATGTGATTTTTCAGTAATCATATGTTACTTTTTAGGGCAAGAATGTGTATAATCATATGTTATTTACGTATTTAAGTTTTGTAACTCATATGTGGTTTATCTTGAATCAAATTTAATCATTAAGTAGAGATAATTGTTGTAATTTTGAGTAATCATACGTGATTTTTTCAGTAATCATATATGATTTTTATGAATTGAACATTTTTTATGTCATTTTACATGTGATTAATCAGGTGAAGAGTATACTTCTTCTTATCAATCAAACTGTAGTACCATGTTGTCAACAAGTGGTGTAGTGTACAATAATGAGGTTCCACATAATGTCAAACCGGATGTTCTTGAAGAATTTAAACCTAATTCGTTAATGAGATTCAAAAGTGTTGATGCTGCAATTGAGATGTATAGAAGTTATGCAGAGAGGGCTGGTTTTGATGTTCGTTTGAATACACAAAGGAAAGTTGGTGAGATTGTAAAGCATAGATTTTTACTTTGCAGCAGGAGTGAAAAACTGGGACAAAAATCAGTTGATACCAAACGTAACACAACATACAAGTGTACAGATTGTAAAGCAAAGATTGTTGTGAAGCTTGTTAAGGGAACTAATGATTACAAGTTTGATAAATTCAAAGAAATGCATAACCATGAGCTTGAAGATATACATCATTTAAGAAAAACAAGAGAATTGCCATTCTCGGA
The DNA here is from genome assembly GCA_023525715.1 of Cichorium intybus. Classification (NCBI taxonomy): domain Eukaryota; kingdom Viridiplantae; phylum Streptophyta; class Magnoliopsida; order Asterales; family Asteraceae; genus Cichorium; species Cichorium intybus. The sequence continues at coordinate 71,102,835 of CM042009.1, read as the reverse complement.
CATGGAGTATATTGTTCGGTCATCGACAGCAAAAATTGGTGCAACAAAGGCATACAAATTGAAGGCAGCCTTGATGGGCGGCTTTGAGCATGTAAAGGGTAAAGTTGGTGATTATAAAAATTTTAAGAGAAAGATCGGTTGCATTATAGGGTACAAAGATGCTCAAATGATTGTTAATAAAATGATGGAGCGGAAAGAGAACTACCCGAATTATTCTTTTTATTATAGATGCGATAACAACAAGGTGTTGAATGCAATGTTTTGGGCCGATGAAACAGAAAAAACTTATTACAGTGAATTTGGAGATGTGATGTCACTTGATGCTACATTTCGAACAAATAAGTAAGTTTTTACTGTTATTAATCATTTGTGATTTTGTAGAATATGTTTGTGATTATATGTGATTTTTTATTTTTATATGAAACAATAGGTATGGATTGGTTTTTGTTCCATTTACTGTGATTGATCATCATAAATCATCTGTTACTGTTGGAGCTGGTTTACTAAGCACAGAAACCGTTGATTCATATAAGTGGTTGATTCAACAATTTATAAATGCTCATGGAAAATAACCAGTAATGGTGTTAACCGATCAAGATGCAGCATTAAAGCAAGCAGTTGAATCTGTTTTTCCAAATTCAAAACACATATTGTATATGTGGCATATCATGAAGAAACTTCAATCAAAGGTATGTTATTATTTTTGTATAATCACATGTGATTGTAAACAAAACATTTTAACTTATGAAGTTTTTATTGTGCAATTACATGTGATTTTATAAGCAAGCGGTTGAATCATATATGATTTCGAGATTATGTGATGTATAATCATATGTGATTGTGTATGTGGTTTTACAAATTGCAGCTATCTGTGGAATTTCTTAAAAACAAAGGCTTTAAGACGTGTTTTAAGAAACTTGTATGGGACTTGAATATGGAGCCTAATGTTTTTGAGACGAAATGGGATTTGTTAATGAAAGAATTCAATCTTGAAGAAAAAAGATGGTTCAAATATATTTTTAAAATACGGGATTCTTGGATTCCTGCATATTTCAATGACTTTCCAATGTGTGGATTGATGAAGACAACATCAAGGTCCGAGAGTATGAATTATTTTTTTAACTCGTATTCACAAGGCGAAAATTTCCTTGTAAATTTTATGATGAATTATGATAATGCTATTAAAAAACAATGAAATTCGCAACGTGAACTTGATCATAAAACAAAACAAGCGCATTATGGAATGAAGTCACCATCCGATATAGAACAACAAGCAGCAAAGATATATACCAGTGCTTTATTTTTTGATATTCAAAAAGAATTGTATAAAGGAGTGTGGTTTTGTGAAGATAAAGAGTCCACGAAGGGAGATGGCGTGGAATATTATACTGTAATTCAAAAGAACAAGAGAAGGGAATTTAAAGCAACGTTTCAGGTAATTATTGATTTGATTTCTGAATTTTGAAAAGAAATTTTACTCATATGTGATTCAATGATTAGATATATACTAGTATGATCATAAGTGATTACGTTAGTCGTATTCATATGAGATTTCTGAAAAAGAATGTTCAATCATATGTGATTATTATATATGTAACATGTTGAAATAAGAATGTTTAATCATATGTGATTATTATTATTGTAACAGGTTGAAATAAGAGTTGTTGAAAAGAAAATCAAATGCAGTTGTGGACTATTTACACAGTGTGGTATATTGTGCAGACATGCCTTCAAAATATTGATAAAAAAAGATTTTAAGGAGATACCTTCATAATATATTCTAAGACGATGGACAAAGGATGTTATATATTCGAATCATAATCTTATTAGATATCGTTTTGACAAAAGGGATGCTGAGGTTACAAAACTTGTGAATGAAGCATTCTTTACTTTTCAATCATGTTTGGATATCGTTAGAGATGATAAAGAGAAGCTGGCATCTTTTGTTCAGAAAACCAAAGATATGTTGAATGATATCAATAGTGATTCTACAAGTGAAGTAACAACAAACAATGCAGATTTAGTTGAAAAGCTTCTTGGAGTTGCAGTTCCAAAAGAGATTGTTGTTCAAGTTCCCGATGTTCAATTTAATAAAGGTTATGGAAAGAAAAGGCTGGTTGGTGAATATGAGAAGTCTATTTTGAAAACACAGAAGAAGACTAGAATTTGTTCTAGATGTGGTAAAAGAGAGCCGCACAATTTACGTACATGTCCAACAAGAATTGCAAATCAGAAAAAAGAAACAACAGGTTCAATTTTTAACGATTAATCATATGTGATTTTAGATGATAATCATATATGTTTTAGAAAAGTTTACATTGTTGACAATTGATGATAATCATATGTGTTTTTTTGATATATATATATATATATATATATATATATATATATATATATATATATATATATATATATATATATATATATATATATATATATATATATGATTTTAGTCTATTTTCAAATATATAATCATACATGATTTTAAATATAACATTTTTATTTTACAAATGACACATGATTAAACGTTGCATATGATTATAAAGATAAAAATTAAGATATATATTTTTGTAATCACATGTTATTTCTGATTCAAATAAAACATTTATAGTCACATATGATTTTATAGTCTATTCCGTTATAAAATACACATGATTTCAAATAACACAAGTGTTTAGAAATTGTAGTTGCCACATTCGGTACATATATAAAACATTATAATCACACATGAGTTCAAATAGCATATTTCTTAATAATCACACATACTTCAAATAACACAAACTGTTTAGAAATTGTATTTTCCACATTCAGAACATACATAAAACATAATAAAATTGTTTGAGACTTAAGAAATTGTTTAAACACCATTTCATCACCAACACCATTTCAACATAAATATCCACAACACCAACCCAACCTTCACAACAGCAAACCATTGTATCCTTCAACAACACTGTAACGTCAAGATACTCTTTTTATAATTATAATAAAAGGGTAAATTGGTCATTTTACCTAGGAAGGGTAAAATGGTCTTTTGGACAGAAAAGTATTTGGTTTGAAATAATATTTTAAGTTTTGGACTTAAAATGTTATAAAAACTGATTTTTGGTCGTTTTACCGAAAAAGGGTATTTTGGTCATTTGACCAAGTCAACGACCAATTATGTAAAAATATTGTTGGTTGTGGCCAAAATGTAAGAAATGGAAGTTTTATTGTAATAAAACTTGGTTATTGTGGTCAAAGTTCAAGAAAATGAACTTTAGGACCAAAATTGTAAAATTTTTGGGTATAAATATAAGAGAGTTGACTCTCTCTTTGACTAGCTCATTGTGCAGCAACGGGAGGAGCTTGGAGGGTGCGATTTCTGCAGGAGATCATGAAATGGAAGCAAGAACTAGGAACAATTGTTGGAATGGGTGATTTCCAAGCAATTAAGGTTAGTTTTAACCAAGTTCTTGAGGTATTTTGGTTTGGTTTTATAGAAACTGAAATTTGTACATTTCAGTTGTGATTGTGTGGTTAAATTGGTTTATTACTTCCCTTAAGTCATTAGAATAAGGACTTAACTAAAGAAAGTGGAAGTAGGTTGCTATTAGTGATGAATTTGAAGTTTGGGGTTGTTAGAACTAAGAACCCTAATTCTTCATTTTGATTGATTTGGTTGTTTTGGATGGTGGAAAACCTTGTCAAGGTATAAGGTTTTAGTCCTAGAACAAACCCCAATCGATTAAGGACCTGATTAAGGCCTTAATGGACCAAAACTGCTTGCTACAGTGCATAAATCGCGGCTGGACAGGAGAGACCTGCAGGCGATAGGCGCGGTGCGCCCAAAAGCCTGGCGGGGTGCGCCCAGGCGCAGTGCGCCCATGCCTGGGCGGGGTGCGCCCCTCAGACAGGAACTTTGAAACGCTATCTTTTGCGTTGCTTGTCCGTTTTAGCTCAAATTTGGACCATAGGCTCGTTATGGTCTGAAAAGTTTGGGAAAAATTTTAGATTGAGTTTCCGACCCCTCGGGGGCACTGTAGACCGATCCGAATGTCCCGGTGAATAGTAAAATTCATATAAAGTTAGTAAACGGAAAGTTTATTAACTAGGCATTGTTTGTAACAATGTTTTATTGAACTCTAGTGTATTAGAGTTAGTTGAAATGGGTATTAACCTATAATTATGTTGAAAATGATTAAATTATAGGTGCGGGACAAAATTCTACGGATCGTATCGGAAAGCAAGGAACAACAAATTAGTTGTAATAATCCTTCAGGTGAGTAATCTCACTGATACCATATATGATATATGATGATTGAGTTGTTACAGGTTGAAACTGATTGTGGGACGAAACTGATAGTTCAGAGATACGTTTGAAGAGACAAGACCGGATAAGCCGTGAGTCATTACGATGACAAGAACGGAACCGTGAGTCTAGGCAATAGCGGCTAATCCGTGAGCCATAACTAATTCTGGATTTTATATCCAACGGGTGCGGCCTACGGGCAATGATTTCTGGATTTTTATATCCAATGGGTGTGGCCTATATGGCCATGATTTTTGGATTGTATGTCCAACCGGTGCGGCCTTCGGGCTATGTCTCCGATGCGGCCTTCGGGCTATGATTTGATGCGGCCTGTTGGCTATGACTCCGGTGCGGCCTTCGGGCTATGTCTCCGATGTGGCCTTCGGGCGATGACTCCGGTGCGGCCTTCGGGCTATGTCTCCGATGCAGCCTTCGGGCTATGATAATTGGTACAGCCTGTTTGGCTATGATTTTGTTACAGGTACACGGTACAGCCTGTTTGGCTATGATATTGTTACAGATACATGGTGCAGCCTTTTGGCTATGATATCGGGTTATCAAACCCAGCTGGTGCGGCCTGCGGGCTATGAATTGTATATTGATAATGTTTTGGTGCAGCTTGTATAGCTATGACACAGGGTACGGCTGTTAGCCATGATATATGATGCAGTCCAGTGTGACTAAGAAATATGGGACAGAAATCGTTAGACATGCTTATAGATGCAAATAACTAACGGGGCTTGTTGATTACAGGTCACTATGATTCAGCCTGTAGGGCTACAGAATAGGATGTGAAATCCTAGAGTATATATGGTCAGCCAGTAAGGCTAGGAGTTTGGATTCGATATCCAGACAGTTATATAATTGTGTTTTGATACGTGTTATCTGCAGATTTGATTATTCACTGAGCTTTGTAGCTCATACCGTTTGTTACTGTCCCTGCAGGTTAGCATGATACTAGTAGGGGACAAGATAGAGTCCGTGACTCGTGAAGTAGGACTCTTAGATGCTGTTAGTAGCAGCCCGGCTTTAAAGGAGACTACGGTATTTTATACTCTCCTTGATACGCTTGTACCCGTATTTATTAAAATATACCCCTTGTTATGGTTTTATGTATTGAAACCTGTGTTTTAAATGAAAAATTTTTCAGGGGTATTTTTGTTTTAAAAGCCGGGTGTTACAAACACCATCCCAACCTTCTTAAGAACACCATCCCACCACATTCAGAACATACATAAAAGATAATAAAATTGTTTGAGAGTTAAGAAATTGTTTAAACACCATTTCATCACCAACACCATTTCAACATAAATATCAACAACAACAACCCAACCTTCACAACACCAAACCATCGTATCCTTCAACAAAACCATCCCAACCTTCTTAAGAATACCATCCCATCCTTCAATTCAGATCCTTCAACCTCTGATTAATAATTTGGCTGGCATTTTACAGATCTTGGTTTCTTTTTGATTTAGGGACCTTTGAGTAGTCCCTAGCAAGATCCAAGATATCGTTTTTCATAATGTTTATATCGGACATTATTAATCTATGTGCATATTTTGATCTAACCCTGTCCAACATAACATCTTGCGAACCACCTTCTTTCGGAAAACCGCAAATGTATTTTCCATCAGTTTGACCTTTATACGTCTCCATGTGTCTCATGGCAAAAATCCTACAGTCTGTTTTATTGTTCTTTGTTTTCCAAGGCATGTCCAGTAATTTGATTGTCAAATTTGAATTAGACATTTGTTTTGCCTTTTGGTGGTTAACTTCCTCCAAATATCTGCCAAAGAATTTTTTCTGCATTTAAAAAGAAAAGAAAATTAAATCATATATGAGTACAAGGTTTTTCATTTTGTTTTATTATTAACAATGTTATGAAATAGTACTTACAAGGTTGTTCAAAACAGGAATGTATTTCCCTTCCATTGTAGCATCTGATATGCTGTTGTCAAGAATCACAATTCCTAGGTTCTTTATGTTGAAAACAAACAGAAATATGTGGTCGCTTCGGCATACAGGGAAAAACACCTGTATTTAAGTAACAATAATGTATAAGATTTAGGTTTGATATGTGATTATATATACAAAGAGTATATAAAATGATTGTAATCAATCATATATGATTTAACATTTCAATCATATATGATTGATCATCATTTATTAATATATATATATATATATATATATATATATATATATATATATATATATATATATATATATATATATATATATATATATATATATATATATATATATATATATATATATATGTATGTAGAGTATATAAAACGATTGTAACCAATCATATGTGATTTAAAGATACAATCACATATGATTGATCATCAAATATGAATATATTTTTCAGCAGTTGACACTTACAAGATCAATGTCTTTTAGCAGAATTTTCTGTTTGTCATTGTGCAAGCAGTCATGAAAATATTTTTTGAACTGTTAATACTATTCTTTTTCTGCTTGCAAAGCCATTTTTTCAATTGCTTTTTTGCTTTTTTTCTCTTTTTTCTCTTTCTCAAAGTTCTTTTCCTCAATGTAGTTTGTCTAAGGGTTTATAATGTGTGTGTTAGTATAGAATATGAAAAATCACATATAATTAACAATGTATAATGAATAACTTACTGTCATTTGCATATTAAGAAAATGTCTGTACGGGGAACTGTTTTGATCCCTTTCAAGCTCATGATGGTTTAAAATTTCAGCCCAAGAATCAATGATTCCATATATTATATATTCTCCTGGGAACAAACTTTCCAACATGTACCTGTCTACAGTTCTTCCACCTACTGTCGTTATCACTTCATCACTGTCAAAAGAAAAATCACATATGATTAACAATGTATGTTATGAATAACCTACTGTCATTTACATGTTTAAATTTAATAACTTTAGAATAAGAATCACATATGAATAACTTACAAGACGTCCCCTTTTAAGTTGAAAAGCCATTCACTTATCATGTCTTCCTCAGCAGTGTTGTTGCTTTTCATGTTTATCACCCTATCCTTATAGGGTGATTTCATGCTTGGCCCAGGTTTTTTTTTTGTCTTTTTTCTTCAGGTAAGACAGTTAATATTGGTTGAGGATTCAGAATTGCAGGCCCAACTTCTTTTTCTTTCAGATTTGTTTCTTGAATAATATGTTCAGAAAAAAGAACTTTTGAGTATATAATAAATTTAAAAAAGATGACAATCACATGTGATTACATACACATATAATCAGATGTGATTAAAATATGAATTATAATCAGATGTGATTGCATTACCAATTTGTCGGTTTGAACGTGTTTTGTTTGATTTTGATTGGATTCTTCTGGTGGTGTTATTTGACTGATATGAAGTTCAAAACTTGGCATGAATGTGTTCTCTTTTTTTTGTTTGATTCATATAGAGTCTTTTCAAAAAATTCAATAACATCTGGTTCATTTACGAATTGAGTATCTGTGATTGTGTTTTCAATATTATGAACATTATCTGTCTTTTTGAAAAAATCGTTCACCTCTGTTTCTTTAATTGGATCATTCACCTCTGTTTCTTCATTCACCTCTTTTGGATTATCAAGAATTTATTTCACATGATCATCTATGGTTTTGTTTATGTTTGCTTCTGTTGCTAAGTTTGATAAGTCTTCCCAAAAATCCGTATCTCCACTGCAGCCAACAGGTTCTTCATTATTTTTTTTCACTAAAAAAATATGAACAGAAGATTAGTATATAATCACAAATGAATTCAATTTTTTAATTTTTTTAATCACAAATTAGTTTACTGACCTGTTTCTTTCGATGGTTCGTTCAGTATGTTCTGCATTGGTGTACTGAACCAAAATTCACTTAATGGTTGTTCCGGTTCACCACTACTTTTCAAACTTATCAATATTTATTCAACATTTTCTTCTGAACTTCCACCAATCCTTTCCTTTTTTTCAACATCATGTTCATCCTTTTTAACATTACTAACAATCTCCTCGATCTCCTCAATCTCCTCAATTTCCTCAATCTCCTCAATCTCCTCATCATCTTCACCATTTTTATTATTCCCATCATTGTTATCATCCTCACGTTCATGACCACTATCTTTGTTGTCATTTTCCTCATGACCACCATCATCATCATCAATCCTTTGTTTCCCTTCGTCCTTTTCAACATTTTCTTCTTTCTCTTCTTTACCACTATCATCATCATCATTATCAACTTCTATACCACCATCAACATCATTATCATCATCATCACTTTCACTGTCTTCACCATCATTATCATCATCATCACCATCACCATCGTCATCACTGTCGTCATCACCTTCGCTATCATTGTCCTCAGCTTCACTCTCTTCATTATCTTCATCACCATCATCATCGTCATCATTATCAACATTATCATCTGAATCATCATTTTTTTCTCTTTCCTCATTAATTAACTCGATCATTGCATTCCAAAATTCTAACTTCTTGCTTTGTGGAAACTTGACCAATGCGGTGTTCACCAAAGATTGTAATTTTTCATTCCTCTTTTCTATCTTCAACAAATATTCCTAAATGAAACAAATGAATATATAAGTACAAATTATAATCACAAATGATTTAAGAGAAACATTGTAAATAGAAACAAACATCCTCAGTCAATTCTTTCTCAACAAAATCTTTGTTTAGACGTCCTGTGCCAAATTCACAATGGACATCCTTCTCAAAATTTTCTCTAAATTTGACTTTTTCAGAAGTCCAGTTGTTGATCACAGGACGTGAACGCTCCACATCTAGACAATTGCATTTCACACTGTCTACGTACAGTAACTGCAAATATAATTAAGAGAACAAATTACATGTGAGTTAATATGACAATCACAAATGTATAGGAGAACAAATTACATGTGTTTATAAATGTAAAGAACATAATAATATTCCTTGTGTTTTCCATTGGTTATTCTTTCCAGTATGTGAACTGGTTTTATCTACTGATTGGTAGAAAACATACAAAAATATATAAGCTATTACTCTCACTTTCACTAGAACTATGTTACTCGTTTTCATCATATTCAATAAGTATTGATATTGAATTTCATTATATTTGCAAGATATTTCAAGATAGTAACCAGCCTCTGCTATCATAATAGAAACATGATTTTCATGAAACTCATATAGCAACTATCATGCAATTCAATATCGCTGAATATGTTGAAGACAAGTCGTATAGTTCTAGCGAAAATGAGAGTGATAGCTTAGATAATTTTGTATGATTTATAACAAACAACAGATTAAACCAATTCAGATACTGAATAGAATAACCAATTAAAAACACAAGGCAAATAGGTCGATGATTATTTTATAACCACAAGTGAGTTAACAGGAAAATCATGTATCATTTACACGTTGTAATCATATTTGATTACATGTATGTAGAGTATACAAAATTACTCCAAACAATCACATATGAGTTAACATTATAATCACATATGATTGTTCACCATACATGTATAATATAGAAAATAACATGTTAGTTAATATGACAATCATATATGAGTTTATCAGGTAATCACATGTGATTATAAACCATTTTGTGCTTTTGATTGGTTATTCTTTCCAAATTTGTGAGCTGGTTGAAATCTCTTGTTATGTATAAAAACATAGTAAAACGTCTCAACGACCATTCTCATTTCGCTAGAACCAGATTTCTCGTCTTCATTATATTTATTAAAATATTGATCTTGAAGTTCATTATATTTGCAAGACATTTCAAGATAGTAATCAGCCTCTGCTATCATAACAGGAACATGATTTTCTTGAAACTCATATAGCAACTATCATGAAATTCAATATCACTGAATATATCGAAGACCAGGCATCTGGCACTAGCAAAAATGAGAGTGATAGCTCAGATGATTTTATTAGAAGAAATAACATTTGAGTCAATATAAAAATCATATATGAGTCATCACGTAATCAAATAGATTGGTGAATATTTTATAATCACAAGTTAGTTAACATGAAAATCATGTATGAGTTAAACATGAAAATCATATGTGAATAAAAATCATATATGAGTCATCACGTAATCACATGTGAGTTGATACATATGACTTAAATGTATAGGAGAACAAATTACATGTGAGTTAATATGACAATCACAAATGTATAGGAGAACAAATTACATGTGTTTATAAATGTAAAGAACATAATAATATTCCTTGTGTTTTCCATTGGTTATTCTTTCCGGTATGTGAACTAGTTTTATCTACTGATTGGTAGAAAATATACAAAAATATATGAGCTATTACTCTCACTTTCACTAGAACTATATTACTCATTTTAATCATATTCAATAAGTATTGATATTGAATTTCATTATATTTGCAAGATATTTCAAGATAGTAACCAGCCTTTGCTATCATAACAGAAACATGATTTTCATGAAACTCATATAGCAACTATCATGCAATTCAATATCGCTGAATATGTTGAAGACAAGTCGTATAGTTCTAGCGAAAATGAGAGTGATAGCTCAGATAATTTTGTATGATTTATAACAAACAACAGATTAAACCAATTCAGATATTGAATAGAATACCCAATTAAAAACACAAGGCAAATAGGTCGGTGATTATTTTATAACCACAAGTGAGTTAACAGGAAAATCATGTATCATTTACACGTTGTAATCATATTTGATTACATGTATGTAGAGTATACAAAATTATTCCAAACAATCACATATGAGTTAACATTATAATCGCATATGATTGTTCACCATACATGTATAATATAGAAAATAACATGTTAGTTAATATGACAATCATATATGAGTTTTATCAGGTAATCACATGTGATTATAAACCATTTGTGCTTTTCATTGGTTATTCTTTCTAAAATTGTGAGCTGGTTGAAATCTCTTGTTTTGTATAAAAACATAGTAAAACGTCTCAGCGACCATTCTCATTTCGCTAGAACCAGATTTCTCGTCTTCATTATATTTATTAAAATATTGATCTTGAAATTTATTATATTTGCAAGACATTTCAAGATAGTAATCAGTCTCTGCTATTATAACAGGAACATGATTTTCTTGAAACTCATATAGCAACTATCATGCAATTCAATATCACTGAATATATCGAAGACCAGGCATCTGACACTAGAGAAAATGAGAGTGATAGCTCAGATGATTTTGTTAGAAGAAATTACATTTGAGTCAATATAAAAATCATATATGAGTCATCACGTAATCAAATAGATTGGTGACTATTTTATAATCACAAGTTAGTTAAACATGGAAATCATATGTGATTAAAAATCATATATGAGTCATTCACGTAATCACATGTGATTGTTTATCATATAAGAATAATAGAATTTAAATTAGTAGACATACCACTAAAAATGACGCCGGTCCAACATAAAAGGTTGTTTTGCTTTTTGGGTTAAATGAGCTTTTTGTCTTAACCAAGGAATCAATAAGAAACTTGCACCAATCCAAATTTGCAATATCTGTTTCTTTTGTGATGTAGTTCAACGGCGAGGTGTTACATTTGCCCGTTGAACTTGATTCCAATAAAGCATTCACCAATACCGCTATGAAGTTTAGTTTGAAGTTCATATCGGCGTTTCTTGTTGATACAATTTTTGTCTTGATGTCCTGAAGTCTGACCATTGTATTGTTTTCAAATTGAGCTTTCCATTCATCATAAGAAGTATCACCTTTCTTTCTGTATTCAAGATCTTCAAATTTTACCTCCCCCATTGGCAAACCAAGGATTGCGTGTACAGATTCCCTTGTTACAGGAATGTTTCCTCTCTTAACCTTGAGTGTGTTTGTTGAGGGGTCGAACTTTTCGAGCACAAACTTACTCAAGGCTCCTGGAACATCTGTCATTTTCATTTTTAATAGGGAACTAAATCCCATCTCTTCCACACATTCCTTTTGCTCTTCACTCAAGCTTAGTATAAGGGAAAACAATGCACCTGGCGAACACCTATTATGATGTAAAACGTGTAATTAGATGAATCACATGTGAATGAGATATGTTTTAATGACATATGATTATAAGTGTAAAGAGAAGCAAAATTTACCTGTTTCTGATGGTCTCAAAGGTTTTTGGTACTTGTTTTCTCTTTTTTTTCAAAGGTTCTGTGGCTTCAGAATCTGAATCTGAATCCAGAATTTCTTGTTGAACTTTCTTGTCAGCTTTTCTCTTTTTTGTTTTTGATGATGAAACATCGGATTCAGTTTTTTCCTTTTCTTTCTTCTTCTTCTCTCTTTTGTCCTTCTTTCTTTTTTTCTCACCGCTATCTCCAACATCTATAAGAAGTGCAATAAATACATATACAATTTCATTAAGCATTTGTGAAAAAAATAGTGCATTATCAATCATATACGATTTGATAGAAAAATTGAAAAAACTCATATATGATTTATCAAAATAACATAAATCACATGTGAATTGAACAATACCTTTGTCGTTTTTTTCTTTTGATCTTCTCTCCTTTACTTTCTCTACTTTTTCCTTTCTTTGTTTTGTCGTATTTACTTTCTTTACTTTTTCTTTTCCTTCTTTTTCTGATATGTGTAAATATATATAGTGTTATAAAATCACATATGATTTAAATAAAGCAAAGCTATAAGTATTAGTACTCTTAATGTATAACATTAATCACAACTGAATTGAAAGGTACCTTTGTCATTTTTTCCTTTGGACCTTCGTTCTTTTAGTTGTTCATCACTTTTTTGTTTTTGTTTTTTTTTTGGTTGTTTTCTGGGATTTTCCTTCTCTTCTTTATCTCGTTTGCCTACTTGTTTATGAGTAAATAAAGGAAAGTTATATCATTTATAACTATAAATTAACAAGGAAGGCATCAATCATATGTGAAAAGTGAAGGGTTTCTATGCAATCAATGAACACAAAAATACCTAAGGTTCACATGCAACCCTAATATTGATCTATGTTTTCTTCTATGAAGATTAGAACTAAGAACCTAAAGGAAACAATTCAATTCTAAAGATGAATTAAGAAAACCAACCTTTGATCTTATGATCCTTTCAAGCAGCAACAAAAGTATCATGCCTCAAATGCAAGTCACACCCAAGGGATGGAAGAATCAGTCCAGTAGAGTAACACAGAGAGACAGATGGCATGAATATGAGTAAAACAGAGAGACAATCCAATTGACAAAGGTAGTAACAATACTCATTTATAAATCTCTATTATAAAATCACCGAGTCAATTACATTTATACTGTTACAAGTTTCTAATCTATCTAATTACTAAAACTAATATCATCCTTCAATCCAATGCTCCGAGCATGCTGATTGTGCTTGATCCTATTCAGAGCCTTAGTCAAAGGATCTGCAGGATTGTCCTCGGATGATACTCGCTTAACCAGTAAGTGCCCTTCTTCTATTTGATGTCGAATGTAGTGGTACTTTCTTTCGATATGCCTAGACTTTCCATGGTCTCGCGGTTCCTTTGCTAAGGCGACCGCTCCTTCATTATCGCAGAAAAGTTCCACCGGCTCCTGAATGCTCGGGACAACTCCAAGATCCCCGATGAAATTCTTCAGCCAAGCCGCCTCCTTAGACGCTTCACTCGCTGCGATGTACTCTGATTCGCACGTTGAATCAGCCACCGTTTCCTACTTGGAACTTTTCCAAGTGACCGCTCCACCGTTCAAGAGAAATACCCAGCCCGACTGGGACCGTCTACTGTCCCTATCTGTCTGGAAACTGACATCTGTATATCTACTCACTTTTAACTCATCACTGCCACCAAGGACTAATACCATATTCTTAGTCCTTCGCAGATACTTAGTATGTTCTTGACTGCAATCCAATGTGCTTTTCCAGGATTACCCTGGTACCGACTAACCATGCTTAGTGCATAGGATACGTCGGGACGAGTACATGTCATAGCATACATGATCGACCCTACTGCCGAAGCATAAGGTACTTGACTTATTTAAGCTATTTCCTGATCGGTACTCAGACTTTGAGTCTTACTCAATTTAACACCACTTAGGATTGGTAACTCTCCCTTTTTGGAACTTTCCATGTGAAACCTCTTCAACACCTTTTCCAAATATGTACACTGGCTTAGGCCTATCAATTTTCTCTTTCTATCTCTAAGTATTCTTATCCCGAGAATATAAGCAGCTTCCCCTAGGTCTTTCATGGCGAAACACTTCCCGAGCCAAGCCTTAACATTCTGCAAGGTCGGAATGTCGTTTCCCATGAGCAGTATGTCATCAACATACAGCACCAGGAAAGTGACTATACTCCCACTAGCCTTGACATATACACAGGACTCATCTTCACTCCTAGAGAAGCCAAACTCTTTGACTTTCTCATGGAAGCAAAGATTCCAACTGCGAGATGCTTGCTTCAACCCGTAGATTGATCTTTCAAGCTTACATACTTTATCAGGGTGCTTAATGTCTAAAAAACCTTCTGGCTGACTCATGTAAACATCTTCAGTCAGTTTCCCGTTAAGGAAAGCGGTTTTGACATCCATCTGCCAGATTTCATAATCATGAAACGCAGCTCTGGCAAGCATTATCCTAATCGACTTAATCTTGGCTACTGGTGAGAAGGTTTCATCATAGTCAACCCCCGGGGTTTGAGTGAATCCCTTCGCAACCATCCGAGCTTTATAAGTATGCACTTTTCCATCCATGTCAGTCTTCTTTTTGAAGATCCACTTGCATCCGACTGTCTTTCGACCCGGTACATTGTCAACCAAGTTCCAAACTTGATTGTCATACATGGACTTTATCTCGCTGTCCATTGCCTCTTTCCATTTTGCAGACTCGGGGCCTGCCACTGCTTCACGGTAGTTAGCTGGCTCATCCAAATTTGTCAATGTACGATCACTGACTAACGTGTCTTCGTCCGAAGTAATATGGAAACCATAGAACTCGGGCGGCATGCTAACTCTACCTGAACGCCTAAGGGGCAACGAAATATCGGTGGGTCCAACAGGAACTTCTTCCTCATGTTGGTTGCTAGTTTCTTCCAAGGTTATTTCATCGGACGTCTCCTGAATTTCTTCGAGATCGATCGTACTCCCACTGTCCTCTTTGGATATGAGTTCTCTCTCTCGAAAAAACCCCCGTCTTGCTACAAAGACCACGTCCTCGCTTGGTCTGTAGAACAAGTATCCAAAAGACTGTTTCGGGTATCCGATGAAGTAACACCTCTCACTTCTTTCTGCGAGCTTATCTGAAGTATCTCGTCTCACGAATGCTTCACAGCCCCAGACTTTGATGTGTGCCAACGAGGGAACTTTCCCCGTCCACATCTCGTGCGGTGTTTTTGCAACCTTCTTGGTTGGGACAAGATTTAGGATATAGGCGGCAGTCTCTAAGGCATACCCCCAGAAATGGATTGGAAGTGAGACTCGACTCATCATGGAACAAACCATGTCCAACAAGGTTCGGTTTTGTCTCTCTGCAACACCATTCAACTGAGGTGTTCTTGGAGGCGACAACTGTGAAACAATTCCACATTCCTTGAGGTAATCGAGAAACTCGATACTAAGATACTCACCGCCTCTGTCGGATCTAAGCATCTTTATCTTTCTGCCCAATTTATTTTCCGCTTCATTCTTAAATTCTTTGAACTTTTCAAAGGTATCCGACTTATTCTTGATTAAGTAGACATATCCATATCTACTAAAATCGTCGGTAAAGGTCACATAGAACCGCGTGCCATCTCTAGTGGTTGTTCTAAAGGGACCACACACATCTGTGTGTATGATATCCAACAAACCTTCACCTCTTTCAAAGGAACCTTTGAATGGTGATTTTGTCATCTTGCCAAGTAAGCAAGATTCGCATACATCATCCGACCCGAGGTCGAATGATTCCAACACTCCATCATTTTGGAGTTGGGCGATGCGTTTCTTGTTTATATGGCCAAGGCGACAATGCCACAGACATGCCTTTTCTATACCGCTTGAAGCATCAATAGTTAAAACATTTTTACCATAATTATCAACACACATAATAGATTCATAAACACCATCACAAGGCATAACATTAAATATAAAAACATCATTTTTGAAAACCGAAATTGAACCATTCAATTTATTGAATTCATAATAAAAGCCTTGTCTAAATAGTGCATGAAAAGAAATTATGTTCTTTGCCATATCAGGCGCATAGCAACAATTATGTAAGTCTAATCTAACTCCACTGCTCAGCATCAGTCCATAAACACCGATCTTGGTAACAGGTGACGTTCGCCTATTGCCCATGACCAGGTTCAGTCTGCCATGCTCCAGTTCCCTACTTTCCTCTAGGCCCTGCAAATCAGAACGAATATGAAAACCACATCCTGTATCAAGGACCCATGAACTGGAAAAAGATGAGTTATTAGATATAGAATACGTGCCTGCCTGTGACGGTTTCACTTTACTGTCCTTGACATCCTGCAGATACGTTGGGCAACTCCTCTTCCAATGACCCTTCTGCTTGCAGTAAAAGCAGTCGGCCTCTTTGGGGTTCCGAATATGTGGAATTCCGGAAGACTTACCTTTCGGGGCACCGCTAGATGACTCGACGTGAGTCTTTTCCCTCCAGTTCTGTTTAGGAGGGCCTTTCTGTTTCTTTTCCTTTCCGGAGCCAATAGCCAGGACAGGTGGGTTGATAGGGAGCACAGCTTTTCCCTTCATCCCGTCCTCAGCCGTCCGAAGCATGCGGTGTAACTCAGCTAGGTTTTCCTAGTTGTTGTTCAAATGATATGCCAGTGTGAACTGGTCATAAGAACTGGGCAATGAGTTTAGCACTTTGTCAACTGCTAAATCCTCATGAACCGGCATTTCCAGCTTTCTAAGCCTTTCCACGTAACCATGCATCCTCTGCACATGTGCACAGATGGACTCGCCCTCTTTGGGCTTGCTGTTAGTGAAAGCTTTTACAACCTCACGCCTTTCGATGCGCTCTTGTTTGCGGAACCTTTCCGCGAGCTCTTTGTGCATCTCGTAAGGCCAATAGTCCTCATAGATACGCTGCAGTTCAGGGTTCATAGTAGCGATCATGATGCAAGCCACTTTGGTTGCATCATCAGAGTGTTTGGTGTACGCAGCGATTTCCTCGGGAGTAGCGGTTTCAGTGTCCACATCAATAAGCTCGGTTTCTAGAACATACTCTTTATGTTCAAACCTTAGAGCCATTTTGATGTTGCGGATCCAGTCATTGTAGTTGGTGCCGTCCAACGTCACCTTTGAGCATAATGACAGAATCGAGGTGACACTACCGGGATTTGAGTGGGGAACGGATTGGTCAGAAGACATCTGAACAAGAAGAAGGTAGTTTTAATTAGATAGAATAATAATAACCCTTATATTCACCCAAGAACAAATATAAGGCTAGGATCCTACAATAACAATCTACAATACCAAAAAGGGATGCCGTAATCAGTATTGCAAATTTTACAAGGTAGGCGAATGACGATTCAGCCAATTCCACCGCAGAAACATAATCATATTATAATGGAATTCCTAGTTTCTTTGAGATTTACCAAACTGTTCGATAGCATGTTTTAATCTCGGGAATGCCCCGCTGTTTGCGACTGTGATACCGAGGATCACAAACCGGGTGTGAATAACCATGCAAATTGCTTGGTACTCTTGAATTCAATTGTCATCTCTAATTAACGTGCCGGTAAACCACACACGCTCCGCTAATAATGACAAAATCAAGAAACCCATTGCGACTCTTTGCGGACCCCAGTTGGCGTGCCGGTAAACCACATACGCTCCACCAACGTTCCACAAAGTGCAATGTGCAATTTCATGGATTAGCACCAATTCACATTTTTAACCTAAAGTAACTAGATTAGGATTTGTTTTAGGGTTCTAGTACTTTCAATTATAGCATTATACTTTTAAGAGGCTTAGCGGTTCTATCATACCCGTTCGGCTAACGACACTCGACTGACCAGGAGAGCGGTGGGTAAGAGTAGATACCCATTAGACTAACATTTTATAGTCAGTCGCCTTATACCCTCTTTATAGGACAGTTTTGTGAATGAGGCTTACTAGCGGTAGACTAACCAATTTTCTTATACATATTAAATTAACTTTTAATTTTAAATACATATAAGATATATTTTAATCTCATTAAAATATTTTAGATTAATTAAATTCTAATTTTCGCAAATTATACTAATTTTTTGAAAATTTTAATTAATTCTTTAAACTGATTTAATTGGTCCTTTAATTAATCAATTAATTAAACTAATTAAATCTATGTTACAGATTACCAAATTAATCAAATTAATTTATCTGTATTATCCCTATAAATCTCGAAAATTACAAGCCAAGCAATTAGGGTTCAAGTTATTTTAGTTGATCTAGTTACCAAAAACAACAACACATAATTAAGGCAAGTAAATCAAGCATTCAAGGGGGACCAATAGGGCATGGCGGCTAGGGTTAGGAAACCCTAGCCAATCCGTCGACTTCAAGGCTTCCCAAGGGTGAATTTTCGCAAAAAAACACCAAGGCCAAGAATCATGCAAGCAGTTCATAATCAAATCACAAGAAAACAAGCTAGCTCTGATACCACTGAAGGGTTTCTATGCAATCAATGAACACAAAAATACCTAAGGTTCACATGCAACCCTAATATTGATCTATGTTTTCTTCTATGAAGATTAGAACTAAGAACCTAAAGGAAACAATTCAATTCTAAAGATGAATTAAGAAAACCAACCTTTGATCTTATGATCCTTTCAAGCAGCAGCAAAAGTATCCTGCCTCAAATGCAAGTCACACCCAAGGGATGGAAGAATCAGTCCAGTAGAGTAACACAGAGAGACAGATGGCATGAATATGAGGTGCCAGGGGGTTCCTTTTATAGCCTCCTAGGGTTACACCTGAAACCCTAAGGAGCCTCCAACTGGACAAGGCTTTTGACCACTTGGACCAGGCTTACCAAAACCCTGCAAGAGCCTCCAGGGTGGCGCCACTTTTGGTCCCTGGTTTTACCTGGCCAGTTATTCAACTATTGAATAAATGCCAAACCAGTCCCTGCACCTTTTAATTAATAAATTTAATCTCCAAATTAAATCCAATTAATTCTAGATTAAATCTCAATTAATTAATATAGTTTATTAATATATTAATACTTAAATATATTAATAAACCATATATACATTTTCTATTGATTTATTATACAATTAATAAATCAACTATTCTCTCTACTGAACTATATATCTATCCTCCATCTATGATGGCAACCCAAATGGACTTTGCTTTTAATCATAAGATAAATACAATTATAAGTCATGGCTTAGACACCTAATCCAACAAAAAGAAGAGTACCTTTATCATTTTTCTTTTTTGATATTGTTTCCTCTTCTTCGTTGTCTTTTTCTTTTCGTTGTTTTTGTGCTTTTTTCCTGAATTTTCTCCTGCTTTATTGCATGTTTAATCAAATGTAAGTTATAGACAGAATGTACTGCTAATTATATTCTATTTGAAATCATATTATGTTAGATAAAGATATCATATATAACATATACCTTATTCAGTTGTAGGAGATTCTGAAACCCTTTTTGCAGTCAGTCTGATTTTAAGATTGGCTTCCGTGTTTTTTTTTTCTTTTGCTGTTGTTTAATTATAAATGGTTAGAAAAATGTTATAGGAAATCATATATGTTTAAAACTTTTCGTTACAAATCAGATATGATTAATAAATGGTTAATCAGTTTAACAAAATAAATATCGAATCACATGTGATTAACCATTATTTACTATAACAAAATGTACATCAAATCACATGTGGTTAAGTATTTATGATTTTAACAAAACATACGATTAATCAGATGGTTACAAATCACATATGATTAGTGGTTAATCAGTATAATAAATACATATCGAATCACATGTGATTAACCATTTTTCACTATAACAAAATTTACATCAAATCACATGTGGTTAACTATTTATGATTTTAACAAAACATATGATTAATGAAATGGTTACAAATCACATATGATTTATGGTTAATCAGTTTAGCAAAATACATATCAAATCACATGTGATTAACAATTTTTCACTATAACAAAATATACATGAAATCACATGTGGTTAACCATTTATGATTTTAACAAAACATAAATCAAATCACCAGCATCTTCCTTCTGCTTTTTCTTCTTTCTTTGATATGTATTTTTGAATGTTTTCTCTTTATCTGCAAGTAAGATCGAAAAAACGTTTGTGAATATGTGATTATTTCGTCGATTTCATATGAAAAAAATATTATAACAGTATAATAATCACAAAACGAGTGTACTAGTGGTTACTTGGTCAATTTCATTCATTTTTTCTATATATTCGTCTATTTTTATCGTTGTTTTGTAGTTCTATTCAAGATCATATTTGTGTTCGTCATATTCGTATTTTTTAACAGGAAGATGTCTCAATCAAAGACGAATTCTGTAAACGATCAAGAAGATTTCAATGTTCAAGCACCGTCAATTAAGTGTCGTCCTCCTAGGAAGTGTGACACATGTGGTGAGATTGGATTTCACGATTCGCGGAATTGTCCAATGAAGAAGAGAATTGATAAAGAGAAATAAAAGGTTTTATGATTTTATGATCTACTTTATCAAGTTTATTTTACAGATTTTGAGTTTTGTGTTATCGATGTAGTTGTTTATATATTTACAATGTTTCATGATTGTTTTAATTATCCAATGAAGGATGTTTGATGTTGTGTTTATTTATTATGTTTTTTATTTTTTATGTGTTATCGATTATTGATGGTGATGTATGCAATTTACCTTTTGTTGAAAGTATTTATGAATTTCTAAGCGGAACACATACGTAATGAAAATAATCAATTATTTTTTTGTATATTAATTATGTGATGAATGAAATTCCGGATGATCATCTCATATATTCTCTACCATAGTAACTCGAATTAATTTTTGACTGTTTTTATGAATATTTGTTGAACATTTTAGAATTTGCTTGAAGAAACTTTAATTTTTGTTGTTGTATGATATATGGTTTTATTATTGTACGGTTTATTAAGTTAATACTATTTAAGTATGATTAATGTTTGGAAGGTGTATTTTATAATTTGATGTTTCACCACAGTCATATGGTTTCGTGTGATTTATGATTGTAATTAATGTATACACATTAATATAAAACTCTATCTTTCTTTATTTGTAAAAAGTTAATATTGGCAGCATTTAATGTACATGTTGTGAATTGTTCAAACCGTGTCTCCCTTTAATTACGACCTTTTGATTTCTTCTAGTACTCTATAAAAAGGAGTAATGTAGTACGTTAAAATTTGTCAAAAGTTTTTTGAAATCAATTTTGTCTAAGATGAAAGGAAAGGATATTGAACCAATGGTGAATATTTTCATTGAGCAAGCAGAGACTAACAAGAAGATGATGATGTTTTTCAAACAAAAGCTGGAAAAGGATGATGACATTAAGAAGGCAATGTATGAACGTATGGATACTAGACCAAGGTTTGTGAATTTTTATCGAGGTCAACAGTTTATCAATGAGGCCAGAATTCGTCATGTAAAACTTATGGGGGTTGTTTATGATATTCATGAACAATTTACGAAGGAGATTGAGGAGCTGAAGGACATCAAGAAGGGTATAGAGTATGAGGATGAGTAATTAGCTTACAAGTATTGTGTAAGTTGAATTTAATTTTTTATTGTAATGTTTTTTGTTTTTATTTGCATTGAAAAGAATATCTTTTATATGTGTTTGATATGGTTATATTTATACAGATAAATCAATATAATAAGGATTTTTAGTATATACTGATAATTACAAAAGTATATTTTATAATGTATTACACGTTTTTAGATGACTTATATGGCAATTCAATGGAAAGTTATAATTACTAATAGAACGTGTCCGTCTAATGATGACATTAGATTTTTAACAATGACTTTGGGCGCCAAATCTGTTCGTCTTCCTAGAAAAATAATAAATTCACTAGTTTCAAGTTATCATATAACCCTATTCGAACCCTAGAATTCATATACCCCTATTCTAACCCTAACAAAAAAACTAGTGCAAATCTCTTTGACACATCTCTAATGGCGTCTGGTTCATCGAATAAACCTTTGTTAAAATCTCCGATTAGAAAGATGGAACTCGAAGAGGAATTGAAATGCTATGGAAAAGAGTATGTTTGGGCAAACCAAACAAGGGATCTTATTGAACAAGAAATCGAAGATCAGGATGAACTTCTAGATCACATCCCTCTGATCCCGCCAACCCGTCCTAGTAAACTGTGAAAACATGTTTTGCAAAGGATTCAAAGAGGAAATCAAGAAATCATGCAAGTATTAACAGATTTGATCGAGAAATTGGTGAATAAGATGAACCAAATTGAGCGTATGATTAAAGAAGCGGAGTAATATGAAGTTTGGATAAAAAGTATATTTGTATTTGAATGTTAAAGATGTAATCAAAGGTTAGGGTGAATATAATATACTTTTATTATCTTTATCTGATACTAATCTTGTTCTGAATATTCATTATCATATTATCATATACGTTAATTTTTTGATATGTATATCAAAATTATGAAGGGTTTTCTAGCAAACAATGAACACAAATAATCCTATGGTTCACATGCAACCCTAGAAAGATCTATGTTTTCTTCTATGAAGATAATAAACTATAACCTAAAGGCCAACAATAAATTCTAAAGATTAAAACAAGAATTACCAACCTTTGAATCTTGTTCTTGAAGCTAGCAGCACAAGTGTCCTGCCTCAGATGCAAGTCATACCCACAGCAATGGAGAAGACAGTTCAGCAGAGTTTATCTTGATGTAAATGGCGCAGGTTTTAGGGTGGCCAGGTGCCTCCTTTTATAGCCTCCTAGGGTTACAGCTGAAACCCTAAGGAGCCTCCAAATGGGCAAGCCTGCTGACCATTTGGACAAGGCTTTCCTTAACCCTAATTAGGGTTTCGAGATCCTTGTGGTGACACCACAAATCTCGCCACCTTTAACCCCTATCCACTGGCCAGCCTTTTATTCAACTATTGAATAATTACAAAACCAGTCCCTGCACTTTTAATTAATTAATTTAATCACTAAATTAAATCCAATTAATTCTTGATTAAATCTCAATTAATTATTATAGTTTCTAATTAATATATTAACACTTAAATATATTAATAAACCATTTAATTAATTCTATTGATTTATTACACAATTAATAAATCAACCTTTTACTCTACTGAACTCTATCCTGACCTCCAGCTATGAGGGCAACCCAAATGGACTTTGCTTCAATCAATAAGATAAATATAGTTGTAAAGTCATGGCTTAGACACCTAATCCAACAGTCTCCCACTTGGATAAGTCTATGACTTTAATTTATCTTCTGATTAATAAACAACCTGCAGCTTCCTAGAAACTGCTGCCGAACTCTGACCTAGTCAGTTCCGTCCAAAGATAAGTGATCAGATGATCCTCCGTCCAACAAGATATTTTCAGACATGAGACATGGATTGAGATCAATCTCTGTCTGACACACTGTTTCCCGATTTCCGATTTTGCTTATGACTTTTAGACTTCTAATTGAACGAATCAATTCAGTCCTGGCTGGCCAGCGCTTCAGTCAACTTCAAAATCATCGAGTGGCCAACAGATATCTGTTTCCCGTCTGGGTCAAGGGACGAATAAGCTTTGACTAATATGTTATATCTTTTACCCGACAAATCACTCACAACAGCACGTTTTATAACATCGAGTTACCGATGCGTTTTCGTACTATCAATGAACAACCGCCTTGCAAATTATAACTCATATCTCTCCACTTTAAGACCAAAAGATATTATCGTCTCAACATTGCTCGTGATATAATCCATGAAGCAATCCATTGAGCGCGGGTTTATCCAATACTCAAATCTCCATTTCCAAGTACTCATGAACGTTGCAGCAATCTTATTGCTATGTCTAACTCCTTAGACAATCTACAAACCAATTCATGACAGTCTTCCTTCATACTTACTCCCTAAGAGTATGAACGACTGTGGATGTTTGAATAATCCAATTATTCAGGAAGTAAACATGCAAAAGCGAAACATAAAATCTGACTGGCAGCTACTCCTGCTAATTACCAAGTCTCCACGAGGTAATCACCAAGTCGGATTTATCATAACTATTATCGGTTTCTTATTCTCTTTTAAACTCTCAATTCAAGCCTTTTATATCTATGTCTATGACCTTTTCACTCTTTCTATGTATCCAAGTGTCTAACACTTATACACTTTATTGCAGATGATCCTATCGGATACTCTTCCGATGATATCTCAATTTGTCATTTTGTCATTCTGTCATTTTCTCTCACAACTCCATTCCGGTGATGTGTACTGTGACTGCCCATGGTTCTCGGGTCTTTAGTCTACATGACTACACCCTAAGACAATTTCGAGGTGTTATGATGTGCCGGTGAACCACACGCCCTCCATCAGAAACCAACGAAATTCTTTAACCATGAAGTC
The DNA here is from genome assembly GCA_023525715.1 of Cichorium intybus. NCBI lineage: Eukaryota > Viridiplantae > Streptophyta > Magnoliopsida > Asterales > Asteraceae > Cichorium > Cichorium intybus. The sequence goes on along the minus strand of CM042009.1, from coordinate 71,078,036 downwards.
CTATAGCACCACGTTTTGGTGTAAACAATTACCGATTTGAAAACCCTTTCAAATCAATCACCCTAATCATTTCCCAATGATTTCTCACGTCTGTTCAAAAATCCATTCAGTATTTTCAGCCAGGCAATATCCTGAATCCAACATACAATGCTCTAAGCATTAAGTCATCAGGATATGTTCATCACACTTCTGATTTGTCCAAGAGGCTCGAGGAACCTGATGTAATCTTATTCCAAGCCCTTTCGGAATCCTAAGATTACCAATAATCCTTGTGTCATGATTTCCGGAAACCATTTCCTTTCGGTGACTCTTTCTTATGCATCTTGAATCCCATCAAGATCATATTCTCAACGGCTAAGTCAATACTGTCAGTCTCATCTATCTGATAGATGTCTATGAACTACGTGAGCATGCTGCACCTTCTTTGTTTCCTTCATGCCAATTCATTACACTTTGCAATGACAGGAAACTCCATTCCTGGGGTTATGCATCTTGAATCTCATCAAGATCATATTGGCAGAATTCTGATCTATCTAATAGATGTTCACAACCACCTGAGTATGTTGTATCTCTTAAAGTCTTTCATAGCGAACCGTTTCTTAACACCAAGTCATTACACTTTGTAATGATAAGAGACGTTTCCTAGAACCAGTATGTAACCCTCATACAATGATAGCAGATAACAACGATACTCCCACTGGCTTTGACACCGTTATATGACTCTTTCGGACTATTCACAAAATCCAAAACTTATGGCACATTTTGCGAAACCGAAATCCAAACCTTTCCGACATATTAAAGGAAATCTTTCAGGCTATTCACAAAATCCAAACCTTTTGGCCTATTTTGAGAATCCGAATATCCTTTCTTGCGAGATGCCCATGGGACGAATCTCGGGGCCATGTACCTTTCGTAATGGCATGCTCTATGTGAGTCCATATTAGTGTGCCGGTAAACCACACACGCTCCACTAACGACTCACACTATGCCACGCAGAATCCTCTCGGATTACATCTTCTATTGAGAGTGCTTCTCTCAGAATCAGTTGCTTGACTCCAAGTGATGACTCATTCAACCAGATGTTCTGTAAGTACATTTCTATGTTCCCTTCTTTTGATGATTCAATTACTCCCACTGGTTCCTAGACCAGTTGTAAAGATCAATCAAACTGTCACATAGACTGTGTCTCGCGGTAAGGTTCTCTTATTTGGCAGCAACTGGGCTCACCAATGCTTCTAGCAGTCGGATTACTTATCCGTACCATCTTTAGTGTTTTACCACTACTCGGTATATCACCCGGATCATAACTCCTTATGATGGTGACAACAACTACTGGTCAAGCGAAGAGAGGGTATGTCAGGTTTAACAGGAATCTAATTCCTGGTCAAGTCCCAGTGGTGACTAAAGGTTGTTTCACTTGGCTAATTCCTGAACTCGTTCAGAATTATTCTTACTCCCACTGTTTCCTTAGAACTTGAGTTCTTTCTAAAAGTACTCTTCTTTCAAAGGATAACTGGAGTGGCCAATGAAAAACGACATTGCTGATCAGTTTCAGGCTTGTCATGAGATTCAGACGAATGCTACATGACCCTGGACTTTCTATGTACTAGTGGGATGATCCCAGCTTTACATTTCAGACAGTGTCGACATAACCTACTTAGTCTAAGATGTGGTCGGAATATGGCTTCTGCGGTCTGACTGGTTGAATGTTCAATTCATTGAAAAATTAGTCGGAAATGTATCCAGTGTATCTTATACACCGAGGATCAAAACTATTTCGATCAATGCTCCATCATCTTCCCTTAGACACATTATAACCATTAGTGTTCTTGGAAGAGGATAAACTGTGAAACATTTTCTCAGTCTCAGGTTCTGTTGATTTTATGCTTCCTTTGAAATCTTTGAACACTTCAAGGTTCCAATCAATCGCTTATTCCGATAAGCGAAGCCATATTTGTCAAACCATTTGGCAAATATCATGAAGCATAACTAATCGTGTTCTGTTCAAATATTCGAGCAATACACAGTAACTTATGTGTTTGTTGCTCAAAATCTTAATACCTTTACATCTCTATGTAACTTTATGACTTTGTTAATATTGTTCAAGACATACAATCATCACCTGACTCCAAGTCAGCTGATTCCAAAATCCTATCCATTGGATCTTTGGGCGATTCCTTTCTTGCCACAATTAATTTTATTAAGCACTCAATTCATCACGTGACTTTAAGTCAAATGATTCCAAAGTCCTGTCCAACTGGACCTTTGGTTGAAGTGATTCTCATAAAATTCACTTTAACAATCATAAAGAACACAATATATAAGTCCAATCCCATTGGATGTTTCAACATTCAAGTTATTACCATTTACGTCATCAACACATTCACACAACATTTCGAGGACAATTAAAACAACCATTTTTAAGGAAAAATTTCATTAAACCAGAATTATCCTCAGAACAATGTACAATGCGAATCTATGTTAAATGTATCTATAAACCAATAACAAGAACAGATATCTAGCTTAACTCCAAAAATGCACGAGCTCCATATCTAATCTGAATATGCTCCTGTGCGACAACATCCCGCATCCTACAGAGTCCGTGCATACAGAGCAAATGTGAGAAACACATCCTGTATCAAGGAAATGAGGATCAGGTATTCTGAGTTTTAAGATATTACTGAGTCTGCCAAACAGTTTGGCTTTAGAGCATTTTTCCAATCTTTCTGTGACTGTGTCCCACCTTATGGATTCCCAGTTTGAAACATCGAACAATCGGTCCAGACGATCTGGATCATTTCTTGATGCACCTTAATACTGGACTCAATCCTGAAGCAGCTGAATTAATGGAACTATGCTTCTCCATGAACGATTCATATAGAGTCGACATTGAATGCACTTCCACGATTGTCTTATCCGGTTACCCTTTCTGTTCATCTGGACGAACAGATCAGCGAGTTGAGCTAATGCTTAACTCCCGATCCCAAAGGGAAACCAGTTTTATACTGTTCGCCTATGTATCCCTCAATCTCGGGAACACGCAAACTGGTGCTACTTCCTTCTAGCTTGCATCTTCAAGCTCTTTGAAGATCCTAGTTCGTTCTCCTTTTTCAACCAGTTCTCGGAACCTTTCCTCAACTAGCTGTGCTAACTTATCAGACCCCTGGAATTCTAAATCCCTGCGGAACTCGGGGTTAATGATTAATAGCATAAGGCAACGAACTTCCTTGGATTCAATAGTCAAGGAGTCATGCTCACAAGCTGTGGTGTGATGCCATGTTTGGGAGCGGACACTCAGTTTGATATGGTTCCCCAGCAAAACTAAGAACCATTCTCTAATTGCAAAACCGTATCACATAGTTCAGGCCAGTCAGCCTTACCATACTAAATAGGTGCTTTCTGAAGCTCTCAGAAATGGGTGAAGGAGGAGAAGAAGGAGAAAGACACTTTCTTCAGACATATATAAAATTTGAATTTATTCGTTTAATTAATCCTTTTAAATAATTACCCAATTTATTATTTAACAAGGCTAGGACCCAAAATACCCCAACTATGCTGTGAAGAGGGATGCCGTAGTCACAACACAGTGGTCATTAAGGTAGATAACTTTTATCAATTTCAGTCTTATGAAATTCCTAGATCTCTGAGACTCATTGAACTATTCAATGGCATGTTTAATCTCGGATATGCCCCACCGTTTGTGACTGGGATGCCGAGGATCACAAACCGGGTGTGAATAACCATGCAAATTAGCTTGGTACTCTCGGGGTCCATTATCATCTCAAATTGATGTGCCGGTTAACCACACACGCTCCATCAACAATGATAACACCCGAGAAACCCATTGCCACTCTTTATGAACCCCCATTGGTGTGCCGGTAACCCACACACGCTCCACCAACGTTTCATAAAGTGCAATGTGCAATTTCATGGGTTAGCATCAAATTCACATTTTTTTATCCTAAAGTAACTAGATTGGGTTTTGTTCAAGGTTCTAGTACTTTCAATTATAGCATTATACTTTTAAGAGGCTTAACGGTTCTATCAAACCCGTTCGGCTAACGACACTCGACTGGCCAGGAGAGCGGTGGGTAAGAGTGGATACCCATTAGACTAACATTTTATAGTCAGTCGCCTTATACCCTCTTTATAGGACAGTTTTGTGAATGAGGCCTACTTGCGGTAAGACTAACCAATTTTCTTATATATAAATAATTAACTTTTAATCATAAATATATAAGATATATTTTAATCTTATTAAAATATTTTAGAATTAATTTATTCAGAATTTTCGCTAATTTATTCTAATTTTTCGAAAATTTTAAATTAATCCTTTGAGCTGATTTAATTTATCTTTTAATTAACAATTAATTAAATTAATTAAATCTAAGATAGATATTATAAATTAATCAAATTAATTTTCTATCTAATAACCCTAGTTGGTCGAAATTTGCATGCAAGGCAATTAGGGTTCCAGTTATTCAATTTAGTAAACTACCAAAAATAACAACCAACTAAACAAGGCAAGCAAATCAAAAGGGGAAACAAAGGGTGGCGGCTAGGGTTAGGAAACCCTAGCCTAGATTTCGACCAAAAACCATTCCAAGGAGTGTTTTTCGCAAAAACACTCATGACACAAACAATTTATGCAGTTTATATCAATCACAAGAAAACAGCCTACTCTCTGATACCACTGAAGGGTTTTCTAGCAAACAATGAACACAAATAATCCTATGGTTCACATGCAACCCTAGAAAGATCTATGTTTTCTTCTATGAAGATAATAAACTATAACCTAAAGGCCAACAATAAATTCTAAAGATTAAAACAAGAATTACCAACCTTTGAATCTTGTTCTTGAAGCTAGCAGCACAAGTGTCCTGCCTCAGATGCAAGTCATACCCACAGCAATGGAGAAGACAGTTCAGCAGAGTTTATCTTGATGTAAATGGCGCAGGTTTTAGGGTGGCCAGGTGCCTCCTTTTATAGCCTCCTAGGGTTACAGCTGAAACCCTAAGGAGCCTCCAAATGGGCAAGCCTGCTGACCATTTGGACAAGGCTTTCCTTAACCCTAATTAGGGTTTCGAGATCCTTGTGGTGACACCACAAATCTCGCCACCTTTAACCCCTATCCACTGGCCAGCCTTTTATTCAACTATTGAATAATTACAAAACCAGTCCCTGCACTTTTAATTAATTAATTTAATCACTAAATTAAATCCAATTAATTCTTGATTAAATCTCAATTAATTATTATAGTTTCTAATTAATATATTAACACTTAAATATATTAATAAACCATTTAATTAATTCTATTGATTTATTACACAATTAATAAATCAACCTTTTACTCTACTGAACTCTATCCTGACCTCCAGCTATGAGGGCAACCCAAATGGACTTTGCTTCAATCAATAAGATAAATATAGTTGTAAAGTCATGGCTTAGACACCTAATCCAACAAATTATGCATTGATTGATGCATGATATTATTGTGAATATATGTATGAATGTTGAATAAACTCGTTAGTTTCAACATCAGATTTTGTTCAGAATTCAATCAATAAAATTGAATTATCTGTTGAATATTTTTTACTTTCAGAATTCAATCAATACAACGTAGAATATCTAAATCGTTATATTATTTATATAATAGATCATTACAAACATAACAACAACTATTCATAACTAGACCTAAACATTAGGAAATCCTTCAATGTATCAACTTGATTTGACATCAAAATCTTGACTTGTTCTATTTTATTTTGTACATCCTTCATTGTATCGATCTCGCTGTTGATGTACTCAATACGCTCTTTGTAGAAGTATTTTGGATAGAAGGGCGGCATCGATTCTTGATTTTTCAACAGGAAAGATTGAACAGTAAATCTTGATTCTATATGGCATCGTAATGATACCATATGGAAATTTGCATCATGAATCATATCCCTTCTGCTCCTCTCGTAATCCCTTGCGTATGAGCAAACTCGATCAAAATTACTAACATTAACTTGATACATGGAATACGTGAAAAGTGAAGGAAAAAAGCCTTGATACGGAATGAAATTTGTTAACCGTATCTAATCTCCTGATATGTATGCTATTTATATTACTAAAATTTTTTTTAAATATGGCGTGGGATTGTAAAAGAAAGGAACCCTAAATGTATATAATGAATAACATATAATAAATGAAGTAATTAATTATAACAACCACATATTTACCAAAGGAGATATTGTAATAAATTCAAAATATAAACCACGGCTAATGATACTTTAAGGTGTTTTAAAACTAATCTAGTACAAAATCAGTCAATAATTAATCTTCATTATGTGACATCTATATGAAGTCACAATTACATTAGATAAGGATTTGAAGACAATGATTTGATTGCATTAAAGAACAATATTGGAGACGCACTTGAGCTTAACTTGTAACCATCATCGGATGTTTCTGCAACATCAATTATTTTGTTAATGTGTTTAACTCTTTTTCTCTCTTTTTGATTAGGTATGAGATTTTGTGATTCTGTCTTTCTTGTTTTTTCATCATAGTTGGTACCCCTTTTCCTCATCTTTGCATTTGTTTCATTTACATGTAATCCTGCTAGGCCTTCAATAATTTTCTCTATAGAACCTGATTCTAACACATTGAAGACAATCATTGAAAAAACATAATAAATGACATTTGATGATATGAAATTGTTATATCACATAATATTTTTGTATAGCACCTTAACATAGAAATAATATAACATTTTTGACATAAAAACATTATAATCTTAGTCTTTAACATTTCTTCATTGTGATCATGTTTGTTCATGGGTGGATCAATTGTTCAAGGATAGAATTCTAGTCAACTTAAGTTTTCAAATTCTAAAATGAATAATGCTTGCATTTAAAATTAGATTATTTCTGTTATGAATATTAAAATTTTAATAAATTCATTAACATAGTTCATAAAAAGAATGTATTAATTTCAGAATCTTATTGTTGAACACTACTTCATGGTTATAATACTTTGTTATGGGGAGAACAATTGTTGATTGGTAGAATTCTAGTTAATGTCATGTATCACATTATAAAATAAATAATTATTAGATTTAAAACAGAATTTATTCTGCTATGAATTTTAACATTTTAATGAAATATATTACATATTTCACAACAGAATGTATTGATAGTTTCACTAATTTCATAATGCTAGGTAGCTAATTCATAGCAGAATATATGTATTTTAAAAAGACAACCAACTGAATATGAAGTATTGTTATGTTTGTAAAAAAAAAATGATTCTGATATGAATTTTAATATTTTAATGAAATCGTTTACATATTTCACAACAGATTGTATTAATAGCTTCAATAATTTAATGATGTTAGGTATCTAATTCATATCAGAATATGTGTATCTTAAAAAGACACCAACCTCTATATAATTATTTTAGTTCTATTAAGAATATAATTAGGTACATGATTTTGATCATCCAACTTGTAATTCATGAATAGCATAATACAAAACATATAGTTGAAGAAAATCGTTTGATGTGTATTCCTCATAGAAATACGTCTTTATGTTTAATAGGATTAAAAATGTATGTATCAGATTTTATAGACAATTACACAACAAAATAATAGAAAAACATAATGAATAACATCAACTATTTGTTGTTGTAAAAGATTTTCAATAAACATGTAACTTAAAATATTACATAACCATCGGTTTGAGATTGAAAGAATGTAATGGAACATGTTGGGATATGTTATACCCATCGAAGAAAATAATCATAAACATATTAACTGGTAAGGAGATTCATTACAGATATATTAAATCAATAATATTTCAGCATCAAGAATTAAATATTTTTCGTAGATTCAAACACGATAAACCATCGAACTAACCTGTTCGTTAGCTGGGTTGTCGATTTCATATTCATCGTCATCAAGTATAATCGTAGTGGAAATGTTGTGTCTAAACATTATTCCAAAGTCTTCACTTTGTTTGTTTGCAGATCTTTTTTGTATATTTGTATTGTTATTCGATATTGAGTTTAAAAGCAGCGAATATTTTTTTTGAAAGTTTAGTAAAATTTTAGTTTTATAACTTTCGCGGTTAAATAAAAGATTTTGAATTCAGGTTGTTTGTTATTGAATTCACACTAATTACGATATTATGATCAATAAGTAAACGCTAATTTAACGGTTTCCATATTAATTTACGTTTAAACTGACTGAATTACCCTTCCGTGTTTAAATATTATTGGTTTAAGATTTTTTTTAATTACGGAAATTTTGGAATAATCGTGATCATTGATATTTACCATCTAAAGGCCAAAGATAGTTCTCACGGTTCACACAAAATACTTAGTTCTTATTTGAACCTAAGCATATATATATATATATATATATATATATATATATATATATATATATATATATATATATATATATATATATATATATATATATATATATATATATATATATATATCCTATCCTAATAAATAAGTAACTTAAAGGCACATGTCATCTCCTCATTGAATTTGCCACATGTCATTTTCTTGTATTTTTTATTTTCTTTAAATAAAATTGATTGGTTACACGTTTAATTCCTTGATTCTCTCTTCCGTTCCCCTGTTTACACAGACTCCTTGATTCTCTCTTCGGTTACCACTAATTTGACTAATCCAATCTTAACTTGACACCGACCTTGAAGCTCATATAGATTAGATACAGAGTAAGTCTCGGCACACACAAATCACAGCCAAGAAAGAAAATAGAGAGAAGAAATAGCGAGAACTTGAGAGACTGAGAGAAAAGTTTTTGTCTAAGCGAATCGGGAAGACGGGAAGGAGGTTGTGGCTGGAACGAGGCTTGATCACGTAAACGAGAACCTTCCTCATTCTTTCTCTTCTCTTTTTTGATGCGTAGAACTTGGAATCGGCATCCACAAATCACAACATCTATATAGGTGTCTCTTCCCCCTTATCCTTCATACTGATGTATTTACTTGGAATCGGCATCCACAAACACTTTACCACTTAGGTTTTCAAGTAATTCCCCATAACAGTAGTCGATTGTTTCTGGTGATGATCTCACAATTGCAAATTTATACTGAATTGTGTGTTTTATTGTGTTCGTTGATTTTGAAAAACATAGCAAAATCAATCCAATTTTACTTTTTTGCTTGCAGGAAAATAACGAGATATCGCTATTTCAGTAATGCTTGGAATTTCTCTTTCTCGCTTAGTATCACCTACTAATTTACTTACGTCTTCTCCAAGGTTCGATTGATATTCTCTTATGCTATAATTCCTTTTCATTTATATATCCAGAGATAATATGTTGTTTAAACATTAGTTTACAAAATTAGTTCTTTTTGTTGATGTAGATTTTGCTCTAGAAGCAGACTGGTTGTAAAAATGGCAGCAACTACAACTCTAAACCATGGAAAATCCATTGAATCTGCTATATTGAAGCCTCCTGTGCACCCAACTTATCATCTGAACGGTGTCATTAAGCTTGCCCTTTCTGAAGATTCTGGAGATAAAAGTCCACTATTTGTTGATATTTTTAGTCATGTTGTTACAATTTAATTATTTGAAAACCATGTACATTGAAGTTGTAGTTAATGTGAGTAAATGAAGAAAGCATTGCTTCATCAAAACTACATTAAATATCACACTGACTTTGCGGGAATACTTAAAATTAGCAAACATGTGATTTTTTTTTTTGTGATTTTGAATGTAGGTGATGTGACTTGTTTGGCAAATATACCAACTGAAATGGAAGTTGAAGCCTATTTTCTAGCCAAAGATGATGGAATCATTGCAGGAATTTCACTTGCTGAAATTATATTTAACGAAGTTGATCCTACATTAAAGGTATTTCACTAAAAAATATCTTCACCAAAATATATAATTACTTCTATTAAATTCACCAAATGTTAATAATTTTGCTGTTCAAATTTTATCAGGTGGAATGATACAAGAAATACGGAGATTGTGTTACTAATGGGCTACAAAATGGCAAACAAAAAAAATTTATTTTGATATTAATTAATAACTAAAACAATTTATATCATCTTTGAACATTTTAGGAAGGGCGTACAACATTCTGATAGCCGAAAGAGTTGTTTTAAGTTTTACGCAAAGAATGAGTGGCATTGCCACACTCACAGAGGTATAAAACTTAATAATAATATACAAACCATTAGAAAAAAAAGAAAATAATATTTTTCGTATTTTTATTCGTTATAGGCTATGGCAGAGGCCGCTTCTCCTGCGTGCATATTGGAAACAAGAAAAACTGCACCAGCATTACGTTTGGTGGATAAGTGGATGGTGTAGTTTACTTTTTTACCCTTTGACTTTATCTAAATAAACCCTTAATTTACCTATGATTTTTTTACTAACATGTCAACAGGTATTGATAGGTGGAGGTAAAAATCACAAAATGGGTTTATTTGATATGGTGATGATAAAATACAATCATATTTCCATATATGTAAGTGTCTCAAATGCCCTTAAATTCGTTGACCTTTATTTGAATAAAACAATCTAAAAATGGGTTTTGAGATAATAATTAATTTAAATGAGTATCTGGATTAAGTTAAAACCCATTTTTAAATGTTTTTGTATTGAACAGGTGGAGACAAGGACATTTGAGGAAATACATGAGGTGTTAAGTTATGCTTCTGAAATAAAATGTGTTTGAGTAGAGTAATGTTGGATAATATGGTTGTGCCTCAAGGACTCAAGGTGATGGAGATGTTGACGTGTCAATGCTAAGTTGTGGATATAATTAATGGGAGGTTTGAGACTGAGGTTAAAAAATGTTAGATTTTAAAAAAAAATGAAAATGTGGATACGGGAATTTTATATTTTCGTGTAAAAATTAAAAAAGAGGCGTCTGGAAATGTTACATTGGAAACGGTACACAATATTGTACTTTCAATTTTTTCTCGTATATTGTCGTTATACTCTAAATAACTCACCTAATTAAAGTACAATGTCATAATGAACGGATCAATGAAAGTAGGTTGCTATATCTTGCATTTAACATGATTCTTGAATTTGATTTTCAGGAGTAGGTGGCTATGGTCATGATTTATGCCTCAGTCTTCGGTCTTACTGGTTAAAGGACTCTTATCTATATGGAGGAGTTGGAACCGGTAAAACCATGTTGATGGATTTATTTTATGATCAATTGTAAGAATAATATCACATGTTTATAAATTTGTTATGTTGGTTTAGAATTTTGATATTGTATCAGTTGGCCTTGCAATTGGAGGAAAAAAAGGATTCATTTTCATGACTTTATGTTGAACGTTCATAGTCGTGTGCAGGTCAAATGATTACTTTATGAATACCATTTATATGTATTTTATTAATTAATACACTTTATACGGAAATGAATAAATTGGGACACATATAGGTCATATCTATTTTACTTTAAAAAACACAGTGAGTTAATAAATGATGTCTGGAAATAATATTTGAGAAAATGGAGGAAGAACTCGGAAGATTGAATGACAAAATAAATATGTAAGTTAGAAGTTAATCGGGAAAAATTAAAATATTTTATTAGGTCGTACTTTCTGCATTAAGTCAAAAAGAAACATTCATATATACCTTACTTGATTAAGTCTTGTCCCGATTAAGTCTATTAAGTCGAAAACCAAAATCATCTATTTTGTCTAGAATCGTTATAGAAAGAGGTACACTTTTACATTTGAAGTCAAACTAACTGGTTATGTGTTGAGTGTGAAGCCACTCTTGTGGTTTGTCAAAGATTGTTAGGTGAAAGTTTGAATGAATATTTTCAAAGGTAGGAAGATTTGGTAGCCTCTTTTGTTGAAGGCAATATCTTCCTTGTTCATATTGAATTTCATTCACATTCTCATGCTTATAAATACAAGGCTGCATAACTCACCCAATGTGCCACACCACAACAATGTAGTTGAATATAAACTCCTAGTTACCCACCGTGGACGTAGGTCAGTTTTGGACCGAACCACGTTAAATTCTTGTGTTCTTAATTTGTGAGCTGAGTGTGTGAGTTTAGTGTTCGTATGCTAAGTGTCTCGATCCTAACAAGTGGTATCAGAGCCTTGGTATAGCTCCAGAGGGTGATTTTCTGTTTTTGGGTCGAAAATATTTTGTCTCAAAAACGATTATGGTTTACGCCGTTGGAAAGGTCTCGTTCCGCAGATTCCAAAAATATATTTTTTCGAATTTTTTGAGCGTCGGAAGACCTCCAAATCACCCGTCAAAGTTGGTCAAAACTCGCCGGAAAAACCAGTTCGCCGGAGAAGATGACACTGTAGCACCGGAGTTTCGCCGGAGAAGACGACACTGTAGCGGTACTGTAGCAGTTCATGTAGCGGTACTGTAGCAGTTCATGTAGCGGTACTGTAGCGCCGGAGAAGACGACACTGTAGCAGTTTCAGAAATTGCAAAACAGTCCCTGAAGTTCCAGAAAATTGCAGTTTGGTCCCTGAACTTCAGGAAAAGTGCAGTTTAGTCCCTGAACTTCAGGAAAATTACCGTTTGGTCCCTGAACTTTAGAAAAAGTGCAGTTTAGTTCCTGAACTTCAGGAAAATTGCAGTTTGGTCCCTCAACTTTGTCAAAGTCGCAAAACAGTCACTCAAACATTTGTTTTGGGCAGTTTAGCCAGAAAATAATTTGGGTGGGGATTATATTTTGCAAATAACGAGCCAAGAACAGTTAAATCAAAATTCTATTTAATCGGTGAAGAACAGTTGAACTCAGAAGAAATTTAAAGAAATCAAAAACCAGTGCCAACAGCGTTTGTCGGGTTTTATCGATTCAGTTTAAATTTTCAGTTTCTGATTCTGAGTTCGGTATTCCACTGTAGTTTAAATAGGTTGATTATTTAACAGAGTTCAGAAGAACAGTCGTTAAGTTCAGACAAGACTTCGTTTAGTGAAGATTGAAAAGTTGGTGGAAGACGCAGATTGAGGCATTATGTGTCAGAAAGTTCAAGATGTGGTATTGGTAAAGGGAGAAAATTAGAGAATTACAGAAGATCAGACGTTCAGACAAATCCAGCGATGATCAGAGTTTCAGGGGTTCAAGAACAGATCATGGGATGAACAGATCAAGTAATTAAGAGAAAATCCGTTTTCGGTAGATCCAGCAGTGATTAGAAATTCAGCAGACTTAGGTGTAATCACGGGATCAGAAAGTTCGGTGTTATTCATGACGTTGAGGTGTGGACATTCTTTAGAGTCGATGTCCAAATAGAGGAAATTCTGCTTCTGAGAATGTGCTTGGGTTTGATGCATTGGGACTCAGTGGAAGGCAGTGAAGACTCTTGGGTCAAGAATTCTGGTGCTTCATTTCACGCTACCCACAGCAGTGAAGCACTGCAGAATCTGAAAGTTGGAGACTTTGGAAAGGTAAGACTTGTGAACGATGAATCTTCGCTGTATATGGTCGGATTATCGTCTGAGGGAGTGACCGTCCCAGTTCAGAAGAGAAACAAAGTCCGGTTCACAGAATCTCATGGGCAGAAGAGGGTGACCTTTTGCAAGTAGGAAGCCTAGAGCTACAGGTAAGATTCAGGTTGAACGAGCGTGAAAGGTTCAGAAAAATCAGTCGAAGGATATTGTGGCAATAAGAGCACAGAGTATTGTTTCATTTGCAGGGTTTTGCAACAGTGTGAGCATAGGTCGTGTTTCAATCATAGGTCGAGGACGACAGTGGATTTAGAACCAGTTTTCAGCTGTAAAAGTCTCTCCGGTTTTGATAACTTGCTAAATATGGAGAGTGTTGTTGTTTGTTCTCAGATTGTTCCAGGATTCGGTAGTTCGTTTTCAGTGGGAGCCGATAGGGACAGAGAACGGGTCAAGGGCAGTTTAAGTCATGACGAACATGTTGAAACTCATGGGAGTTTTAACGGGCCTTTCAGGTTAACTGATGAAAAGGCCGTGGTAACTAAGAAGGAGTTTACGGAAATACAAATGCACAGTTGAAGCACAGGTGAAGATTGTTCCATGGCTTCAAGTGGGAGATTGTTGAGTGTGAAGCCACTCTTGTGGTTTGTCAAAGATTGTTAGGTGAAAGTTTGAATGAAGATTTTCAAAGGTAGGAAGATTTGGTAGCCTCTTTTGTTGAAGGCAATATCTTCCTTGTTCATATTGAATTTCATTCACATTCTCATGCTTATAAATACAAGGCTGCATAACTCACCCAATGTGCCACACCACAACAATGTAGTTGAATATAAACTCCTAGTTACCCACCGTGGACGTAGGTCAGTTTTGGACCGAACCACGTTAAATTCTTGTGTTCTTAATTTGTGAGCTGAGTGTGTGAGTTTAGTGTTCGTATGCTAAGTGTCTCGATCCTAACATTATGTACTTCAAAAACCGTTTAGACTAATATTACATATGAATGAAGTTAGTATTAATTTAATACAAAAACGATATTGCTTATGATTATTTAAAACAATTTATTTGACTTCAAGTTCTTTTGGAATGCAGAGGCACAAAAGGGGTATCCGACCCCCTAAAAGTCGTTGCAGGCGAGATTTCTCATGAATTTATTTACTATGCTTAGATGAATTCATGGTACGTAATGACTACTATACCCTTCAATTAATTCCGGTTTTGTGTCTACCTATCAATCATTTTTTTACTAACAGGTTAATGATGTAGCCGATGTTTTGATATCAAACCGCTTATTTAAAAATATTTTTAGTAATGGTGCCGTAAGTCATTAAAATTTTACAAATTTACTTTTATAAACATGCCTTTTCTTTTTTCAATGAAAATAATTGAAAGGTGATTTATTTTGTCTTTATGATGCCAAGTATAGATACTCGTGGCTACAACAACTATGCTCCTAATAACCTTTATGAACACGGATTGCAAAGAGATTTTTTTCTACCCTTCATATCCATATTGAATGTAACATATTAACCATTTACTCATATCCCGTAAAACTTGCAATGTTTGACTTATCAATCATTATTAATAAAATATTTAAAATACCCTTTATAATCTCATGGATGCAGGATAGATGCATAGTACATGAAATCAGTTCGTCTGTAGATTATAGGAGAAGAACCTCGATAAATGACTCTTTACACCTCACGTGTCGTTTTCTAGAAAGGAAGAAAAATTGAGATTTCTTCTCTCATCTAAAAATGTAATGTGGGAAGACGTGGACACACTCTTTCTCTCTCTCTCTCTCTCTCTCTCTCTCTCTCTCATTTACTAAAAAAGAAGTATTAAATTTTGAACCGAGTGGAAGGGTAAATTTGAGATCAAGTATTACCCGAACAAAAGGAATAATTTGGTTACAAAGTTAAGATGGTGTCTTTTTTATTTAATGGACTAAATATGTGAATAGTTTGATCAATATGTATAGTAGCTACTATGAAATCTTATTGTCTCAACATGATGTACTAAATATGTGTTTTTGTATCATCCCGTGTAATATATTTTCTGTAGTTTGAATTCTGAAACTAACATTTTCTTATATCATCCCGTGTAATACACGGGTCTTACAACTAGTATATATATATATATATATATATATATATATATATATATATATATATATATATATATATATATATATATATATATATATATATATATATATATATATATATATATATATATATATTTGTGTGTGTGTATGTATGTATATGTATGTGTGTGTGTGTGTGTGTGTGTGTGTGTATATATATATATATATATATATATGTGTGTGTGTGTGTGTGTGTGTGTGTGATCTTGTATTAATTCAAAATCCGGTAAGAACCTCGAAGACAAATTTGGACTTTAATATTGAAAAATGGATGGATTAGATTCAATGTGAAAAAAATGACACATTTTAAAAGTTTGAGTGTTAATTGTCTAAATATCAAAACTATTGGGTGGATAATAGAAATTAGGGAGGGTAATATGTAATCTGGACGATCCTCCGGCCATATTGCGACACTCGTCACATATGGTTTGCTGAGTTTTTTTATTCTTCCCTCTTAGTTTTTTTTTTCAATAACTTTTTTTCTTTGTAAAAAATTCTAAAAAAACCAAAGTGTTAAAATTTAATTCTCTACAAAACGGTCATCATCATGAAATTTTGAAAAAAACAATTATTTTTTATTTTTTATTTTTTATTTTTATAAAAAATCAAAAAATTAGAAAACTTCTTCAAAAATTATGAAAATTTAAGAGATCATTCTAGACATCATATTAGTAAGTTGTATGAATCAAAACTTATTGTAATATAAAATATTAAGAAACAAAATATGTTTTACGATTCAAACTATTATGAAACAAACTTTTTATGAATCAAAACTTATTGTAATCTAAAATTATAATAAATCAAACTTATGCCGATTCAAAATTTAAAATGATCCAAAAATGTGTCTGAAGTTTTATAATCCAAATGTTATTAATCAAAATGTTATAATTCAAAATATTATGATCCAAAAAATAATGAATTATAAATGTTACAAGATGGAAGATTGTCATCTTTAAAAAATATTACGATCTTAAATTATATGGTTCAAAATATTATGATTTAAAATATTATATGATAAAAAATGATAATGTAAGACCCGTATCCTGATTATAACATATACTTAAAATAAGAGTGTTAGGAATTATATGGTCATTGGTAATTATAAAGCTAAGAAAAACTTTAGTTACAATTTCATATGAAAATCAGCATTTTGTGTCGTTTTTAGAAAAATCATAATTAATTCTAGAAAAATCGTTTGGACCTCAAACCAGTGCACAAAGTTTACAAATTGAGTCTAGTACAATTACCAAAAATAATAGTAAGCTTGAAAATGACATTATCGATGGTAAAAAATGCAATCTTTACTGATTAGTTCGGAATTGACAGATTAGATAGTCTGTTTTAAAAAATTCATAATAAATCATAGAAAAATCGAATAAATACGTAAAATACATCCCTGGAAAGGTATTGAGATAAATTTCTGGAATATCAAATTAAAACGTGAATTTCATGGGTTTAAAGTCGGCTAAACCAGTCTTGAACAGACTGATTCTAGAAGGTATTAATTTCAACAAAGTTATATTATTAAAATCTTTTGTCAAAAGTGTCATGCCATTTTTTATTCAAGAATTCAAGTATAAATACCCCTCAAAACATCTCATAAACCACACAACTAAATCCCAATCCAATATATAGAGGTTTCTAAGCACTAGAGTGTAAGCAAGTGAGCGGAAGAAGCTCGAAAGCCTAACGAAGGAGTTATAGATTCCGACGACTGGTCATAAGGTAACTACAAACCTTTCTATAGCTTAATTAGGTATTGTAAAATAGTTTTTGTTAAGAAGTAGAATATTTAATAAGTATAACATATGTTATATTATACTAGTTTCTAACAATAGTAAACAAAAACCTTAAAATGTCGTTATTATAACAATTCGTAATTTCCGAAAATAATACCGATTGATTTACTTACGAGGACGGTGACTAGGCCGATTACTTGGGATCTGGTTGTTGGATTTTCCGAAAGGCTAAAATGCTGAAAGGATCCTGCCACCCCATCTAATCTTCTACCTGGCCGTTCTTTACTTGATAAATCATGGAGTATCATATTGGAATTATTGAAGGGTTTAATGATGCGACTATAATATAGTTAAGGATTAAGAAATGATAGATTTATTATTATGTTAACAGTTAAAGTTGAAAGGAAATACAAAGGCAAGAAAGATAAACGATATAATCAACTACAATCAGGTGAGTCTTCTCATTATACTATAGGTGATATTGCATGCGTAGGAAGGAAGATATGTTAGACTAAGGTGATCTTACCTGTTATGATAATTGTATGAATTATTGCTATGATAATGATTGTTTGTGGACGGAACGGGATAGCCCGCGAGCCAATAGGCGGAACGGGAATAGCCTGCGAGTCATTAGACGGAACGGGAAAAGCCTGCGAGTGATAAGACAGAACGGGAACTGCCCGTGAGTCTTCAGGCGGAACAGGGATAGCCCGTGAGTCTCACAGACATATAAATGGTTATTGTGTGTTGTATGTTATGTGATGGATCGTATGGTATTTTGAGGAACTCACTAAGCTCCGTGCTTACCCTTTCCCTATATAAACTACTGTTTCAGGTACATCAGGTACAATGGATGGCAAGGCGTGACGTGTATACACTGTGCTGCTTCATTGGAAGACTGTTTTTGAATTAATATTCCGCTATATTGTGATTTCGTTAACTTCTGTTAATCCTGGGGTGTTTTCATTAAACTTATAAGTTATGGAATTTTATGAAAATTAATTAAGTGGCTTTTCTTATATTGAAGTTTTCGTTTAAAAATTTTTAAATTTACTCAAAAATTTTGGGATGTTACAAGTTGGTATCAGAGCACAGCTTGAGAGAATCAGGCTCACTTAGTGAGTTCTGGACTCAAGTTGAGGCTTAAGAGTTTTCTTAAAACATTTTTACGAAAGAAAGATGTTTTATGAAGGGTGAACTGAAGACACAGTGTGTACCGCCAGCCGACGCCAGTATTAGAAAAGGGTTAAGTATTTAATATTCTGGATGTTAAAAAAACATATGATATATGTTTGCTGAAATGCCTGGTAGAGATCACACATTGTTGTATTATTATCTGCTATTTGCTAATAGAACTGTATGCTAGTGCCGATAGGTTGCTTAGAGATTTCCACTAAGTTGTATACAATATGGACTGAATAGTCATAGAATGTGTGAGTTGACCTTATTGCATGTTCCTTGTTTGGTTGTTGCCTTAGGGAAGATTCTCTTATTTGAAAGACTGTTTAGTTCGATATTGTATACAACTACGTTCGCGAAACAATCTGTCATCACTGGAGGAAGTTCCGTCTTAGTTAGAATAGCAGGGTAGGGGTGGGATTACAAATATTCCTAGAAGGGTTGACATATGCCTTGTAAGGGCATATGTGTTAAAATTATCGGTAAGAAGCGAATTGGATATTTCGAGACGGGTCTTGGAACGAACATGGATAGGTGTGGAAGGTAGTAGTAGAGCTCCTACTATCGAAAGCACAGGATCTGCGTTTGAGTCGGGAGTTCGTCACAAAGGATCCAAGGAGCTGAGTATGTGAGTGTCTAGCATAATTAACTTAAATGCTAGTGTAATGTGGTAAACTTTTATCCATTCGATTTTTGAATGTTGATTGTGAGGTTCAGTAGGAACAATTAAGATGCGATCATACCAGTTTGGTTGGACCGATCATGCTTAAGTTGATTACTGAGCTTAAAGACTGTTGAAAGGGAAAATGCCAAAATGCTATTGTGGTAGCTATTTTTCATGCAACTAATGGGCGCACAAGTCAGACAGGGACTAGAGGATGCAAGGGTGAGTTTTCCAACTCACGGTCAAAAAGGTACAAGCGACGCCTGAGATGATGGCGGGTATTTTTGAGTCAACTTTGTACATGCCTAGTGCTGTGTAATAGTGGGGCTACCTACCCTAGTATTGATCTTGCTTGAGTTATTGATCAGGTCGTGTGGGTTGAGAGTTTGGATCACTCACTCGTGATTGAGGTAACTGACGATAGAGGTGTTGACTAGGGTCGCAAGCGGATGACTAACATATTGTGGTTGATGTAAACGTCTTTACATTATTGAAACATGTTTATTGAGATAGTGTTTGCCCCCGATGCAAGTTGTTGGCTGAGCAGAGTAGGCTTGTTTTTCGTTCGAGCGTAAGGGCTCGTAAAAAAATGTTATAAATCGAATAAACAGACTTGGACTTTAGTCCAAGTGGGAGAGGAATACAAAATTAAGGGAACAACATGAATATTATATTGAATCGATGAAATTATTAAAATTATAGTAACACGTCGATATGTTTAATTCATTACTACAACTTTATATTAATACATTAAGAAAAGTTTACAGAACTACTAAACTGGAGAATCAGAAAGAAGCGAGAGAATATCTTCTACACTCCACTCTTTGTCATCATTAGGTTGACTTGTACCTCTCGAGGATTTGGAAGTGGTATGCTTTCAGTTATTGGAGGAGGAGCTCCAAGGTATCGGGTCTCGATAGGGTTGGAAACTGTAACCCCATGATTAGGGGCTAAATATTGACTCATTTGGGGCGTGTGTAAGTAGGGCAGTGATGAGGAAGGGCTCTAATTCGGAACCAGTTGGGGGTAGCTATAAGAAGGAGGAAAACAGGCTAGGTCACCTACAAAGCCTCAAAAATTCTCCTCACTCGAAGACTCAAGTAAACCAGGGTTAATACTACTCATACCAGAATTAGATGGAAGAGATTGCTGCTGTGTATGAGTTCTTGATGAAGTTTCCCCCTTTTCCTGAATTTTTCTTTTCCTAAATACAACCTTATGAGCAGCTTGTATTAGCTTCTTTGTGCCGTCTGTTAGACCCGATTGTGACCCTTCAATTATTGCTTCTTTTTCTTTTTTTAGGTTGGGTATTAAATCTCCCGATAATTCTGTTGCCTCAATAAATTCATTACCAAATTCCTGTGGCACAAATAACTTTAGTAATTTCAACCTTATGATATAAAGGAATTAAAAAAAATGTAGTTCTTTACCTCAGCACGATCAATAAGGGTTTGCAAACTCGTAAGTTGTCGTTGGGGCCAATGATTGATACCTAATTCTCTACAGCGTTTTTTTAATTGTGTCGTTCCAATGTTGAGTTCCTTCGCAGCTTTCTCAATTGGTTCGTTAAAGTGTTCAGCTATTATTTCCCTACTTAATAAATGTCTGAAACCTCTTCCACTGCCACCTGCTATGTTTTCTGAACTAGAAGGTTCAAATCCAATTGTATTGTTATCATTCTGGATCATTTGAACATGATCCTGATTTTCTGACCCAAAGATGGACATTGATTCATCAAAATTAGTGGCCTCTATCGGTAATAATTGTTGGTTTTCAACTAAAATCTCAGGATTATGAAATCCTTCTAGGTTCCTTTGAATCACCTGAAGGTGATTTTGGTATTGAAAACCAACCCCAAACTCGGGATTCATATCAATATTGATGTTATCAATCGTCTGTAATTGATTGTCATTTTGAATGACAGCCATGAATCCTTGATTCATGGGGATGATCTCACTGCTCATTGAGGGTACGTCTATGAATGGATTGTAATCGGATAGATCATCCACAAATGGGTCTACAAATAACAATTGTCAGATGATAAAACAAAATTGAATACTCATAGAAGCAATCATTTAAAAGAATTTAACCTGGTAGAAGGTATGGATGATCAAGTACAAAGTCTAAAGATGCATGCACCGGATTTTCTGAGTTAATGTTCAGCTCAGGAAAAATTTCTGGCTCACCGTAGAGTTGCTCTATTGGTAGTATATCTGGAAGACTGTAACATAATTCAGAATCAAACAAAACATTAAAAGATAAACGAAATATGGACGATAGATGTCTAGAATGTTAGAGTCACCGAACTCTATTAAGAATGCTTGGTTTGAAGTACCCTCTCCTTGCGGAAAACCAGGTCCAGGGTTCGACAGATCGCCCATTGAAGATCTGTTTTCCATTACTCGACTTTAAATATGAGTTCTTTTACGAACAAACTAGTGATAAGAGAGGATGAGACTGAAAATGAATGATACTACATACTTGTATATATAGTATCTTGCAGCTGGAACCGAAAGGACACACGGAACTGAAAGGACACCTCACTTTTTAATTACCGAAATTCAAACTAACTACAGTAGATGCGACTTTTCACTACCCCAAGTGACATTTTTTCAAAATTCCCTGCTTGACTCTGGTGAGAACGAGATAATAAAGAGACTTTTGAAATAAAGCAAAATTTTATGTCTCCATATAATGGAAATAGTTTAAAGAGTGTTCAGTACTCCAAAAAAAAAAAAACTTACAAAAGATGATGTAAATTTTATATTTCGGTGAAACACAAAAATTTGGAGATTCTACAAAAATAGACTTATTTAGCCAAAAAAGTATTTAAAATAAATGTTGAATTGAGGCAAATGTGTGTTGAAATATGACGAATTCATATAAATACAAAATAGTGTTAAAATTAGGTGTTGCAAGTTAACTAGGTTAACTATGTATATAGGTAGATTAGAAAGTACTAAATATGTACTATAAATAGTAGCCGGTCAAGTCGATGTGTGGGACTGTGAGAAACAGTTAGAGTTTTTTTTGTACATCTAGAGTAATTAGAAAAAAGAAGTATGGAGTGAATGAGAATAATAGGACCTTAAGCATTATTACAGAGGTATGTGAATGTTGAAAGGGAAAGATAATTAAATCTTGTAAAGTTTCGGCAATAAGACAAGGAGGATTTTTTAAGGACACAAGGACTCGATGGGAAATATATAGAGGCGTTCGAGAATGCGGATTTCGGGACGAAGTCCAAATAAGTGGGGGAGACTTGTAAGACCCGTATCCTGATTATAACATATACTTAAAATAAGAGTGTTAGGAATTATATGGTCATTGGTAATTATAAAGCTAAGAAAAACTTTAGTTACAATTTCATATGAAAATCAGCATTTTGTGTCGTTTTTAGAAAAATCATAATTAATTCTAGAAAAATCGTTTGGACCTCAAACCAGTGCACAAAGTTTACAAATTGAGTCTAGTACAATTACCAAAAAGAATAGTAAGCTTGAAAATGACATTATCGATGGTAAAAAATGCAATCTTTACTGATTAGTTCGGAATTGACAGATTAGATAGTCTGTTTTAAAAAATTCATAATAAATCATAGAAAAATCGAATAAATACGTAAAATACATCCCTGGAAAGGTATTGAGATAAATTTCTGGAATATCAAATTAAAACGTGAATTTCATTGGTTTAAAGTCGGCTAAACCAGTCTTGAACAGACTGATTCTAGAAGGTATTAATTTCAACAAAGTTATATTATTAAAATCTTTTGTCAAAAGTGTCATGCCATTTTTTATTCAAGAATTCAAGTATAAATACCCCTCAAAACATCTCATAAACCACACAACTAAATCTCAATCCAATATATAGAGGTTTCTAAGCACTAGAGTGTAAGCAAGTGAGCGGAAGAAGCTCGAAAGCCTAACGAAGGAGTTATAGATTCCGACGACTGGTCATAAGGTAACTACAAACCTTTCTATAGCTTAATTAGGTATTGTAAAATAGTTTTTGTTAAGAAGTAGAATATTTAATAAGTATAACATATGTTATATTATACTAGTTTCTAACAATAGTAAACAAAAACCTTAAAATGTCGTTATTATAACAATTCGTAATTTCCGAAAATAATACCGATTGATTTACTTACGAGGACGGTGACTAGGCCGATTACTTGGGATCTGGTTGTTGGATTTTCCGAAAGGCTAAAATGCTGAAAGGATCCTGCCACCCCATCTAATCTTCTACCTGGTCGTTCTTTACTTGATAAATCATGGAGTATCATATTGGAATTATTGAAGGGTTTAATGATGCGACTATAATATAGTTAAGGATTAAGAAATGATAGATTTATTATTATGTTAACAGTTAAAGTTGAAAGGAAATACAAAGGCGAGAAAGATAAACGATATAATCAACTACAATCAGGTGAGTCTTCTCACTATACTATAGGTGATATTGCATGCGTAGGAAGGAAGATATGTTAGACTAAGGTGATCTTACCTGTTATGATAATTGTATGAATTATTGTTATGATAATGATTGTTTGTGGACGGAATGGGATAGCCCGCGAGCCAATAGGCGGAACGGGAATAGCCTGCGAGTCATTAGACGGAACGGGAAAAGCCCGCGAGCTATAAGACAGAACGGGAACTGCCCGTGAGTCTTCAGGCGGAACAGGGATAGCCCGTGAGTCTCACAGACATATGAATGGTTATTGTGTGTTGTATGTTATGTGATGGATCGTATGGTATTTTGAGGAACTCACTAAGCTCCGTGTTTACCCTTTCCCTATATAAACTACTGTTTCAGGTACATCAGGTACAATGGATGGCAAGGCGTGACGTGTATACACTGTGCTGCTTCATTGGAGGACTGTTTTTGAATTAATATTCCGCTATATTGTGATTTCGTTAACTTCTGTTAATCCTGGGGTGTTTTCATTAAACTTATAAGTTATGGAATTTTATGAAAATTAATTAAGTGGCTTTTCTTATATTGAAGTTTTCGTTTAAAAATTTTTAAATTTACTCAAAAATTTTGGGATGTTACAGATAAGATGCAAAAAACTATGATCTAAAATTTTATGATTCAAAATGTTATGATCCAAAAATACATGATCCAAAACATTATGATTAGAAATGTCATGATCCAAAATGATTAAATTAAAAATACGAATAAAAAAATTAAAAATAAGATTAAAACATTAAAAATAATACATATATATAATGAAAAAAAACAAAAAAATCAAAATCGAGTACTATAGCGTATAAAAAAATAAAATAAACTAAAAAGATTAATTAATTAAAAAAATAAATTCAAAAAGCTAAAACCGAGTATAATAGAAAATAAAAAATTGAAAATAAATAAATAAAAAATAATAAAATAAAAAATAAAAAACGAGAAAAACGAAAAAAGAAAAAAAAAACTCACTTAAATCACGTTGCACGAACATGTATCACATATGATCGTATCATCGAGTTCGTATTACGTTCTGTGGACGTGCGTCTCACGTGATTACGTCACGTCGAAGGAAGACGTTTCACGTTCTTGCGCTTAATTAGAGTGATTGGACGAGAGTACTCGCGGTTCCTACCGGATTTTGTTTGGGTTCAACCGGGTCTTAACCCCAAATGTCATTTTCTCATAATTTTGAATTTCTCAAAAAAATAAAATACTTTATTCATTTTTACTCATTAATAATTGGTTACAATTGGCCGTTACAATTATATCTCTCCTAATTACGCTTTTATTAATACGAAACTGTCAATTAAATGTTTAACCCCAAATTTCGTCTTACGATTTCAAAAATCAAATTGCTATTGAGAATATATGTTAAGTATTTTTGTATTTTTCCAATGGTAAATCGAGATTTTTTTAAGCACTAATTGCAAGATATAACAATGTACTTCAATTTATTTGTATATTATAGCATTCTACTTTTATATATTTCTATTACATTTTATATTCTCAATTTTGTGTTTTTTTTGTTTTTTTTAAGATAGTATTTTATTATTTCAAGTTAGTACAATGCTTGATGTTTGGATGTTTTTATTTAACATTTTCTTTTAATAAACCCGTGTAATACACGGGTCTCACAACTAGTGTGTGTGTGTGTGTCTATATATATATATATATATATATATATATATATATATATATATATATATATATATATATATATATATATATATATATATATATATATATATATATATATATACACACACATAGCGTGTGGATCCGGTGAGGACTCAAAAAACGGTGAGGACTGCGAGGATAATTCTCCACCACCCACTTCGTCAAGGCACAAACAGCAAACTCAATATTTGTACGTGACGCGTTCGCATGCGACGCACGTCCGTGGAACATAATACGGACTCGATTATCTAATCACATGCGACGAACGTCATGGAACGTCATTTAAGTGGGTTTTTTCTGTTACTTTTCGTTTTTTATTATTTTTAAATTTTTTTTTAATTTTTAATTTATTTTTTAAAATTTTTTAATTTTTTAAAATGCATATATTCTCGATTTTCACTTATTTCATTTTATTTTTCGTTTTTTCTTATTTTTTTCATTTTTTTATTTTTTTTTGTTTTTTGAATTTTTTATTTTTTTTATTTTTCGATTTTTTATTTTTTAAATTTTTTACTACATGTTTGAAGTTACAAGTGTTATTTTGTTTTTATTTTTTTATTTTTTTATTTTTCTATACTTTTGTTTATGTTTTTGAATTAAATATAGGTTCGGGATTTTAATGTTTAACAATTATAAAAGATTTGATTCATGAAAAAATTAAGTATCATAATATTTTGAATTCATACTATTTTTGGATCATATCATTTTTGGATCATAAAATTTTGAATCATAAAAAAATATTATTAAGGATCATAAAATATTTGAATCGAAATATTTTTAGATCATAACAAATTAAGTATCATAAAATGTTGAATCGTGACTTTTTAGATCATAAATATTTTGAATCATTTTATTTGCCTTTTTGAATTTGGATAAAAAATTCCATTATGTTTTATAAAAAACATTCATTAAAATTAAAATGTAAACACTTCAAAAGCTAATTTATAAAAAAAATCTTTTTACAAAGTCACTAGTATACTGAGTGGAAGTATCCTTTAAATTTTCATAATTTTTGGATAATATTTTTTTGGGGTTTTTTATAAAAATAAAAAATTAAAAAAGTTTTTTTTTTCAAATTTTCATGATTGTGCTCATTTTGTAGAGAATTAAATTTTAATAACTTCGGTTTTTTCAAAAAAAAATTGTAAAGAAAAAAAAATTATAGCCGAAAAACAAAATAGGTGGAAAAAATAAAAGCATAGCGAATGGTTGGGCACCCATGTCAGAGAGATAAAGAGATGGTTGAATCAAGGACGTGGAGGCACGTTGAAGTATTTTTTTTTGAATTTTTTTATTCTTTTTTCTTATTTATTTTACCATTTTAACACTCCAAACATTTAACATTCGTCAAAATTGTCGAAATCTCACAAATAATTACAAAAATGTCATGTCATCTCGCGAGATTTTGACGATAAATAAAATTAAATCTCATCCACTTATTTTTTCAATCCTAAGGCTCTAAATTGTCGCAGTCCTCACCAATTTTTGAATCCTCAACCGATCATATATATATATATATATATATATATATATATATATATATATATATATATATATATAGACTAAATATCAAATGGGAACCAATATTTTCCTAGGAACCGTAGGAACTTTTTTACTGAAAATTTTTTTTCAAAAAAATGACATAATACACCTAATCGCATATATTTAAGACCTTTTGTAAAAAAAATATATATATATATATATACACGAAATGTGCACATATGCACGAAACGTGATCATATACACATGTGCGAAAAAAAATGCATATATGCACATTTCGTGTATACATATTATTTTTCAAATTTTTTTTGATAAAAAGTCTTAAATATAAGCGACTAGATGTATTATGTCATTTTTTTTGAAAAAAAAATTTAGTTAAAAAGTTCCTACGGTTCCTAGGAAAATATTGGTTCTTCCTTGAAACGGACTCTATATATATATATATATATATATATATATATATATATATATATATATATATATATATATATATATATATGTATGTATGTATGTATGTATGTATGTATGTATGTATGTATGTATGTATGTATGTATGTATATATATATACACACACACACACACACACACATATATATATATATATATATATATATATATATATATATATATATATATATATATATATATATATATATATATATATATATATATATATGTGTGTGTGTGTGTGTGTGTGTGTGTGTGTATATATATATATATATATATATATATATATATATATATATATATATATATATATATATATATATATATATATATATATATATATATATATATATATAATTCTAGGGTTAGGATCCGGAAGGAACCGCGAGTACTCTTTTTGTCCAATCACTCTCTTAAGGGCAATAACATCAAACGTATTCCTTCGACGTGACGCAATCACGTGCGACGCACGTCCATGGAACGAAATACAGACTTGATGATACGATCATATGTTACTCACGTCCATACAACAATATTTAACCGAGTTTTTTTATTTATTTTTGTTTTTATTATTTTTAATGTTATTTTTAGTTTTATTTTAGTTTTTTCTATTTTTTCAGTTTTTGTTTTTATTTTAGTTTTTTTTTTCATGTTTTTTTTTCTTTTTTCGTTATCTTTCCAGTTCTTTTTTTTTTTACTTTTGTTGTAGTATGTTTTTTTTAACTCGTTTTGGATAATAACGAATTTTGGATCTTGGATCATAATGAATTTTGAATCTTGGATCATAAGTTTTGAATCTTTTTTTCGTTGTATGTTTTTTTTAACTCGTTTTGGATCATAACGAGTTTTGGATCTTTCATCATAACGAATTTTGAATCTTGGATCATAAGTTTTGAATCATAAAACATATTGGTTTTAATATTTGTGGATCATGTAAATTTTTTTGATATTTTGATGAGTTTTTTACTTAAAAATATAAAAATGAACACTTAAAAAATATTTTTTTTCAAATTTTTTTTGCAAACTTACTAATCTAATATCTACAATGATCCCTTAATTTTTCATAATTTTTGGAAATTTTCTTTAATTATTGATTTTTTATAAAAATAAAAAATAAAAAATATTTTTTTCAAATTTTCATGATTGTGTTTGTTTTGTATAGAATTAAATTTTAAGAATTTTGGTTTTTTCAGAATTTTTTTTTACAAAGAAAAAAAAATTATTGCCAAAATACAAACTGAGAGGAAAAAATATATACATCATCCAATGAGAATGCGCCACGTGGCGCCTGAGAGTGGGGGCATTGGTCGATGGTGTACATCGATGTCTCTCCAAAATGACTATAATAGCCATACCAATTTATGTTTACCTCCCTTTTAATTTCAAATATTTACAATAACAGCCCTTGGATTTTTAGACACACATTAAATCATAACCATCAAATTTCACAATTAAATGGTTCATATTTTTCCTTGCGGTTCTTACCGGATTTTGGGTTCATACACGATACTCGTTCTACATATATATATATATATATATATATATATATATATATATGTATATATATATATATATATATATAACAATGATCATTTGAGGACCAAAAAAGGTTGAGAACTTGACACCAAATCCCAACCTTCTATTATCTTAGATCTAAGGCTATAATTAAACTAATAAATTTTTAATTATTAATAAACTTAACTCAAATACTTTAAATTATATATAACATGAGGGTGATAAGGTAATTAATCATTATATTAATTTTATCAACTCCTAAACTCTCTCTCTCTCTCTCTCTCTCTCTCTCTCTCTCTCTCTCTCTCTCTCTCTCTCTCTCTCTCTCTCTCTCTCTCTCTCTCTCTCTCTCTCTCCGTATATCTTCTTATTGCAGGAGGGTACCTAAAAATCCAGTCATACCCTAACTATCATTCATCATATTCACTGCCTCTGTAAACCTTCTCTCTGTCCCCCTCTGTACTTAACCTAAGAGTCACTACTTTAAAGCAACAGCAACGACACCAATTCAGAAAAACGAGAAGGAAACGGGAACAAACAAAAAAAAGAACTCGGCCTTATATGATTCAAAATATTATGATTTAAAATATTATTAGATAAATAATGATAAGATGCAAAAAAATATGATCTAAAATTATATATTCCAAAATGTTATGATCCAAATATTATGATTTAAAATACGTAGAAAAACGCTAAAAATAGGATTAAAAACGTTGATATTAATATATATATATATATATATATATATATATATATATATATATATATATATATATATATATATATATATATATATATATATATATATATATATATATATATATATATATATATATATATATATATATATATATATATATATATATATATATATATATATATATATATATATATATATATATATATATATATATATATATTAATGATAAAAAACAAAAAGAAATTCAAAATCGAGTACTCTAGCGTATAAAAAATAAAATAAACTAAAAAATTAAATTCAAAAAGCTAAAACCGATTATAATAGAAAATAAAAAAATTGAAAATAAAAAAATTGAAAATAAATAAATAAATAAATAAATAATAAATAATAAAAAATAAAAAACAAGAAAAACGAAAAAAGAGAAAAAAACTCACTTAAATCACGTTGCACGAACATGTATCACATATGATCGTATCATCGAGTTCATATTACGTTTCGTGGACGTGCGTCTCACGTGATTACGTCACGTCGAATGAAGACGTTTCACGTTTTTGCCGTTAATGTTAGTGATTGGAAGAGATTCCTCGCAGTTCCTACCGGATTTTGTTTGGGTTCCTATCGGGTTCTGACCACATATTTTATATATATCCTATCCTAATAAATAAGTAACTCAAAGCCACATGTCATCTCCTCATTGAATTTGTCACATGTCATTTTAATATAATTTTAAATTTATTAAAAAACTAATTGGTTTGAAACGTTTATAACTCTTTAATGATCGGTTTAATTATCATTCAATTTCAAAATTAATAGTTATCATTCAATTTCAAAATTAATTGTTTTTTAATATCATATTATTTTTAATGTGTAGAATGATTTAAGAGACAATAGAGAGGCAATTGACGTCATAATATTTTGAAGAATGATTACAATCATAATAGTGAATTTGATTTTAGTACTGGTGACATTTTCATAATCAATTATATTTATCAAAATACAAAGTCGTAATAGTAAAAATCAAAAGCAAGATGTCATGATACACAAACAAATTTATTATGTAAAATTATTAATGTTTAGATATTTTTAATTAATAAATTTTTTCTATCATCCCGTGTAATAAAAGGGTCTCACAAGTATTATATATATATATATATATATATATATATATATATATATATATATATATATATATATATATATATATATATATATATATATATATATATATATATATATATATATATATATATATATATATATATATATATATATATATATATATATATATATATATATATATAAAGGTTGTAGAAGTTGCTAGGCGGTAGGCGGTAGGCGGGCGGTCGACTGGGGCCTAGGACTAGTCGGCCTAGGCGAGAACTAGTCGGGCGTCTAGGCGGGGGAGTATTAATTGTAACAAAATTTATTTTTTAAAATTTAGATATTACCTATATCCCTACAAATGAATAAATAAGCATAACAATTTGACAAATCTAAGTGTTCAAATATGTAAGTCATCAAATTAATGACATTTTTGATAACTTTAATTATCAATAATCGTAACTTAGCCACCGATTATCTTAATTATAATAAAAATTTAAAATTACTAATAAAATAATATATATATATATTATTAATATAATAAAATATTTAATGTATATTATTATTCTGAAATTTTTAAAGCAATTGGAAGAAAATGCAAAAAGTGAAAGAAGCGTGTAAGCCAGAGAATGTAAAAAGTGAAAGAATGGTTGGATATTTAAAGCAATTGGAAGAAAATGCTCAGAAATTGAAGACCTTCAGAGGTCGAATATGGGTCCCAAAACAAGGAGAGGCGCGGAACTTGCTTCTAGAAGATGCACACTATAGTCGTTATGCAGTTCATCCGGGCAGTACCAAGATGTATCGGACGTTAAAACCGATGTATTGGTGGCCTGGAATGAAGAGAGATGTTGGACGATTTGTGGAAAGATGTTTAACTTGTCTGCAAGTTAAGTCAAACCATCAGAAATCGTATGGAGAAATACAACCATTGCTGGTTCCAGAGAAGAAGTGGGATCATATTACCATGGATTTTGTGACAAAGTTGCCGCGGACACCGCGAGGTTATGATTCTATATGGGTAATTGTTGATCGATTGACCAAATCGGCACAATTTATACCCTATAAAGAAAAGTACAGAGTAGATCAACTGGCGAAAATCTACATTGATGAGGTGATTTGTCGGCATGGACTTCCAGCATCGATAGTATCGGACCGAGATAGTAGATTTACTTCTCATTTTTGGCAGAGTCTTCAAAAGCAATTGGGTACAAAGTTACTTATGAGTACCGCATACCACCCGCAGACCGATGGCCAAAGTGAAAGAACTATCCAAACTTTGGAAGATATGCTAAGAACCTGTGTAATCGACTTTGGTGGAAGCTGGGAAGATCACCTACCCTTAGTAGAATTCGCGTACAATAACAGCTATCATTCCAGTATTCAGATGGCCCTGTATGAGGCATTGTATGGAGCACCGTGTTGTACTCCGACTTGCTGGACTGTAGTTGGGGAGAAGGCGTTGGCTGGACCCGAAATTGTAGCACAGACTGAAGAAAAGATCAAACTGATACGCGAAAATTTGAAGGTAGCTCAGAATAGACAGAAACAGTATGCGGACAAACGGGTGAAACCAATAGAATTCCAAGTAGGGGACATGGTAATGCTCAAGGTATCCCCTTGGAAAGGCCTAATTCGTTTTGGGAAGAAAGGGAAGTTGAGTCCTCGTTTCATTGGACCTTTCCGTATATCCCAAAGAGTTGGAGCCGTGGCGTACAGATTGGAGTTACCTGATGAACTTCAGGGTATACATGATGTATTTCATGTGTCCCATTTGAGGAAAACTTTGTTTGATAAGTCTCAACATGTACCTCTTGTTGAAATTGAGGTAGATGAAAAGTTGAGATATCCGGAACAACCCGAGAGGGTGTTAGACCGCAAGGTAAGACAGCTACGGAATAAGAAGATCAGCATGGTGAAAGTGTTTTGGCGTCATCACAAAGGTTCCGACATGACGTGGGAGACCGAAAGTGAAATGAGGGAGAAATACCCTCAACTTTTTGTATGATTTCGGGGACGAAATCTCTTAAAGGAGGGGAGAATTTGTAACGCCAAAACATGTTTATTATATAATTATAATAAAAAGGGCAAATTGGTCATTTTACCTCAAAAGGGTAATTTGGTCTTTTGGACAGAAAAGGACTTGTTTCGTAATAATATTTTGAGTCTTGGACTTAAAATGTTATAAAAATCTGATTTTTGTCATAAATTGTGTAAATTGTGGCAAAAGTTCAAAATATGCAACTCTAGGGACCAAAATACAATTTCTGGAAGTATAAAAGGTTGGAAGCTTCTCCCATTTGTGTGCAGATTTTGAGAGGTTACGGGAGAGGGTTTTTGTGATTGATTTTCAGAAATTTTGAAGAGTTCTTGAAGAATTGAAGCTTGGAAATCGGATTATAGCTTCAAAGGGTAGAATTGGAAGCTTTGGAGGTAAGTTCTTCAAGTTCTTGATAGTTATTCTTGATGAGTTTTGTAGAACTCAAAAACTGCATTTGCAGTTATGATTGAATGATTAAAATGATGTAATACTTCCATTAAGTCATGCTAATAAGGACTTAATTCAAGAAAATGGAAGTAGATTGTTATTTTTGATGAATTTGAAGTTTTGGGGTTTTTGGAACTAAGAACCCTAATTCTTCATATGATTGATTGAGTGTGTTTTGGGGGTAAAAAACCTTGTTAAAATGTATGGTTTTAGCCTAGGAATAAACCCCAAACGATTAAGTTGAGCAATAAGTGCTTAAAAATGGAAAAATGGAAAATTCTAGCACAAAATCGGAGTTTTCTGCACACTGTCCAGCGCTCGCGACTCGAGCATGGGGTCGCTCGCGACTCGAAGACCACCCTTTGCGACTCGAGCAGGGTGTTGGTCGCGACTCGAGGCCTGGGCAGAAATCAATTTGTCTTCTGTGAATTTTCCAAGTTTGATTTTAATGCTAGGCTTATCCGATTGACCTGAAATTTTAAACATAGGTCTAATATGTTGTAAAACTTCATGGAAAATTATCGGAATATAAATACGACCTCCCGAAAGTACTGTAGTAGAATACGCGTATTTCGGGAAGTGTATTGAATTTTATACCAATGGTTAATGTTTGGAATTTGTCTTATATTAGACTCTTGTGCATTAGAACCAACTGAAATGGTATATTAACCTATAATAATTGTGAAATAAATGGAATTATAGGTACGGGACAAAATCTTGTGGATTTCATTTCAAGACAAGAAGTGACAAACGCTAGTTGTAGCAAGCTTTCAGGTGAGTAATCTCACTGTTATCCGTTGTGATATATGTTATATGAGCAGCTGCAGATGAATATGATTTTGGGGGACAAAAATGACAAATTACTTGATTGGAAATATGACAAGACCAGATAAGCCGTGAGTCTACGATAGACAAGAACGGAGCTGTGAGTCAATATATCCATGTAAACTGTGACGTGACAAGACCAGATAAGCCGTGAGTCTATAATAGACAAGAACGGAGCTGTGAGTCAAACTTATATAGACAAGACCGGATAAGCCGTGAGTCTAGGCAACAGCGGGCTAACCCGTGAGCCAAGGCAACAGCGGGCTAACCCGTGAGCCATATTTGATTTTGTATTGTATGATAATACATATTTGACTTTGTATAGAGAATTTTATTCTTATACATGTTATTCTTGATTTGATTACTCATTGGGCTTTATAGCTCACCGTTTATTTGATATGTCCCTGCAGGTGAGCGTGATCCCGCCAAGGGAAAAGATAAAGTCCGTGACTGAGGACTTAGTATTTGAAGTAACGACCCGGCTTGAGGAATGTATAATATTATGTATTATACTTCGTGATACTCTTGTACTCGTATTGTATTAACTAATACCCCCTTACTTATGCGTTGTTTGTAAAATATTTGGTTTGAAAAATAAAAAAAATTTTGGGGTGTTTTTGGTTAATAAGTCGGGTGTTACAAGTTGGTATCAGAGCCGTGGTTTAAGTGAACTAGGTGTCTTAGACTAGATTCCTGGACTTAAACCTTGAGAGAAGAACAGATAAATGGACTGTTAGATATATATAAGTTTGTTATTATATATGTAATCTAACGGTTTGTTGAAATTTTGAAGTATGAGAAATACACGAAGCAATCCCACTGGTGCGAATTCGCGTGGAACTGCAAGAAGTGGACCAGCTCGGTCACGCGGCTCTGTTGGGCGAAGAGCACCAGCACGGGAACCGGTGGGAGAAAATCCACCTGATATACGAGCTATTGTGGAAGAAGTAGTTAGGCAGATGATGCCTACGTTAACAAATAATCCCAACCCGAGTGGCAATCCTAATCCGAGTGCCAATCCTAATCCTACTGAAGAGGCTGCAAAAAGCGTTCATGACAGGCAGTCGGAAGATGAAAGCCAGGGAGAAAGTCGTGCCCGGGCAGTAAAAGAAACTCAAGGTGGGGAAGCCTCGATAAAGAAAGTTGGGTGTACGTATAAAGCCTTCCTTGGTTGTAAACCAAAGGAATTCTCAGGGACAGATGATCCAGTCAAAGCTATGGAATGGATCATGCATATTGAGAAGGTGTTCCGAGTAAGCAAATGTGCGGAAAATGATAAAGTAGAGTTTGCCACGAACCAACTCACAAGCGGTGCACTACATTGGTGGTAAATTTACTACAAATCACTGGATCTTGATTCATCCCAATCGATACCTTGGGTGCAATTCAAGATTAAGTTTAATGAAGAATATTGTTCTGAAGTAGCAATAAAGCAACTGGAGGATGAGTTCCTGCACATGGAACAGGGTTCCCGATCTGTTCAAGAATATACTCTTAGCTTTCTGGAGAAAGCTAGATTTGCAGAACATCATGTCAATACCGAAAAGAGAAAGATTGATAAGTATGTCTGGGGGTTGACGACCCGAATTAGGGAAATCGTGCAACCGCTGAAACTACCTACTTTCCGGCAAGTGGTGGATCGAGCCACGGAAAGAGAAACAGAACTGAAGCGACAAGAAGACGAAAAGAAAGTCTTAGAAACGAACGAAAGGCGGAAGATCAAGGTTGGACGCCTCAGAAAAAGTCGCAACAATCCGGATCTAAGGGAAAAGGCCAGAAAGATGAAGGCAAGTGGTGTGAAAAATGCAGAAAAAGGCACACGGGCAGTTGTCGCAGCGATACTGGGTCAGTTAGCTGCCGAAATTGTGGAAAAACGGGTCATCTTACACGGGACTGTCGGGCGGACCGTAGGTGTTTCCAATGCAGGGCTACGGATCATATTTGCCTGAACTGTCCCCAACTGAAATCTGGAGTATACAGTGAAAGACCTAGGGAAGATCAAGTGGGAAAGAAAGAAGAGTCGAAGAACAGGGGACGACCGGTGGCCTCGCGAGCTTTCCAGATGACCGTGGAAGAAGCCCGTGAGAAGACGGATGTGGTTACAGGTATCTTTACTCTCAATACCATACCTGTATATGTTATATTTGATCCAAGGGCTACACACTGTTTTGTGTCGGAGTCTTTATTGCCCCGTCTGAATGTACCGTTAACACCTATGGATGAGAGCCTAGAATTGGCTATAGCGGATGGCAGATATGTTTGGGTTTATGAACACTTGGAAGGTTGTCAGCTTAAAATCTACGGGACCACTTTCCCTATAGATTTGAAGCCGATGACTACCAATGAATTTGGTGTAATTGTGGGGATGGATTGGTTGGCAACGAATTATGCCAACATGGATTGTAGAAATAAAAACATCACGGTATTATCACCGGAAGGGGAATGGATAAAGATTCAGGGTGAACGACCTCGGTTAAGAATGCCAGTTATCTCCTTTGCTCAAGCCCGAAGCTGTATTAGTAAAGGAGGGATGTCTTATTTGGCCTATGTAGCGGTGGCTAAGCCAGTCAAAGTGGGAGTAGCGAATGTGAACGTGGTAAATGAATTCCCAGAGGTGTTTCCAGATGAACTTCCAGGGTTGCCACCAGATCGACAGGTTGAGTTCACGATTGAACTAATTCCGGGAGCTGCACCTGTTGCCCGAGCTCCATATCGTTTAGCACCTTCAGAGATAGTGGAACTGCGGAAGCAACTGGAAGAATTGTTAGACAGGGGTTTCATCAGACCGAGTACATCGCCTTGGGGAGCCCCTATCCTGTTTGTTAAGAAGAAAGATGGGTCGATGCGCATGTGTATTGACTATCGGGAATTAAACAAGATCACAGTAAAGAACAAGTACCCGCTACCCAGAATAGACGACTTGTTTGATCAACTACAAGGCGCGTCCTATTTTTCTAAGATTGACCTGAGGTCGGGTTATCACCAGCTGAAGATAAGAGAAGCTGACATTCCGAAGACGGCTTTCCGAACGCGATACGGTCATTATGAGTTTTTGGTGATGCCTTTTGGATTAACCAATGCTCCAGCCGTATTTATGGATCTTATGAACCGGGTGTGTCGACCGTTCCTTGATACTTCGGTGATAGTGTTTATTGATGACATCTTGGTGTATTCGCGAAGCCAAGCCGAACATGAAGTGCACCTGCGACAAGTGTTGGAGTTGCTTCGCCGAGAAAAGTTGTATGTTAAATTCTCCAAGTGTGAATTTTGGCTAAGAGAAGTTCAATTTCTTGGCCATGTAATTAATGCCGAAGGGGTGAAAGTCGACCCAGCAAAAGTTGAAGCCGTAATGAAGTGGGAACCGCCTCGAAGTCCAACTGAAGTACGAAGTTTCCTTGGTTTGGCAGGCTATTACAGAAGATTTGTTGAAAATTTTTCCACAATAGCTGCTCCGTTGACCAAGTTAACTAAGAAAGGTGAAAAGTTCACATGGGCCGAAAAGCAGCAAGAAGCGTTTCAGAAATTGAAACAATCTTTATGTGAAGCACCGGTATTAGCACTACCACAAAGCGGAGAAGAGTATGTGATCTACAGCGATGCTTCTAGAATTGGTCTTGGTTGTGTGCTAATGCAGAAAGGTCGGGTCATAGCTTATGCGTCCCGCCAATTAAAAGATGCCGAGAAGAAGTATCCAGTACATGATCTGGAATTAGCTGCGGTGGTTCTAGCATTGAAGTTATGGAGGCATTATTTATACGGTGTAAAGTTTGTTATTTACACTGATCATAAGAGCCTGAAGTACCTCTTCGATCAAAAAGAGCTTAATATGAGACAGCAAAGGTGGATGGATCTACTAAAAGACTTTGATTGTGAAATTCAGTACCACCCTGGCAAGGCGAACGCGGTGGCAGATGCTCTAAGCCGAAAAGAAGCTCCTCTAAAAATTACATCCGCATGCATGAGTGTAGTAAGCCGGTTACCAGAATTAATTCGTTCAGCACAAGAAGAAACATGTAAGCCAGAGAATGTAAAAAGTGAAAGAATGGTTGGATATTTAAAGCAATTGGAAGAAAATGCTCAGAAATTGAAGACCTTCAGAGGTCGAATATGGGTCCCAAAACAAGGAGAGGCGCGGAACTTGCTTCTAGAAGATGCACACTATAGTCGTTATGCAGTTCATCCGGGCAGTACCAAGATGTATCGGACGTTAAAACCGATGTATTGGTGGCCTGGAATGAAGAGAGATGTTGGACGATTTGTGGAAAGATGTTTAACTTGTCTGCAAGTTAAGTCAAACCATCAGAAACCGTATGGAGAAATACAACCATTGTCGGTTCCAGATAAGAAGTGGGATCATATTACCATGGATTTTGTGACAAAGTTGCCGCGGACACCACGAGGTTATGATTCTATATGGGTGATTATTGATCG
Source organism: Cichorium intybus (assembly GCA_023525715.1). Classification (NCBI taxonomy): domain Eukaryota; kingdom Viridiplantae; phylum Streptophyta; class Magnoliopsida; order Asterales; family Asteraceae; genus Cichorium; species Cichorium intybus. The sequence goes on along the minus strand of CM042009.1, from coordinate 71,039,746 downwards.
ATTGACCAAATCGGCACAATTTATACCATATAAAGAAAAGTACAGAGTAGATCAACTGGCGAAAATCTACATTGATGAGGTGATTTGTCGGCATGGACTTCCAGCATCGATAGTATCGGACCGAGATAGTAGATTTACTTCTCATTTTTGGCAGAGTCTTCAAAAGCAATTGGGTACAAAGTTACTTATGCGTACCGCATACCACCCGCAGACCGATGGCTAAAGTGAAAGAACTATCCAAACTTTGGAAGATATGCTGAGAACCTATGTAATCGACTTTGGTGGAAGCTGGGAAGATCACCTACCCTTAGTAGAATTCGCGTACAATAACAGCTATCATTCCAGTATTCAGATGGCCCCGTATGAGGCATTGTATGGAGCACCGTGTCGCACTCCGACTTGCTGGACTGAAGTTGGGGAGAAGCCGTTGGCTGGACCCGAAATTGTAGCCCAGACTGAAGAAAAGATCAAACTGATACGCGAAAATTTGAAGGTAGCTCAGAATAGACAGAAACAGTATGCGGACAAACGGGTGAAACCAATAGAATTCCAAGTAGGGGACATGGTAATGCTCAAGGTATCCCCTTGGAAAGGCCTAATTCGTTTTGGGAAGAAAGGGAAGTTGAGTCCTCGTTTCATTGGACCTTTCCGTATATCCCAAAGAGTTGGAGCCGTGGCGTACAGATTGGAGTTACCTGATGAACTTCAGGGTATACATGATGTATTTCATGTGTCCCATTTGAGGAAAACTTTGTTTGATAAGTCTCAACATGTACCTCTTGTTGAAATTGAGGTAGATGAAAAGTTGAGATATCCGGAACAACCCGAGAGGGTGTTAGACCGCAAGGTAAGACAGCTACGGAATAAGAAGATCAGCATGGTGAAAGTGTTTTGGCGTCATCACAAAGGTTCCGACATGACGTGGGAGACCGAAAGTGAAATGAGGGAGAAATACCCTCAACTTTTTGTATGATTTCGGGGACGAAATCTCTTAAAGGAGGGGAGAATTTGTAACGCCAAAACATGTTTATTATATAATTATAATAAAAAGGGCAAATTGGTCATTTTACCTCAAAAGGGTAATTTGGTCTTTTGGACAGAAAAGGACTTGTTTCGTAATAATATTTTGAGTCTTGGACTTAAAATGTTATAAAAATCTGATTTTTGTCATAAATTGTGTAAATTGTGGCAAAAGTTCAAAATATGCAACTCTAGGGACCAAAATACAATTTCTGGAAGTATAAAAGGTTGGAAGCTTCTCCCATTTGTGTGCAGATTTTGAGAGGTTACGGGAGAGGGTTTTTGTGATTGATTTTCAGAAATTTTGAAGAGTTCTTGAAGAATTGAAGCTTGGAAATCGGATTATAGCTTCAAAGGGTAGAATTGGAAGCTTTGGAGGTAAGTTCTTCAAGTTCTTGATAGTTATTCTTGATGAGTTTTGTAGAACTCAAAAACTGCATTTGCAGTTATGATTGAATGATTAAAATGATGTAATACTTCCATTAAGTCATGCTAATAAGGACTTAATTCAAGAAAATGGAAGTAGATTGTTATTTTTGATGAATTTGAAGTTTTGGGGTTTTTGGAACTAAGAACCCTAATTCTTCATATGATTGATTGAGTGTGTTTTGGGGGTTAAAAACATTGTTAAAATGTAAGGTTTTAGCCTAGGAATAAACCCCAAACGATTAAGTTGAGCAATAAGTGCTTAAAAATGGAAAAATGGAAAATTCTAGCACAAAATCGGAGTTTTCTGCACACTGTCCAGCGCTCGCGACTCGAGCATGGGGTCGCTCGCGACTCGAAGACCACCCTTTGCGACTCGAGCAGGGTGTTGGTCGCGACTCGAGGCCTGGGCAGAAATCAATTTGTCTTCTGTGAATTTTCCAAGTTTGATTTTAATGCTAGGCTTATCCGATTGACCTGAAATTTTAAACATAGGTCTAATATGTTGTAAAACTTCATGGAAAATTATCGGAATATAAATACGACCTCCCGAAAGTACTGTAGTAGAATACGCGTATTTCGGGAAGTGTATTAAATTTTATACCAATGGTTAATGCTTGGAATTTGTCTTATATTAGACTCTTGTGCATTAGAACCAACTGAAATGGTATATTAACCTATAATCATTGTGAAATAAATGGAATTATAGGTACGGGACAAAATCTTGTGGATTTCATTTCAAGACAAGAAGTGACAAACGCTAGTTGTAGCAAGCTTTCAGGTGAGTAATCTCACTGTTATCCGTTGTGATATATGTTATATGAGCAGCTGCAGATGAATATGATTTTGGGGGACAAAAATGACAAATTACTTGATTGGAAATATGACAAGACCAGATAAGCCGTGAGTCTACGATAGACAAGAACGGAGCTGTGAGTCAATATATCCATGTAAACTGTGACGTGACAAGACCAGATAAGCCGTGAGTCTATAATAGACAAGAACGGAGCTGTGAGTCAAACTTATATAGACAAGACCGGATAAGTCGTGAGTCTAGGCAACAGCGGGCTAACCCGTGAGCCAAGGCAACAGCGGGCTAACCCGTGAGCCATATTTGATTTTGTATTGTATGATAATACATATTTGACTTTGTATAGAGAATTTTATTCTTATACATGTTATTCTTGATTTGATTACTCATTGGGCTTTATAGCTCACCGTTTATTTGATATGTCCCTGCAGGTGAGCGTGATCCCGCCAAGGGAAAAGATAAAGTCCGTGGCTGAGGACTTAGTATTTGAAGTAACGACCCGGCTTGAGGAATGTATAATATTATGTATTATACTTCGTGATACTCTTGTACTCGTATTGTATTAACTAATACCCCCTTACATATGCGTTGTTTGTAAAATATTTGGTTTGAAAAATAAAAAAAAAATTTGGGGTGTTTTTGGTTAATAAGTCGGGTGTTACAAAAAGCACGTTAATCATTGACGATTAACACAAACAAAACAATTTGTTTTTGCTTTAATTTATGTTTTTGTCGAATAAAAAAAGTGTTTTTGCCTCAATAATCATCAATGATTATCGAATCAAAAAATTTGTTTGTTTCATTAATCATCAATGATTAACGAATGCTAACACTATATTAGATTTTAAACCAGTTTATGTTTGGATTAAGGATTTTTTGTTTTGTTGGACAATGTTGTCACTTTATTGTTTAGGCTATCAAATAAGTAGTAGCTTATTGGCACTTGATAGTTACAATTATGAGATTAAAGTACATTAAATTTGTTAGGTTTACTAATTCTTGTTACACAAAAATACAAATTTCAACAGAATAAATGAGCACAAGTTCAGGTGTCAAAGAAGTCCATTTCAAGTTAAAATATTCTGCGCAAGAATAAGAAACCTGTATATATGCATGTATTTTTGTTTTTTCAAAGAAATGTCTTAAGTATTGTCGATATATTTGTTTGATGTTTGCATTTTTGGTGTGTATGTGCAAATCATATATATATATATATATATATATATATATATATATATATATATATATATATATATATATATATATATATATATATATATATATATATATATATATATATATATATATATATATTTGTGTGTGTGTATGTGTGTGTGTATGTGTGTGTGCGCGCGCATATGCATATCTTAAATAAAAGTCGTTTTTTGTGATGAATCCACTACACGTATCAGTTCAAGAGTTTTGGTGATGCCTTTCCATTTGCTTCTTCCTCTGTCAACACCTCCGCCTTGGTTAGACCTTCTTCCTCATTCCTCTATGCTTGGCAGACTACTGGAGCACTCTCTTGCATTCATCCTGTGAATGTCGTATCCAAGGATCACGTCGTGAATACCTTCGAACATGAGCTTCTGCGTATCAGATACACTACTAACCACAGTCACTATGCTAGACCAGCTCTGTGGAAGCAAAAATAATCACAGCAAGACCTGGACTTTGTTTTCAAATTTGATGTCAACAAATATCAACCTCGATAATATTGAATTGAACTCGTTGACATGATTCGTCACTGAACTGCCTTCTTCATCTTCGTGTTGCCCAATTATCTGATCAATAACACCTTATTCGCTGCTGAGCTTCTCGTACATCTTAGACAACGGCTTGATCAAGTTGTACGTTGTCTTCTCGTTGACGATGTTTTAAGCAACGTTCTTTGCCAGTCACTGAACGACTCCAAAGGCCTGTCGATCTAACATATCCCATTCCTCTTGCTTTATAGCATCATTTTTCACACCGATCCAGGGCAGGTGTATCTACTTTTGGTAAAGGTAATCTTCTATCTACATCCTCCAAAAGCCAAAATCGTAACCTTCAAATGTGACACCGTGAACCAAATTGGTAAGAAATCTCTTAACTTTTGATGTTTATGTGTTATAACAATTGTTGCTAGTGTGTATCAGTGTTGTAAAAGTCGGCCTAGGCGGTCGCCTAGGCGCTAGGCGGACAGGTTCTGCCTACGATTATTGGTATGCGGTCAAGTTAGGCGGATTTGGTTAACGGCGGTGAAAATCGGGTTTAGGCAGATCTAGGCGGTAAATTTTTCAATTTTTCAATTTTCAAAATTTCAAAATTTTCAAAAAATTTCAAATTTCCAAAAATTTTAAAAATTATCAAATTCAAAATAATCAAAATTTTAAATTTTTAAAATTTAAATTTAGAAAATGTCATTAATTATGATAATCGACGGCTAATTTATGATTATTGATGATTAAAATTGTCAAAAATGTCATTAATTAGTCTAAACATTCTGATGTTTGATGACTTACATGTTTAAACACTTTGATTTGTCAAATTTTTATGCTTATTTATTCATTTTGTAAGGATATATGTAATATCTAAATTGTACAAAATAAATTTTGATACAATTAATGCTCTCCGCCTAGGCGCCGACTAGTCCTCGCCTAGACCGACTAGTCCTAGGCCCAGTCGACCGCTCGCCCGCCTACCGCCTAGCGACTTCTACAACCTTGGTGTGTATTAATGTTGAAATTGGAATTGGTAATTATTTGGAATTTTTTTGGATTGAGTAAGAGGGCAGAAATTGAGAAAAATGAACCTTCTGCCCAGTGATAGTGTCGCTAACGTTTGATCATAGAAACACTATCTGTAAGTGTAATGTCTTAATTACGATGAAATGGGAAGTGGAATGTTAGAGACTTAGCGACGCTATCTGTTGATATAGTGTCGTTATGTAGGTCGACATATTAAGTCACTTAGTGGTATAACACAGTTATTTTTGGAAAGACATTCTGCCTTCCATTTCAGGCGACTAGGAAGGGGATTCTTGAACTATGGTTGTGCAAACTCAAAGGGAAGGATGTAGAAGGATTTCATGTGACTTATAATTGATTGAGAACTTCAACTTCAAGGTAAGGATTCCTCTCTTTCTCAATTTTGTGAAATTAGAACCCTAGATGGTTGAATTGTGATTAATAGCTAAATGTAATGGATCTTAGTAGCTTTAATACATGCCTTGAGTGAATCCCAACTGGAATATATGACTAAGAGCTTGTGTGGGAGTCTAAATAAGGACAGACCGAAGGTCAACCAAGTCGCAACCTTAGCGCCGCTAAGGCCTCAATATAGCACCGCTAAGCCGTGGGCAGTAGCGATATCATGTTTTATTTATACCGTTAGCGGCGCTAAGGTTCCTATGATAGCGACGCTAAGTCTGGACAGAAAGTGTTTAAGGGCCTGTTAAGGGCGGGAAATGACTTGTAAATAATGGGAAACACTATCTCATAGATGTTTAAGACTCTTAAATAGGTTTGAATGATTATTAATGGATGAATGCGATTGGAAAATACTTGTAGGTCGAAAGGACCAAAGTTAATAACCGAATTGGAACTTCTCAAAGTCATCAATTCACATTGAACGGTAAAATATGTGAGTAACCATCTCGCTATCTGCTTGAATAGAGTGTTTGAAAGTGGTTTGAGATTATGTAGGTGCATATGTGGCTTGTTTCGCTTAAGTGGCTCGTTTTTCCTTAGTGGCTGGATAGATTGCCTTCGTAGCTTGTAATTGCCTGCGTGGTTTGATATTGCCTAAGTGGCTTGGGAATGCCTTTGTGGCTAGTATATGTGCATTTGTGGCTAGAGATTTAGTCCCAAGTGGCTAGGAGAGTAAGTCGATATAGTATTCTGGTTTGTATGTGGTATTGTTTCATATTATGTTTTGCAGGGTTGCTCACTAAGCTTTAAAAAGCTTACGTGTCTATGAATGATTATATTTGCAGGTTCTAGTACAGTAGATAAGGGTAAGGAGAACGTGAATGCGTAGATAGACTTAAATAGGAAGATATGTAGCTACCCGAATTGGATGGGACTTTTGTATTTTGTACGTCATTTTGATACACTTGTTGCCATGGATAGTTACGAATGCAATGCAATGCAATATGCAACTATCTCAATCCATGTCACTCTCATAAAAGTCCAATCACCCTTAATCGCACCTACCTAAGTTCTCAAGTGGAACGCACAAAGCATACCACTCAATTACCAGATAGGCCAAAACCATGACTAGTGGCCATCACACTTCCCCCATGAGGGGTAGCTACCATCTCATGCGATCCCCCTGGGAATACCAAGCATCTTAAGTCATCTTAAAAGTGGCTATTGGAGCTGAAAACTCCCTCTTTATGGGATGTCATCTCAAGTCATCTTAGGTTCACACAGTCAATCTCATCCTATATGCAATCCACAAATAGGATGCTAAAAACTCTTTAAAAAATATTGTTTACTTTGTATCCAAATCAATTTCAAAACTATTTTCATGTTATGCACAACGATACATATATAACACATTGCACATATATAGAATGCATGAAAATGGTTAGCAAAATACACAACAAATTAGTAGTAATAGGGATGTATGCTCCCGGTAAACTCACATTAGTCAACTAAAAAGTCAACAGTAATCTGTATAATTTTGTCTTGACCAAAAATAGCTAGTCCTAAACTTCATATTCTCTTTCCTCCATTTTTCCTACGATCCAAAGTATAAATATAAATATGTGATTCAAGAGTGTTATCATTCACTAACTTAACTAAAGTTTTATCCGATAATTAATCGTACGTCTATACGAGGATTGGGCTTAATCGTTCAGTCTAAAGGTCATTTTAAGCGACCGGTCGTGCTTAATCATCATGTTAAAATATAATCTCTTTCGTCCATCAAGGTTTGACTAAAAAATCTATGTTTATTTAAAGGTACCTTCTTGTGAATTAAAACTCATAAAGTCTATATTGCTTCTAATAATGGCTTTAAATTGTATTATGTAACAAAATTATATCTTAAATAATATTTGATTCATTAAGATTTAACATGGCGATTCACCTCTTAAAATTAGTTTTATTTATAATTCATCCTATTAGTAACCCCCTAATTATAACTTGTCTTTCTTTATAGCCCGATGAGTAAATGAGTTGATATGGTGATCGATCCAAGATAAAGAACCAACCAAAGCGTCCAATGAGTCTAACTATGATCTAATATGGATGTCTAATTTCTAACTCAAGGGTAGCCAAGATTTTTCGTTTAATCCATCAGATTATTTGGGTCCAAAATATGATCCAATATTAGCCCAATAGATTCTTTAACATGTAATTAGCTCTATTAATAACCCAATTAAATGGTCCAGCTAATGAGTCCAGGCAGCAATTTCTATTAGCCCAAATGTAAGTTCAATGCTTAACCCAAAGTTGAGAAAGCCCAATGAATAGAATGAGCCCAAGCTGATATACCTAGGCCCACCAAAGATGAGGAGTGTTCTCCTGAATCTCCAGACGCGCAGATGATCGGCGACTGCTTCCTTTTCCGACGCTGTCTCCCACACTCCGGCGAGCTCTCCTTCTCTGATAACACCCCCGGCTCCGGCGAAAGCCGCATCACTCCCGATCTTTATCTCCGGCTCGATACTCTCCCCCCTCCATTGGTTTGGCACCAGTCCTGATTGAACTTGACGGCGACCATCAGCCCCAGCAGCACAATGACCTGAAATCCCGACACCGTCCTCCTCCGGCGACGCATCCATTACCGACCTTTCCCTCGCTTTCAGCCGGCACCCTCTTCTCCATTGGTGGAGACCAACCCGCCAACCTCCACTACTTCACCCCCTCGCTTCCTGCTTGTAGCCCGTCGGCGACACCTCCCACCACCAGTGGACTGCCGGAGAAGAAACCCAGACAACAGCCCCTCCCTCTATCATTCTCCGGTGAAAGTGGTATAATCCCGCATCCCCGCTTTCTAATCTCACTCTTCTCCTCTTCTCTCTGATACAGTCTCTCTTCCTCCGTCTCTGTCGACAGCTACTAGGGTGGTTCGTCGGAGAAAGTTGTCATTTTCCCTCCCACTCGACTTCTCTTACTCTCAAGCACACACCCTCTCTCTTTCTGAGGCTATGATGAACTCATCAGAGAGGGTGGTTGGCCGGTTACCTCCTCTTATTCTTCATTTCTTTCCCACCTCCATGATCACCGGAGGCGACGGTTTTCGAGTCTCACCCGACCCACCCTCTCATTCCTCTATTGGCTCTTCTGTGATCCTCACCCAGCTTTACTTATGCTAGCACCTCGTTTCCACCTTTCTAGCCCAGATGGAGGTTCACCGGAGAGGGTGAAACTGAACCCATCCAGCCCTCCATCTCTCCATCTCACTTTCTCTCTCTAGAAGCCACATATGGAAATGAATTGTCTTTAATTCAAATTACTATACCCCTCGCTCAAGAGCATTTGTCTTCTCATAAGGCTACCCGGAGTAATCCTCGCCAAGAGGGTCGCCAAGCCACTTGGTGAGTCGCCAACACCGCCGCCGCTCCAGTCGCCAAGCGCCTCGCCATCCTCCATCGTCAGCCTGTTGGCGAGATGCCAACGGGTGTGTCAAGTTTCAGAAAATAGCAACCCCCCCCCCCCCAAAAAAAACGGCTAGGAGTTTAATTTTTGAATGTTTTCAAAATTTTACACTTTTAACCCCAAACAAAAAGTAGCCGTTTTTTTTTAAATCAGATTTTTAAAACCTCTTTCATCCCCTATATATATATATACATCTAAATCTCATTCTTTTCACGCAATCATTTGTTCCAAAACTCTCTCAAAATGTCTTCAAGCAAAAATAAAGGTTCAAAATCTTCCAAAAAACAATCTTCCAACATTCATATCACTCCACCTCCAAACCCTTCATCAAACCTACATACAAATGCTTATTACCCTATAATGTTTTCACCCCCACCCGATGAGCCGATGTTTTCACCGACACAAGACCAATTGTTAGCCAACTTGGTCTACAATTTATCCCAAAACCAAAATGCTTTTCTCACACCATCTCAAAATGTTTTCACCACACCTTCTCCACCACAAGTAGAATCCCAAGTTTCAGAAACACAATTCTTCTCAACTCAACCACGACGTCTTCTTGCATCGGACTCGGAAAAAGAAGAACAAGAACAAGAAGTAGAAGAAGACGAAGAAGAAGAAGAAGAACCACAACAAAAAAACCATCAAAAGGTCGTGGAAAAGGGAAAGCCCCAGTGACACAGAGATCCAAGGTAGAGCCTTGGAAAGTTGAGGAGGTGGTAGCTTTGGCAAAAACATGGTCGACATATCGGAGGATGCGGCTCAAGAAAACGACCAAGAAAGCAAAGTTTTCCAAGAAAAGATTTGGAAATTATGGTGTCATCGAATGGTTCGTACATACCGTACCCCCAGTCAATATACTCGAAATGGCGTAATATAAGTAAAAATGCCAAAGAATTTGAGGCGATTTTTTCTCAATGTAAACGAAATTGGCAAAGTGGTGCCAATTTAGATGATGTGATGGTGGTTGCTCGGCAGCAATATATCGACAAAAATGGCACCAAACATCCTTTCAATGTTCAAGCGGAATTGTTTTGGAGGGTAATCCGAGAAAACGAAAAATGGAAGGAACAAACATCTTTTCATCAGTTCGCCGTTGGAATACATACTACCAAACGCTTCAAAACATCCACATCCACACACTCTCAGTCTTCTGATACAAATGTTGGGTTCGACATGAATGAGGAGCCGGAGGCTGACGTTCTTCCGATTGGTCGTGATCAAGCAAAGAGGAAGATGAAGGGAGGTAGTTCTGGTACGAATAGTAGTCAATGTAGCGCAGAATTGCAACAATTGAACGAGCAAGTCGCCACTTTGCAGACTTTTCATGAAGACAAAGTTAGAACCAAGCTGCTGGATATTGTGATGAGAAACATCTCTGATCTACGAGGGTTCGAGTATCAAATTGCAGTTCAAGCGAAGAAGGATGCGGCTAGGAGATTGGGATTCACGTTCGACGATGAGTAGATTAGGTTTCTGTTTTAGTTTGTGTGTTTGTTTAACTTTTAATTATTAGTTGTTTGTGTGTTTTATTTTTAATGAAATATTTAAATTTTAAGTAAAAAAAAAGATTTTGTGTTTGTTTTATATTTGTACAAGGACTAAAGTTGTAATTTCCCAAAGTAATTTGGTTGGCAGTTTAACATCAATGGCCAACCACTGCCTACAAAATGGCCAACGGCTGCCAACCCACAAAAACTTGTTGGCCATTCCTTGGCCATTGGCCACCACTCCGTGTAGCCTAACAAGTTGAAGTTACCAAAATATCCTTAAGGTATCCATACAAAATTGAAAGTTGAAATGTAAATTTTTATAAGTAATCTACTCGGTTTATGAAAATTTATTTAGGGATGTGCTAAAAAAACTTATCATGATGAGATATATATATATATATATATATATATATATATATATATATATATATATATATATATATATATATATATATATATATATATATATATATATATATATATATGTGTGTGTGTGTGTGTGTGCGTGTGTGTGTGTGTGTGTGTGTGTGTGTGTGTGTGTAAGAGTCAACTCATACAACACACACTTATATACATAAAGAGAGATTATTTAAGATTATTCTTTATTTAAAAAGGGTAATCTTAAATACAACCCCCTATGTGTGTGGGTGTGTGTGTTATATGAGTTGACCCACACACACATATGACTCATCATAAAAAAAATTAGCACACCCTATTTAAAAATCAACCTTAATTATAATAAGGTTTGATATTTAAAATAAACACATCCATATTTGTATAACTACTAGATTGTCATTCAAAACATAATATAAGAAATCAAAATATTAACATAATAATTAATGTATAAATTCCTGCATAATTATGAATTTATAACAACAATAAAACAAAGCTTATTTGATGAAATAACAACCCAATGAAATTATTTATTTAATTCTAAAACAATTTCTTTACTAATTTAAAATCAAGGTTTGAAATAAAATTTTAAATCTTTAAAACTTTATTTACATATACCTATATTATCAATTTAGCCTAAATATTCCAGGCCCAAAACGTTACTTTTCTAAATCAAACATTCTTTTAAATGTTTCTTAAAAAGTTTATGTTATCTAATTTTTTTTTTAAAAAGACCGTTTAGATACTTAAAATATTGCAAGTTGTTAAGTATGTGAAGTCTAATCCGAACTAAGAAAGTCCACATGATTGAAGAAGATCGGCTGACCGAAGTAGCCAAGAATCAATACATGTTCAGCTAGTATGGTTGATGGTTGTGTTTCGGTCGGATCCTTCCATCGTACGAGAAAGTTTCTTCGCATCTGTTAGACGAACCGATGTAGATCGACAGATGTAAAGGTGTATTCCACCCAAATTGACAACAACACTTCTTTGGTATATCAGCAACTCGGTTGGATCAGGAGTCTGAAATATCAGCAGGACCATGGCAAGCCTTGCTCAGTTCCGGATCAGTTGACATGGCTTCAAACGGGAAATGCAATGCGAATCAATGACGGTACGTAGGTGAGAAGGTGTGGGAACACTATCTGTTAGGATGAGGAATAAACTATTATAGATCAGTGAGTCGTATGAGGGTTTTGTGGCGTTCGACCTAGAGGTGTTAGAGTTGAATTTTGAGGACGAAATTCTTATAAGTGGAGGAGAGTTGTAACACCCCGTTTTTCGGGGTGTTCGAAATCGCGAATTTATTATAATAATAATATAACAATAATAATTAATAATTATAAATAATGAAATAATATTCTAAAAATATAGTTTAGATGTAGAGGGGGTTATTTGTCATTATTGGAAACTTTAATGTTGGATAATAGGAAGTTTGGGTCAAGGAAAAATAAAAACCAAAGTCTAGGAGTTGTTTTGGCAATTCTCGAAAGTTGTATGGGATGGATTAATTTCTTGGGTTGTTCACGCATGGCTGAGATCAAGAAGTATTGAGGGCCTCGGCCCTTTTGTTCATGAGTTTATAACCGTCGAACAAAGGCTACAACCCTAAGATCCATTACGTGTTGCTTGTGCCGAGGAATTCCCAAGAAGTGTCCTTGTTTTGTCGAGAAGAGAACAAATGAGAAAAGAGGAGGCTTGCGGTAAAATCAGTGGAGAAAATATGATGAAGGACAACAAAGGGAGAAAAAAAGGAGGGAGAATCCTAGTGTTGTTGATTCGAAGTTTCATGTTTTGTTTTTGAAGTTTCTTCTCTACCTCTAATCACCACAATGAACCACCGCCACACCACTGTGTGATGTGGTTGTGTTCATTCTCTGAAAATAAGAACTTGGGGTGAAGTTCCAATAGTGTTTTGGCTATCCAAACTTGAAAGACACATTAGATGCTCTTGAATTTTTGTAACAGCTTCCTATCCCAAACTTGCAAACCGTTTTATGAAAAATTGAAGCGAAATTGTAAAAATTTTCATAGAGAATAAAGTGTAGAAAATTGAGTTGAGTTTACATAAAGGTTTGACTCATGCCATTTGGAACTACAATTTAGGAGTTATGGTTAAAACACTGAGAAAGGGTATTAAACGCCAAAATTGTGAAAATTCATAAAAGTGTCTCATTAAGCACTTAATACTCTAAACTAATCAAAATTGGAATTAACACATAAAATGTCATGTATTATGAAGCTAGTAAGCATTTGGGAATGGATGGTCTTGATGGGTTAAGGGTCGAAAACCCTAACCCTAGTTTGATTTCATGTGAGTAGAAAATCCATTGTTTTGGGGTCATCTTGGAAAAATCATGGCAGTATCCATTATGGTCGAATCTTATGTCTCTAAAATGGTCTAGGATTCTAGTTTCTTCCTTCAGAAGAGTTGATCTAATTCCTGTTGAGAATATTTGTGATGAAGTGCTGACGTATCCGAAGTCCCTCTCATGAAGACTGTTGAAGAATGAAACCCCGAAGTGAATAAACAAATAGAAGACCCCGAAGTCTGAAGACTCTGAAGTGCTACGCATGGAGGATCCGAAGACTTCACAGCCTGTCCATTTGTCTTTTATGTGCACGCGTATAGTACAATACGTGTTGCATGAATCTTCTATCCTATTGGCTAGTACACTGATAGGATATTCTCTGTAAAAGTTGTACTATTGGTATCACTGATTCAGTATAAATATCAGTGATACCTTGCCGTGTAGAAAGTGAGATTATGAACAATTGTAAGACTACCAAATAGAAAACCCAACCGTAAAACCTTACAATCTAATCGAATCATTCGACACAAGTTATTCATATCACCTTGTTCATTTAACATTCTTTCCTTATCATTGTGTGATTGATTGTGTTATTGATTTAACATTAGTCTTAGTTCATCTATTAGCTTATTTCAACACCCAACAAGTGGTATCAGAGCGAGTCAGTTTAAAAGCCTGTTGATAGAGCTCGAATTCATTTGCTTCAGTTCTAGAATTGAATCGATTCTCACTTCTAGCCTTCCGCAACTGTTGCAAATCTCTATTACCCGTTTTTACTGAAAAGATCCAGTTGAAATACATCAAGATGACTGATTCCACAGCAACTTATGCAAATATGCTTAACTATGCAAACCTCATCGGTTCTACAACAAAGGCCCCTGTTCTAGTAACTTCTTACTATGATTACTGTGCTGGTCAAATGAAGGATTATCTTATTGGACTTGACAAAGATCTATGGAGGTCCGTGACTGATGGTCCACACACAGACATTGCTGGTCGATTCGTTGTTCCTGACGGAGAAGAAGCCATTGTCCTTAATGCTGCTGACATGAAGAAGCTTGAAAACAATGAGAGAGCCATGCGTGAACTGAGAAGTGGCTTGGGTCCTGATGTCAGCGACCACATTGCTGATGCGAAATCTGCAACAGAGATGTGGGACAATCTCGAACTCCGTTTCGGAGGAGATAAAATCCTCCATGGTCAAATCCTATGAGAATATTGAGAAATACAAGCTGGCTGCCCTATACAATCTATTGAAATCACACGAACCCGATGTTGTGGGTCGAAGAAGTGAAATGGCTAGCTCAGGACCACTAGCCCTCGTGTCAAAAGAAGAGGAAGAATCAAGTGATGAAGACATTGTTGCTTACATGGTAGATGATAATGGAGATACTGTTGCTCTCTATGCCGCCAACAATCGTCGATTCAAGAAACCCTTCTTCAAAAACAACTCTGGGAAGCCGTTTGTGAAAAACTTTAACAAATCAAACTTCAACTCTAAGCCCAAACCTGAGATATTCACTCCGAAGGAGGAGATCTTGAAATTGTCAACCCCAAAGCAATCTGACAAACCGGCTTCGGAGTCATCCAAAGAAAAGTCCGAAGAGAAGAAAATCTCAGGCGATTCTGGTTATGATTGCAACTATTGCCATGGCAAGAATCATTTTGCAAAAGACTGCATGCTTTGGAAGCAAAACGAAAAGAAACCACAAGTAAAGGACGAAGCATACTACGCAAGAAAAATGGAGGAAGTTAGAGTAAGAACCAAAGACCTAGCCTTAATGGCTGCTGATGATCGTCAAGTATCATATCAGGTTTGGTCTTCAGACTCAGATGATGACGAAGTGAGGAAGCCATCTCATAGTGCTTTCATGGCCTATGATGTCGGTAAGAGCTTTCTAAAGGACACTTCGGAGAAGATGAATGAGGAGGAAATGATGAAGGTTGAAGCGACTGCGGGTCTTGGGTTTGTGACTTCGGAGGGATTGGAAATGATAGCTGCTGATACTCCGAAGACTTGGTTTGAAGACTCTTCTGATGATGATGAGGAGGTGTGCTTGATGGCAAACGACACCCGCTTGACTATCCCAGAACAGGTATCAAAACTTCTTTCATCTTTTAAAATTCCTATTTCTCATTCTGCTCCAATTATAAATGAAATAACTCGTGATTGCTCTGTTATGCATAAATTACTTATTGATGCTAAAAATAGGGAAGTACTCACTGAGCAGGAGCTTCTAAGTTTGAGGGGAAGAATAGAGAGCCTGAAGCTAGCATTAGAAAAATCCAATCTTAGAATCTCCTTGTTAGAAGAAAATAGAGAAACATTCCTAAACAATCATGATGTAATCTTGAAACAGCGAAACATATTTTGTGAAACAGCCAAACGATTATATGCACATATTACTAGAATTTATCATTCAGCTGATGTTTGCAATGTCCAATATAGACAACTATTTCCTTTCATTGAGTTTAAATTAAAGGAAGTTGATAGTATATCTTATGAATGCGAATCCATAGTATCAGGTTCCGAAGTCACAAATCCCTCATACAAACATGGCCTGATATCCGTAGAAAAACATCTAACTGCTGATAATTTGCTGAAAATATTGCCGCAAGAAATCCCCATCCTGAAAAAGGCTGTACCTCAAATTAAAACAAAAGAAAAGGAACTTGTCAATAACATGTCTGAGAAGGATTCTGAAAGTGATTCGGACATGGAGGAGATTGATTGTTCTTCGTTGATATTATTAAAGTCATCCTCTATATCCGAATCGACCTCCGAAGACATGTCACAACTGTCTTCGATGGAAAAAGGAAAAACAAAAATGGGTTGTGAATCAAAAATTTTTGAAACCAAAGAAACCTTAAACTCCAAAATGCAAATCACATATGAATGCTCTTTTTATGATCAATATCTTAAGGACAATTCAAAAAGACTTGTCAAAGTGGCTTGTATCTATCCTAAATTTTCTTATTTCAAAAACACAATTTTTGTAAAACCTGGTGGATTACCCTCAATTAACAACGATCCACAAAAACTTCTTGAAAAGGATAACTCCACGGTTACAAACGAATGATTTTTCTCATCTTCCAAAATGGTCGAAAATGAAATGAATGAAAGAATGGAAGTGAAAATTAATATAAGAAAAAAAGATCTATATGGTCACAACGTGTACAATCGTCTTTGTTTTGAAAAAGAGAAGAAACCTGAAAACATGTCACACTTATTAAATCTCAAAAACGACGATCACATTTACACAAATCAAAACTACAAACAAATTCAAGTTTTGGAAAAACCCAAAGTTCCGAAGATGGATATATTTCAAATGATGGAATCTTGTGAGTATGTACCTTTATCACCAAATTCAGAAAATGCAATGACAAAACCAAAAGAATTTACCAACAAAACCACAGCACAAAAACCTCAAATTTTAAAAAGACCACAAGTTCCACAAAAATCAAAACCAACAATAGTAATTTCAAAACCAATTCAAAAACCTATTGTTGCCAACTTGAAAACCAAACAAACCTTGAATCTTGTGAAAAGAAAAATTCCCTTGGCAGATTTGAAACAAAATGAAGCAATTGCTTCTACTTCTGGCACAAAACCCGTTTGTTCAAAAATCTCAGAAGTCAAAGGTCGAAATGAAAAACAAACTTTTACACCAACGAAACCTAACTTTCCTATTCCAAAGTTTCAAAAATCACTCAGAAAACTTTCTCAAAAGGAAATAATTTGATAGATACATTCCACCAGTGGCTGGACAAAAATTTGGATCTGTTTAAAGATAATAATCTTTCACTGAATGACTTCAAAATGGCATACGAAGAGTATCTTTGTACCTCTACGCTATGCAGCTCAATTTCAACGAAGTCAAAAATTGAAAAAACCAAAACAAAATTGGAAAAGAAATGACTTGAAAGAAAATTTAACTGCAAAAACAAAAACTTCAAAATCTTCAATTACGTCAAATCTTTCAAGAAAAAGGAAATCTTCAAAATCCTCAAAGTCACAATCTTTCACTCAAAAATGGGTTCCGAAGTCTGCCATTTTGTCAGTCACTTCGGACTCATCTAAAAACTCTTCAGAATCCTGCTCGAACACTTCGGAATCCTGTTCATCAAATGAGGCTTCGGAGAATTTGATTAATTTAAATGCAAACGAAATTTCTGAAGAGGCCGTAGAAAAATGGATTCAATAATCCTTTACTTACCCTGAGGACCTAAGATTGATTGGGTACCAACTTCTTCTCGATTGATTGCAGGTTATGTCTGATGAGCGGTATGATTCAAAATGGTACATGGATAGTGGCTGCTCAAGACATATGACTGGGAGGAAGGAATATCTCAGGGACTACAGAAATTTGGATGACGCCGGAAATGTTCGCTTTGGTAATAATGAAACATGTCCAATTCGGGGATATGGAAAAATAACAAATGGCCAATTCACTATCAGTCGAGAGGCATTTGTTGAAGGATTAAAACATAACCTTGTGAGTATATCTCAATTGGTTGTTGGAACAGGCAATGCTGTCACATTCAACAATCAAGGAAGTGTAATCACCAAAGAAGCAACAAATGAAGTCTTGTTGAAATCAGAAAGGAAGGGATCAATGTTTCCCTTAAATCTAAAGCCAGTGACCGGTGGGCAATCTCTATGTCTTCTCTCCAAAGCCAACTCCGATGTCAGTTGGTTATGGCACCGAAGACTTACCCATCTGAACTTCAAAGACTTGAACAAATTGATGGCTATGGATTTGGTTCGAGGTATGCCTGCTCTCAAATTCGATAATGACTCTCTTTGCTCTGCTTGTGAACATGGCAAGCAGACAAAACAAAGGCATCCTACAGTGATCAACCCCAAAATTACCGAACCACTTTCTCTTCTCTACATGGATTTGTGTGGCCCATCCGCAGTGGAATCAATAGGAAAGAAGAAGTATATTCTTGTTATTGTTGATGACTATTCAAGGTTCACTTGGGCGTTGTTCCTAAGAAACAAATCAGATGCTGCTGAAGAAATCATCAATTTTATAAAGAAAATGGAATTGATGCTCAACAAGAAAGTCCGAACTGTGCACAGTGACAACGGTTCAGAGTTCAAAAATCAGACCTTAGATGGATTCTTGAAGACAAAGGGAATTAGTCATAACTTCTCTGCACCCTATACTCCTCAACAAAATGGGGTTGTGGAAAGAAGAAATCGTTCTTTATGTGAAGCAGCTAGAACCATGCTAAATTTCGCAAACTTGCCCATGTACTTCTGGGCTGAGGCTATTTCTACTGCATGCTTTACTGAAAACAGATCTTACATTCACAAACGATTTCACATTACATCTTACGAAGTGCTTAACCGAAGAAATCCAAATGTCAAATTTCTTCACATCTTTGGTTGTAGGTGTTTTATCTTGAACTTGAAGGATCACTTGACCAAGTTTGATGACAAATCAGAAGAAGGAATCTTCTTTGGTTACTCTCAAGACTCAAAAGCCTACAAATTCATGAACAAGAGAACTCGTAGAATCGAAGAAACCTTTAATCTAAGGTTTGTTGACTACTACATCAAGAAGTCTCTGCATCCATTTCCCATGTCTTCAATCTTTCCAAAGCCTGCTGTAGATGCTGTTCCAATCACAACATTTGACACAGACTTCGCACTTCTGTTTGATCAACCTGTGAGAGCTGTGGACTCCGAAGCTAGGGCACCAGATAACCATGAGTCCGAACTCTCCAAGCTCACAGATGTACCTGATGATTCCTCTTCAAGTAGTATACAAAGACCATCATCTGTTGAGGGGGAGCCATCTAATCAAAGTATGGGAAATGCAAGTGTTGAGGGGGAACCATCTAATCAAAGTATGGTAAATGCAAGTGTTGAGGGGGAGCCATCAAACCGAAGTGCAGGCACTGCAAGCGTTGAAGGGGAGTCAAACAACAGTTTAAGGGAAATCAACACTCCTATCTCTACTCCCCAGCTAATCTCAAATATCATATCCCTGTATCCAACAATCCAGGGGGAGCCAGAGATTGTCACTCCAAATTCAGCCACGACAATCGCTTCGAATAGAGCTACCACTTCCTCAACACCAACACATGTCCAGGGGGAGCACACATCAAACTCAACTTCACAAATGCACACACCTCAAACTAACACAAATTCAAACAATCACTTACTAATGGGTGATTTCCCTTCCACTTCGGGATATCCCTCAGACATCGAGGACATTGATGCTGAAGGACCTCCTGATTTTGATCCAAACTATCCTCCTTTGGATAAATGGGCGAGAAATCATCCACCATCACTTGTCATCGGTAATGTTCAAGAGAAAGTATTGACTCGTGCACAACTTCACCAAAGACAAATAGAACTTAACAAAACTTCGGAGTTGTGCATGTTCAATGTCTTTATCTCCAAGGTAGAACCTAAGAACGTTAAAGATGCATTTGATCACTCAGACTGGATTGAAGCAATGCAGTTGGAATTAGAAGAATTTGAAAGAAACAAAGTATGGAGGCTAATTCCGAAACCTGCAAAAGCCTCAATTGTAGGTCTCAAATGGGTGTACCATAATAAACTAGACACCGAAGGCAATGTAGTTTGGAACAAGGCTAGGCTGGTTGTCAAGGGGTACTGTCAATAGGAGAGGATTGATTATGAAGAAACTTTTGCTCCTGTTGCCAGACTCGAATCAGTTCGGATATTTTTAGCTTATGCTGCACACAAAAACTTTGATGTCTATCAAATAGATGTCAAATGTGCTTTTCTGAATGGTGATCTTGAGGAAACCGTTTTTGTTGAACAACCACCTGGCTTTGAAAGTAAAACACATCCGAATTATTGCTATGTGCTAGACAAAGCAGTCTATGGTTTAAAACAAGCCCCAAGAGCTTGGTATGAGACCTTGACTAAATTTTTGAAAGAATCACACTTTAAACAAGGCTCAGTAGATCCAACACTTTTTAGAAAGAAAGTTGGATCTCACTTGATGTTAGTCCAAATTTATGTGGATGACATAATCTTTGGATCCACTGACCCTAATTTGTCAAAAGATTTTGAAAAATTGATGAAAAGAAAATTTCAAATGAGTATGATAGGGAAGATTAATTTCTTACTTGGATTACAAATAAAACAATCCAAGGAGCGGATATTCATAAATCAACAAAAGTATACGAAGAGTTTGCTTGAATGCTTCGGAATGACTAACTGCTCCAAAGCAAAAGTCCCTTTGCCTGCAGGTACAAGGTTGAATCTATCATTAAACAAACCGAAGACAGACATACAGCAATACCGAAGTATGATTGGATCCCTGCTCTACCTTACAGCCAGTCGTCCAGATATCATGTTTGCGGTTTGCAATTGTGCTAGATATCAGGCTGACCAAAGAGAACCTCACTTGGCTGCGGTTAAGACAATATTCTGATATCTTCATGGAACTACTGCTTATGGTCTGTGGTATCCAGCAAACTCTGGCTTCTACTTTCAAGCTTACTCAGACTCCGATCTTGGTGGATGCTCTATTGATCGCAAGAGCACTTCGGGGGGTTGTCAATTCTTAGACGGAAAACTTATCAGCTGGCAATCCAAGAAGCAAACTTGTGTCTCTATCTCCACCGCAGAGGCTGAATATGTAGCAGCTGCAGCGTGTACTTCGCAGATCATTTGGATTCAGAGTCAATTGAAAGACTATGCCATTAATATGAGAAAAATTCCTTTGTTCTCTGACTCTCAAAGTGGAATTCGTATATGCCACAATCCAGTTCAACATTCCAAGACGAAGCATATAGCTTTTCGCTATCATTTCACCAAAAGTCATGTTGAGGAGGGGAATATTGAGGTACACTTTGTTCATACTACAGAACAATTGGCAGATATCTTCACAAAGGCTCTGAATGAAGAAGCATTCACAAGAATCGTCCGTGGACTTGGAATGATAGATGGATCAACTCTTCAATAAATACCAGATTTGCTCACTTTCACTCTTTTCTAAAAATTCAAAAATTTACAAAAACACAATACTCCGCAGAACCCCGAATACAATTTTGGCTTCGGAGCTCATCGGAGTAAATCAAGCAAAAACACTTGGAACTGCACCGCAGTACTCCGAAGTAAAATATCACTTCGGAGGTCTGTGGAACAAACTTTTCTTCAAAATAAACTCTTCAAAATTGAAAATCACTTGAACAAATGTTGACTTCATCCTTTAAGTTTACAAATAAAAAGTTGTTTAAGTCAAAGGAAATTCAAAAACAAGAAAATTCATACCAAATGACAAGAAAATTTTGATGCAAAACGACAAAGTTTAACCTTTCTCTCATGAATTAACCAAGTAAAGGACAAAACTTTGATTTTAGATTCTGATAATCATACCTTATTGCACTAAAAGGTATTTGGGAATTGACTTGAAACATTGGTAAGAAAACAGACTTCGAAGTGAGGTTAAGGCTATTTTACAATTTGAAGCCTTGTTTGATTCCAATAACCTTAACATAATGCCTATTTCTAACCACCCTTTGGAACTTGACTCGCTTCAACTTCAAATTAATCATGTAGCCTCAAAACTACACAGGATAACTCAAGTGCTCCAAAGTTTTCCTCAAAAATAAAACCAACATTGTTTGATAAGTAAATTTAAATCTTTTTCATTAATGGTACAAAATTGAACTATACGAAGATTTTCACCTACAAGGATTGTTTAAAACAAAAAGAAAAAGCACCAAAGAAGGAAACTATATGGTGATGTTTTATGTCTTCGGATAATGAAAATCCAAAATTGAAAAGATAAAATGAAAATTTGAAAGAAGATCAAAAAGAAAAATAGAAAACAATTGTCAAAAGAATCAAAGACAATCAAAGACAAAAAGATAAACAAGGGAATGCAAAAGTTAAAAAAATTTAGCATTCAAATTCTTATTCTTCTGTTTTAAATAACGTTACAAGGAGCTCCTATAACATAGTCGAGTACTTTGTAGAGAATATGAACATTTCAAGTAATCTGTCTTAAATGATAAAGTGGGAGTGGTGTACGAAGCTCAAAGGCTTGTCATCAGAGCTTAGTATCCAAACCAAGGTTGTTAAGATTGGGATCTTATCCAAGATCGTTTTATGCTTTGCAAGATCGTGATCGTAAGATCGGGATCGGGATCTTAAGATCCTACCACTAAAGTAGTCTTTAAATCTACTCTTAATGTCATACTTTGTGCAGTACCTGTTATACTTAATCTCTACTAAAACATTGATGGTAGAATCAAAGTTAACTCTTAAGCATGAACTATGGTTCTTTTAATTAGAAACCGCAAAAATTGGGAAGAAAACATCTTTAGTAGAAAAATAAACAAGTTCATCATGTCCATCCACAACTAGAGGTGAGATCGGATCGTATTAAGATCTTAAGATACTACTTAGGATCTTAAGATCCTAGTATAGATCTTGCTTCAGATAGATCCTACTGTGATCGGGATCGTTTTTCGGTCGAAGGATCTTAAAATCGTAAGATCTTAAGATCAAGATCGGGATCTTAACAACCATGATCCAAACACTTCAACTGATGAAAAGGAATAAATTTTTCAAAAGAATCTTCAAAACAATCCAAATTTCTAAATTACTTCTGATGCTCAATTCATGAATGAAAACTTCTTTAAACTTTCAAAATGCAAAGGATGTTATCTTTATTATATTTAAAAATTTTGAAGCACATAAGCACAACTCAAAACATGTTCCCAAATGCGAAATCAAGTTAGTGATGGGGTGATTAGACTTATACATTCATGACTGATATTGAATCAAACAACCATCAAAATGAAAAATGGACTTCCAACATGATTCGAATGATTCTGAACATTAATTCGTTAAATCATCTTTTCTTAATATTCATGGAAATTAAGGTTAAATGGTATGTTGCATCAGTCAAACGTAAAACCAAAAACTCATAGAAAAACAAAGAGAAAAACATATGGACTTCGGTACATTAACAAACACTTGCAATCACATGTCAATCACCGAAGTGAAAGAACACTCTTCGGAGTTAAACATAACTTTATGCTTTCACTCCGAAGTGCAATAACAACGGTCATAATTTATAAACATGAAGTCAAATTAGTGAATCAAATGATTTCCATATTTATGATCAATCTCAGAGACAAACATTCTTTAAAATATAACCGTTTTGTTTACAGCTGTCAATGAGATTTTAATGGGCAATCTTAACCATAAAGATTTCTCAAAATTGGCGGTTCAAATTTTGAATCATTGCAACTGACAGCCGTACGTTTCTCCCTTTTGCAGAGA
This sequence comes from Cichorium intybus, assembly GCA_023525715.1. Classification (NCBI taxonomy): domain Eukaryota; kingdom Viridiplantae; phylum Streptophyta; class Magnoliopsida; order Asterales; family Asteraceae; genus Cichorium; species Cichorium intybus. The sequence continues at coordinate 71,016,413 of CM042009.1, read as the reverse complement.
TAGTGGGACGAGCAGGTGCTGAGGTGTCCTTCTCCTACAGGACCATTTCAATCATGCATTAAATGACCTAGGGACCACGAATACTATATAAACCTCTCACCTCTTCAGTTACAATCTTTACGCAAACACAACTCTCATTTCTCTCTGCAAACTTACTCTCGAAGAAATCCACAACTCCTTCATCTTCTTCATCTCATCATCAATGGCAGCTGAAGCTTCATCGCAAACTACTGAGGCCATGTCTGTTCCAAACCTCAAAAGTCAATCATCAAACCTGGTGCTACGAAATGATCTGTCCATTTACCCTCGACCAATCGATGCATTGGTGGAATGCATGAAAAGGTCTGTTCTGGGATATGCCTTGACATGTACTCCTTCAGTCCCTGCGACTCTGGTTCATAGGGCACACTACACATCAAATGCACTGTTCGACTCCAACAACCAGGTCAAATCTGTCTTCTATGAGATTGTTGATTCAAAGGGCAAAATGAAGAAAGTACAACTAACCAAGGAGAAATTCGCTGAAGCTCTACGACTTCCAATCTACAACTCGAAAGAAATGGTGGTCCCATCTGCTGACCAACTGATTGGTATGTTCAACGAAATGGGGTATGAACCCCTGCTTGAGAGGATAAGCACCTTCAAGAAAAACCAACTTCCTGATCTCTGGAGGTACTTCTTCAGTATCTTCCTCAGATGTCTCTCTGGAAGAACCTCTGGCCTGGATTCTGCAAGTGTTACCTTCCATGGCCTTCTCTATGGAATTTACTACGATGTTAAGGTAGACTTCGCAACAATTCTATGGACCGACTTCTACTCTCACATAAATCACAGTATGAAGGGGACTGAAATCACAAACGCAAGATTTTGGGCGATTGTTGTTAATTCTCACTACCAGCAGATAGGGTATGTTCCTGATCCCTCTCTTGGAGAGATGAAGTTCACTCCTATTGCAATTCCAATTCTAGACGATGAACCTGCAGCCTTCTATGCTCAAATTCCACATGTCATGCTCTCCAAAGTCCCCATGGAATGCAATAAGGTAAATACCTATCGCAACACTCTTGTAATTCCTTACCCAACTCGTGACTTGAGTCAGGCTGCACCTGTAAGAGAGCATCCAAAAGGAAAAGGGAAGAGGAAAATGGCTGGTGGACCCATTGGTCCTAAGAAAGAAGAAAAGAAAAGAAAGACTTCGGTGAAAACCACTCCGAAGAGGAAACAACCGAAGAGGCAGAGAAAGATAATGGTTGTGGATGAGTCTTCGGACTCAGAAAGGACTCCATCCACAGTCCATGAAGAAGAACAAGAAGAAGAACAATTTGCTGATCAACCTCCTTCACCTCAACCAACATCCAGACCACCTTCTCCACTGCAAACCACTATTCCCCCATCTCCACCTAAAACAACCAGACCTCCCACACCTCCACATACTATTCCACCTCCACCACCACCCACAACAGCTCAACAAACCACCACCATTCACACAACTTCATCTGATATACCACCTCCACCACCTCCAACAACTGCTCCTCCAACCTCCGAAGTACCCATCTCTGGCATTGATTTTTCATTACCAGAGTTTGACTTGCCCCCATCACCCTCAAGACAAAATCTCACTTCGGCAGCTTTCTTTGAAGCCTTTCATTTGGCTCCTTTGAATGTTGAAGGAGTGTCTGATGAAGACTTGCCAGATGAAGGTTTTGTACTAATGAAACAGTACAAAGTCCTTAACTCCAAGCTTGACACTCTCATTCAAGCTCAAACTGGCTTTGATCCCACCAAACCCACGTTGGGTGACATCACCGAAGAGATCGAATCTCTGGAGTTCTCCTTGTCTAAAGAAATCAAGGACTCTATACAAACGCTTGAACAGAAGCTCATGGAGCAACAAAGTAAGATCCATTCCTCCTTCGAACAGAAGTTGGAATCTGTTGTCACCACCATCGATAAGAAAATTGAGGCCCTTGCCGAAATGACGGAAAAATCAAACTCCAAAGTCATAAAATCCTTGCAAGTACTTCGGAATGAATCTCAGCAGAGTACCAAGCTTGAAAAACAGCTTGATGAGGCTAGAGCAAATATCGAAGAGCTCACAGCCGCCCAAACCGCTTCGGATATCACTAAGTTTACAGAGGAACTGCAACGAACGAATGCAGCTCTCACACAAGACATGGTTGCAAAGTTGAGATTTGCACTTCAGCCTCTGATAAACTTTTCTGATAGGTTGTCTAGGCCACAGGGCAGGCCTACCACTGCTCAGCATACGGAGCATGCTTCATAAGGGGGAGAAAGGCCTAGACTAATCTCTGCAGCCACAGCAGGTCCTTCAACATCAACCATCATAACGACAACCATGGGTGCAAGTGGATCAGCCGGAGCTGGATGCTCAACAGATCGATCACTAGAAAGCATAATTGCCCCACACATGGAAGAAGCCTACAAGGCCAGACGGGCAGATTACAACCTAATGATCAAAATAAACGAATTTGCTTGTGATGATGGTAAATGGACCATAGAGGCAATCAAGCAATTTGGATTTCAAAATCCAAATGTACTTAACAGACTACCTCTTCGGAGTTTTGCGACAACTGACTCCGAAGACATCCAGCTTGATATCCCTTTCAATCCGAAGACTTTTGCTTTTCTTCAATTTGTCAATTCGGTACCTGATGATCAGAAAGCAAGTTTTTGGACCAACAAAATCAACTTCCATGCCAAATACATTCAACGTCAGAGTGTGGTATGGAGTTTGGATAAAATCAAACAAATCATCTCAATCAAGGAGGCTGAGACTTACAAAGGATTCATAAATTATGAATTTAGTGTCCTCCGAGGTGAAAGTAGTAATTAGTAAAGGTTTACAATCGCCGATTTTCCTATAATGAATCCAATAGACTTCATTGAAATTCTAGAGATTTTGCGAAGTGGTGAAGCAGCTCAAGCCGGAATACCAATGTTTGCTATCAAAAACCATGTTTTGGGTTTTCTAAATAATTACCTGATGAGGTTTGCCAAACATGACTTGGAGTTATGTTCCTACTACAAACAACCATTGAACACTCCTCCCATTGTAGTTCGGAACATAGCTAGATTCAAGAATGGAGAGATTCTAGACGAACCATATGGCGTAGTCTTCAAAGGACTTCGAAACGAAACCGAAGTCACAATCAAGTTCTTTGAAATTGACTACATTGGCCTCCATCCCTCCTCCTTTATCTCCGGAATGATCTCTCACGTAAACGCTTGTCATGCAAATTCGACAGAGAAGAAGAAGAAGTTCATGGATCACATGAACTGGTACCTGACGATGAGGAAGACCTTGAAGAGAGCTTACAAGAGAAACTTTCGTGTATAGACTTCGGATGCACTTCACACAAAGGGGGAGATTGTTGAGAATATTTGTGATGAAGTGCTGACGTATCCGAAGTCCCTCTCATGAAGACTGTTGAAGAATGAAACCCCGAAGTGAATAAACAAATAGAAGACCCCGAAGTCTGAAGACTCCGAAGTGCTACGCATGGAGGATCCGAAGACTTCACAGCCTGTCCATTTGTCTTTTGTGTGCACGCGTATAGTACAATACGTGTTGCATGAATATTCTATCCTATTGGCTAGTACACTGATAGGATATTCTCTGTAAAAATTGTACTATTGGTATCACTGATTCAGTATAAATATAAGTGATACCTTGCCGTGTAGAAAGTGAGATTACGAACAATTGTAAGACTACCAAATAGAAAACCCAACTGTAAAACCATACAATCTAATCGAATCATTCGACACAAGTTATTCATATCACCTTGTTCATTTAACATTCTTTCCTTATCATTGTGTGATTGATTGTGTTATTGATTTAACATTAGTCTTAGTTCATCTATTAGCTTATTTCAACACCCAACAATTCCAACCCTAGGTCAGATGAAATTGACAATTTCCACTGACTGGTTTAAATATGTTAGTTTTGATACCCCATCTTATTTAATTCATAGAAAATAGAAAAAAATCGTTAAAGTGAGTGTCTTATATCCCTGGAATCTTAAGAGGATGAACTAAGTGGCTATGTAAAAATATCCCAGATTGGTTGGGTTGGGATGGGCTAAGAGGGTCATAAACAGACCCTTTGTTTAGGGTTAGAAGATGAAAATGAACTTAAAAAGTAATTTAATTCTACAAGCATATAATTAGTATAAGGCTTAGTTATTATGTCATATAATAAGTTAATATACCTTATAGGAGTATAAAGTGTGCGGGTTGAGCGTGGTTAGATTCTCGGGGTTGCTGCATAAATTTCTGTATTGATGATTCGAGGTGAATTCATCATTACGATGTATTGAAGTTGTACATCCTTTATTGTAGCTAGTGTGTGTTGTTTATGATGTAGGTGTGTGTGATAAGTGGGTACAGAGCAGGACATCATTGAGTTGGGTGTCATCATTGTGTTGGGTGCCATGATTGAGCTGGATGCCATGATTGTGTTGTGTACCGTAAATGTGTTGTGTGCCTAAACTATGTTGTGTGCCTTATTTATGTTGTATACCTTGTTTGTGACGTACGCTTGTGATAAGGGTAGAGTATGTGTGATGGATATATCATGTATGTGTTGAATTCACTAAGTTGTCTACTTATCTTTTCCCTATTAAATCACTGTTTTAGGTGCTTCAGATGTGGGTGATGGCAAGGCGTGACGTGTACAGCTTCTTCTGGGGACTTATGTTTTATTTGATTTGATGTTAGCTTGAGTTCCGTTGTTTGATGAATTTTATTAACAATGAAATGTTTTAAAATGATTTGAATGATGTTTATGATTAAGGTTTTTATAAATAAATGATGTGTATTAATTAAAACGGGGTTCTAAAATTTTTTAATTTACTATAAAAACTAGGATGTTACATGTTTTTTTTAGAAACTAGGTCTCATAACTCACGCTCGTATCCTATTCGACCAAATGCATAAATGAGACTCAGTTACATGTAACACTATGATAGATTCATACACATAGGTTGGCAACATTGTAACTGCTCGTGAACTATTTGACCAGATGGATCACAAAAACCTAATTTCTTAGGTGTAATATCGGTGTGTGCCCAATTAGACGCATTCAATTTAGGACGGTGGCTTCATAGATACATTAAAAAGACAAAAAAAATCCTTCAACACCATTATAAACGCGACCCTAATCGACATGCCTAGACTTTTCTATCCTATTTCCTTCTAAAACCAATCTAATATGGCCCCTGGTTGCGCCACAAAGCTCGTTGAAGAGTTATGCATCATTGTGAGAGACCTAAAAGGGAAAAAATTAGGATATTGGAGCACCAAATTGGTTGAACATGTACTGAATTGAACACTTGGGTATCTTTGATTTGAATGAATCAGTATGGTAATGAAACTAAAATCCAAGGATTCGGTTCAAAGTAGGGAAAGTACCGGAAGAAAAGTGGATCTAGGGATTTTTATAGATACCAAACAGTATGAAAAGAAATCTATTTTTCTGTATTCTACTGTGAAGCCAAATGTATGCTTAGAGGTGCAATATCGATGAGATTGTCGTTTAAAACCCCAAAATAGATTGTAAGCATGCTGATTTGCCATTCCATTTAATTTTTTCCTCGATTTAATATACACGAACTGATAAATAAAGAAGATAGAAATACAGATAGAGAGAGAGATCAAGGGAGAGAGACTCAATAATTTAAAGTTGTCGATTTCTGTCTTTGATTTAATGCAAATATATCTGTCTCTTTCAGATTAAACATTGTAATTTGATACAATCGAAATCTTCATGATCGTGGTCTAAAGGAACCACACCTCTGGGATTTTAAATACATAAAATCAGTAAAAAAAAAAAAAAGATGGATCCCAATAGATAGTTAGAGAGATAGAGAGGGAGAGATAGAGATTTTAGATTTAAATATAAATAATGGATAAATAGTTAACTAATTAAAAGCAATAAATAAATAATAAGTTAACTGAAAAAGAAATAAAAAGGACAATATAGTCATTTTAAGTCTATCAAGGACTAATCGTGAAACAAAACTAAACTATAAGGACTGTCCGAGTTAAAGAAAAGAGTTGGTGATCAAACACGTAAATTACTCCAAACCATAGCGACCATTAATGTAATTTTATCTTTTAAAAATTAATATTTTCAATGATAAAAAAGTTAAAAAAAACTTAAATTTCACCATCTTACATCTTAAATAAAATAAAGGGTTATTGTCATTGTAGCACAATCAACTTTGTGTTTTTTCCCAATTTGGTCACTAAAGTTTTTTTTGCACAATAGGTCATTAAAGTTGTAAAATCGGTGTCAATTAAGCCCTTATGAAACAAATGAAGAGGTCAACAGGTTACTATGCTTACATGGCATGCCACATCAAATCTGAGTCACCAGCACTTGTCTACATGGCGTATGCCATATGGTTTTTTCAGTTATATTTTTTATTAGTTTTAAAACTAGGGCTAGAAGTGGTACCTGACTCACCATTCTCGAAGGAGGTACGTTCCTTAGTAACCGTTAGCGTCTTCTTTCCTCCGAAAGACGTGATCGGCACCACCAAGCATCCATCGTCGGTAAGAGGGGGAGCCCCATCAGGGAGACAACCATTATTGGGGCACACTATGCAGTTCGTCGACCCCACCACAGTTGCCTGAGGAGGCGGAACGAGAAGGTCGTGATCGACAGTTCCTTCATACGTGAATTCTGGTTCCAATTGAATCAATGCAGATTTCAAATCGACACCCATGATAGACCTCATCCGCCATAGCAGTGTAATCAACCATCACGTTCATCTATTAAGTGACATGAAGACAATAGGTTACTCCAAAAGAGGGAAGAAATCATCGATTGATGAACATGAATGTATGAAATGGCTAGAATTGAAGGCACCAGATTCATTGTTTACGTAAGCTTTCGAGCCGTTGTTAAAGTTATTCACAAGAACGAACCTCCTTCGAGAATGGTATGGGGCTTGGAGCAAGCAACGAAGATTTCATTTGGGTCATCAAGAACGAACACGAACAGTGGTTGCCCGAAGGGTTTGAAGCAAGGACGAAGGCGAATGGAAAAGGATTGATAATAAAGGGTGGGCGCCTCAAGTTTTGATTATTGACCACGAATCTGTGGGCGGGTTCGTTACACACGGTGGGTGGAACTCTGTATTGGAAGGAGTCACCGGCGAGGTGGCTATGGTGGCTTTGCCAGTCATGGCGGAGCAGTTCTTCAATGCGTAACTGGTGACGAAGGTTTTACAAATTGGAGTTCCGATTGGTGAAGTGGAGTGGAGTGTGACTTCAAGCTGCGAAGGCGTAAAGAGGGAGGCGATAGAGAAGCGGTGGCGAGGGTAATGGGTGCTGAAGAAGGAGAAGAAATAAGGTTAATAGAGATGTGGGTCCATATTTATGTGGCAATGATGTATCCTATTGTCTCCACTTTACTAATACAAACCGGTAAAAATTAGGTATGTTCCTTTATTTAACAGGTCACTTACAACTTTAATGACTTATTGTATAAAAAAAACTTTAATGGTCAAATAAAAAAATACAAAATTGATTATGTTATAGCGACAATGAAATGGCTAGAATTGAAGGCACCAGATTCATTTGTTTACGTAAGCTTTCGAGCCGTTATTAAAGTTATTCACAAGAACGAACCTCCTTCGAGAATGGTATGAGGCTTGGAGCAAGCAACGAAGATTTCATTTGGGTCATCAAGAACGAACACGAACAGTGGTTGCCCGAAGGGTTTGAAGCAAGGACGAAGGTGAACGGAAAAGGATTCATAATAAAGGGTGGGCGCCTCAAGTTTTGATTATTGACCACGAATCTGTGGGCGGGTTCGTTACACACGGTGGGTGGAACTCTGTATTGGAAGGAGTCACCGGCGGGGTGGCTTTGCCAGTCATGGCGGAGCAGTTCTTCAATGCGAAACTGGTGACGAAGGTTTTACAAATTGGAGTTCCGATTGGTGAAGTGGAGTGGAGTGTGACTTCAAGCTGTGAAGGCGTAAAGAGGGAGGCGATAGAGAAGCGGTGGCGAGGGTAATGGGTGCTGAAGAAGGAGAAGAAATAAGGTTAATAGAGATGTGGGTCCATATTTTTCACACTCCCAAACCACGATGGCGGAATCGTCTGAGGGCGGAACGGGACATAACATCACAACCATTGCATACATTGAAACATAAGTAGATAACAACCATCATACATTATAATTGGAAAGTTACATTGTTCAAACGATATTGTTTCAACCCAATTACAGTATGATAATGAAATAAGTAAAAGAGACGTCTTCGCGTCTCATTCCAAAAGGTTAGTCGGACCTGACTAATTGTTCCCTGAGAATACAAGTAGTTTGAAAGAGTGTCAACATTACGTTGGTGAGTTCATAAGATTTTTGTATGAGAAAATCCATAATCGTTTTTCTTGTAAAAAGATAGTGTTGAAACCAGAAAATCCAATATTTTCTTATAAATGAGTCGTAGTCTTAAAAACCCAAAGACCGAAAATGTATAAGTGTTCTATACTTGAAAATAGTATTACGTAGTCTTATTCTTGTACGAAACCATGTAAATACATGTTTATTCGTAGATTAATTGTAGATCTAATTCCGTAAAACCCTTGCGTAAGTAAAATCGTACTTTTATTTGTATCTTACTGAGTTGTAGTTTTTATTCTATAAAACTCGTATGTATAAGTTAACCGTTCTTCTATTTATATCTTGATAAAATGTAGTTTTAATTTCTATAAAACTTGTATGTATAAGTAAAACCATACTTACATTTGTAACTTGTTAGAATGTAGTTTTAATACATAAAACTCGTATGTATAAGTAAATCGTACTTGTATCTATATCTTGATAAAATGTAGTTTTAATTTCCATAAATCTTGTATGTATAAGTAAAACCATACTTATATTTGTAACTTGTTAGAATGTAGTTTTAATACCATAAAACTTGTATGAGAAATCTGTTTCCTTGTAAAATATAGTATCGTAACCCAGAAAATCCAATATTTTCTTATAAACGTGTTGTAGTCTTAATGACCCAAAGACTAAAATGTATAATGTAAGTTGTAATATAGTTTAAAACTATTTGAAGTGTATATTTCCACGTAAACAAAATGTATAGTTGATTTCCCCATGTGAGACACCCTATAACCATACTGTGACTAGTTGGCCTGCTGCGACGTTCTTCAGGCGTCGGAATGTTAGACATTTGTCACCTTTGACCCGTCGGTCGTAGTTGTAGCTAGCAACCATAGGTGCGGGGTTGTCAATCTCGTATAGATCTATACACAAATATCACGCTCTCTTACCGAGACTCTGGTTATAAATTTAGGACTTATAGTAGGTACTTATAAAAGTACTGTGAAGATCCGTCTCACAAAAATGTATGTATTCAATCAACTTGTTTACGAAAAATTTGTATATGAAAAACCCTTGTATTGTCCATTATCATTTTTCCCATGATAAAATAGTAATGTATAATAATTATATATTTTTATATAATTATTTTGTCTTGTTCAAAATGTCATAGTAATCATTGTATCCATAAACTATTCCTATAATAGCTTATTTTTAGTATTCCGTCGTAATAAACATATTTTTATGAACATAAACGAAATAACTTATTTAGATGATTATAAACATCTTTTAAGATATTTCCCACAAAAATGGTGTAATAACTTGGTTATAACTATTTTTGCTAGAAAAGCCGTATTTTCGGTCACAAAAACGTAGTTTTTACTAGTTTTTGTTTTTGTGACGTTTATATTAAAGATCTAGCATTTTTTACACAATATGTTTATAGTTTAGTAACTTTTACACAAACATAATACATCATAATGTTCACAATACATAGATCTAAACATATTTCATGTCAAAAACGTTTTTACGCAAAAACTAGTTCATAAACTTGTATAAATCGTTATTTATAGCATATAAACTTATGTATAAACTTGTATATAGCATATAACTTGTATTATCCCCCTAAAGGCTTGGAAAAGATGAAAATAAGGGGTATGAACTCATCCTTGAAGCGTGCTTTACTCAAAAACAAGGATGTTATTGCGGGTTTGACGGTAGAAACAATGATCTAAGCCTCAGAGCTCGAATGACCCTTGGACAAAGTTATTATCCAACGGTTTTACGTAGATGTTAGTGTGTGTAAATGCGATAAAAGTGGTGTAATAAGGTTTAAAATCACTTAAGGAAGCTAACTTACAAAAAAGATTTGAAAAATGCTTGAAAACGAAGAACGGTGGTGGTGGAAGGTGGTGGCCGGCGGTGGTTCAAGGTGGTGAAGTGGTGGTGGACGAAAATAAGGGAGAGGGTGGAGGTGATCAGATTTTTAGAGAGAGAGGGAGAGGTGTTGGATGTTCTCTTGACACAATGAAGATATGATTTTAATTATGAGATTTAAAGTTAGATTTTTACCACATTTTTTTATTCATAGCCTTTAATACTTAGGATTGTGAATAGTAGCCTCATGGATCTTGTTGGGGGATGATATGATCAGCCGATGGGGAGGGGTAAGGGGTGGGTTAGTTTTTATAAAAATGGTAATATTCTTATATAAATGTGTGATTTTTATAAAATCGTAAGACGTTTTAGTGAAATTTTATGAGTTTTTGACGAAACGAAGTTCTAAATAAATATTATGTATAAAAACATTGTTAAACATTTATTTAGATTGAGTCGTAGCTCGTTAAACAATGAAATACGCGTTTAAGCGCAGTATTCTTCAGATTACGCGATTTTCGGTATTTTACCGAAAATTATGTTTGGCTTTGAGATTAAATACTAGACGTGATTACGCTTCATAATATATGATTTGTTACCCCGTATTTGATATTTAAGGCTCCACATTTTGTATTTTAGGTCCAAACCCTGTGTATATTTATCCGTTCACAGCGGTTTAATCGTTGTAACTTTCACATACGAACTCCGTTTTCGACGTTCTATATATCCACAGGTTCGTATTTAAGAATACATCGTTTTATGAATATTATTATTCCCAAAATAATAATTTTACGATTATCAAATTTTTACGCTACAGTAGTTTACTAACCGTATTTTCGGCGTTTGCTCGATAATTGTTTTGAATTAGCGTACGTAGTATTATAATATCTAATAATACATTGTAAAATTATGGAAAATTACTTTTCAACATAAGGATTAACGTACGCTTTGGTTGACTACAGTTGACTTTCGTTGACCAAAATTTACAATTGTCACAATATTTATGTGGCAATATTGTATCCTATTGTCTCCACTTTACTAATACAAACCGGTAAAAATTGGGTATGTTCCTTTATTTAACAGGTCACTTACAACTTTAATGACTTATTGTATAAAAAAAACTTTAATGGTCAAATAAAAAAATATATAATTGATTATGTTATAGCGACAATGAAATGGCTAGAATTGAAGGCACCAGATTCATTTGTTTACGTAAGCTTTCGAGCCGTTGTTAAAGTTATTCACAAGAACGAACCTCCTTCGAGAATGGTATGGGGCTTGGAGCAAGCAACGAAGATTTCATTTGGGTCATCAAAAATGAACACGAACAGTTGTTGCCCGAAGGGTTTGAAGCAAGGACGAAGGCGAACGGAAAAGGATTAATAATAAAGGGTGGGCGCCTCAAGTTTTGATTATTGACCACGAATCTGTGGGCGGGTTCGTTACACACGGTGGGTGGAACTCTGTATTGGAAGGAGTCACCGACGGGGTGGCTATGGTGGCTTTGTCAATCATGGCGGAGCAGTTCTTGAATGCGAAACTGGTGACGAATGTTTTACAAATTGGAGTTCCGATTGATGAAGTGGAGTGGAGTGTGACTTCAAGCTGCGAAGGCGTAAAGAGGGAGGCGATAGAGAAGCGGTGGCGAGGGTAATGGGTGCTGAAGAAGGAGAAGAAATAAGGTTAATAGAGATGTGAGTCCATATTTAGGTGGCAATGATATATCCCCACTTTACTAATACAAACTTGTAAAAATTGGGTATGTTCTTTTATTTAACAGGTCACTTACAACTTTAATGACTTATTATATAAAAATAACTTTAATGGTCAAATAAAAAAAATACAAAATTGATTATGTTATAGCGACAATAACCATAAAACAAACAAGTAAAGTTCGTTTTTTTAAGTGAAAAAATTTAGAAGTTTTACGGCATTTGACCTTTTAGTTGACTGCAAGGGTCAATTCACTCGCTTCTGCTGTATTCAGAGCCCCATTCTCCCACGCTATCAATCATCGACTGAACGTCTCAACGTCACTCTCCATACCTCTTTGCTCTTTCTCTCCATGTATCAAATTACAAATCAATTCGTCATCTCATCTTCCTCGAGATAAAATTCCCCAGCTACTTTCGAAGATTTCTTAGATCAATTTACACAAAAACCAAACACAGTTGCTTAAGATTAATGGGTGGTTTTGATATGGAATCGTTGGTGGATGCAACAGCAGGGGCGATTGGATCTCTCGCCAGCACTACTATCTTGTACCCTTTAGACACCTGCAAAACCAAGTACCAAGCTGAACTACGTACTCCCAATCTCAGAAAATACAGGTTTTCCTTCTACTTCTCAGTTTCATCTTCATACGCTTTTGTTGATTGCTTGTTTGATCAGTGACCCTCGAGGTTGCCCTATCTTTCCGAAATTCATGAATACAATGACTGGTTTATAGACGACGTATGCGAGCTAGGAACTGAACTATGGTTCATTAAATATATGTCAAATTTGATCAATATAATGGACTCCTGATAGTCACATGTGACATTTAGGATATTGATGAACTGGAATCCTAAAGAGAATCGAAATCCTTAAACGATTTTGTTGGTACTAACTAATGGGTTGTCCGTTTTGATCAATTACCCTTATAGTGAGTTGTTCATATTAGGGTCAAAGGCTTTTCTTTCTGTTTCTTGGTCTAGGGTTTGTCGCCGATATGATTAATTGTCATCAAGCTTTTAACCACTTTCTATTTACCCCTTTCTTTCTACGAGCTTACCATTTCTGAAGGTTTTTCCATCATATAGCATTCATTCACTAACATGGGTGTGTACTTAAACTAATCATCTATCTTTCTGCTGAAATAAGTTCATTTCATATACTTTTATGGATATAAAAATCCTGAATATTCCTTCTTTGAAAATCTTGTTTTATGCATATTTGGTACAGGAACCTTTCAGATGTTCTATGGGAAGCAATTTCATCACGTCAAGTTCTTTCTTTGTATCAAGGCCTAGGGACAAAAAACCTCCAATCATTTATTTCATCATTCATATACTTTTATGGATATAGCTTCTTTAGAAAGCTGCACATTGAAAGGTCTGGATCCAAATCTATTTCAACCAAAGCCAACTTAATTATTGCTGCTGTTGCTGGTGCTTGTACCGTCGCAATAACCCAGGTCAGCCATAAATAGCAACATACTTTCATTTATCTCTGTATTATAGCAACCTACTTCTATTTTTTACTGTTACAACATTATACACTCACTTTTTTTCTTGTTAATAAGAATAATTGAATGTTTTTTCAGCCTTTGGATACAGCTGCATCAAGGATGCAAACAAGTGAATTTGGGAAGTCAAAAGGGCTAATGAAGACCCTCTCAGAGGGAACATGGGGAGAGGCATTTGATGGACTTGGGATATCGATTCTTCTTACATTAAATCCAGCAATTCAGGTAATAAATAAATGATCATTATTTCTTGCCAAAAATAGGAACGAACACCCAAGCTTTCTAGGGCTATTTCTCATGATGAGGATGTGGAGGGCATTTATGTCTTTTGCAGTACACTGCATTTGATCAACTGAAAGAAAGATTACTGGCGGGAAAGCTCGGGAATCCCCAATCCCTTTCCGCCCTTTCGGCTTTTATGTTAGGGGCGGCCTCAAAGTGTGTTGCTACCTGCTTGACATACCCTGCTATCAGGTATTCCTTTGACTTTTAAAGTCAAAACCATACTTCAAACTTCAAATTATATATCATATATATGTAACTTCATTTATAATATTGAAAATGTGCTATGGACAGATGTAAGGTGATGATTCAGGCGGCGGAATCAAGTGACGATCTGGAATCGGAATCGGAATCGGAATCGGAATCAAGAAAGACGGTATCGGGGGCACTACATGCAATATGGAATAAGGAAGGGTTTTTAGGATTCTTCAAAGGTTTAAAAGCCCAAATTTTAAAGACGGTTTTAAGTGCAGCATTCCTTTTAATGATAAAGGAAAAGATCACAAAGAGCACATGGGTGATGTTTTTGGGAATAAGGAGATTCTTGTTTTTAAATAGAAGTAGAATAAAAAGCTCTTAAATTAGATTAGGTTTTGATGTGTAATAAGGACCAAACATGGTCTTAAGGTTTTTTATTTATTGTGTAATACTTTATTTTAGACATTATGGTGCTTGATTAGATGTATTGTTTGTGTAAGTATTTGATTGTTAAATGAATGTTTAATATATTTTTAGTTAATAACCAAAGCTAAATGCAAGAAGTATCTTTGTACTTTCGATTGTCTTAGTTTATATTATAATTTTCTTTCATATGATAAAATTTGAGTTGAAGAGTTTGGTTAGATCATAGATAGATTAAATAGATGAAAGTGAATACATTTTTGAGAGAGTATACAATATGTGAATCCATGTTTTGCATTTATCTTTAATTTTTTATTTTTGCATTTTTCTTTTTAAATATTTGTAAACTTAATTAATATAATCATTAGAAAATAATCAAAATAATTATTTTTCAATAATTAAAGTTAAGTGATTGTAAGATTACATATTGTCCATGTCGATTTGAACAAGGATGAATCCATCTTTATTTTAAAAAGACATGTTCATTTCAAGCTTAGAAATTAATATCTCTATGAAAATAAACAATTTCAAACACTTTAATATATTTCTCTTATAAAATACAAATATAATTTTATTCTAGCTCTTTGTTAGTTTTATAAAGTTCCCATCGTTCCAAAAAAAAAAAAAAAAAAAAAAAAAGACTTACTTAGAATTGGTTGCTATTTAATATTTTGTCATTTAGAATCTGCTTTGTTTGGTGAAACATATAAAAACACTGTTTTTGATGATAAAAGAGGCTTTATATCAAAGTAAAATGATAACTTAATAACTTACCCTATTTTCATGTTTCAAGCATCTTTGTCTTTTGGTTCTTTGCTTTATCTTAAAACATGAAGGCAAAGATGACGAAGAAGAAAGAAGTATGTGTATTTTAGAAATATAATTGCAATAGATTACAATTCTTTTTTCTGGTGTTCTATGTCTTAATAGATCAAGAGATGAGACTTATTTTATTGTTAGATTATGAAATAAAAATTATTTTTTATTTCTACTGGTTTTTGTTTCAAATTGTTTCTCTTTTTGTTTTTTTGTTAATCAATTCGTTATGTTTTAAAAAAATGTTATTATAAAACGAGGCAAATTGCATATAATAATAAATAGATTGAGTTAATTTGCAATACATTTTAAGGTCCAGAACGAAAAAGTGTGATATTGCAGTTATTATAAATTTTGATACTGGATTATTTAACGATATGGAAAAAATGACCAATAACGCCTGAAAAAAGGGATCATGATTCTGGTATTTCTTAATGCACAATGGCAAGCAATTCAACATTGCAAAATGGGTAATCATTTACAACATCAAAAGTAGTACTTTGTTGAATGAGTTTATCTAATATGATATTTTGTGATTATAATTGTTATTAATAATGTTATAGTATAGATTTTATTCTTTTAGTGTAAATATGTAATAATACTTGAATTTGTTACTAAACTTTATCAATTTATATAATAAGAAAATAAAAGTTAAGATGGCATAAGTTGATAGAAAAGCAAAGGGTTAATGATCCATAATAACAATTAATAACACAAAAATTATTCATTAGGTTATTGAAGTTAGAGTTGCACTCAATAGGTCATTGAACTTTCAATTTTGGTTTTAAAATAATATTGTCTCTGCTTTTAACCACCGTTGTACAGTTCCGACGACACCACTGTCTCCGCCGACCAGGATCATACCATTTTTTTTAACCCATCCATAGTCGTAACACCTCGACCACACCCCACGACTATCCTCCTCTTATGCCCAATCCTCCTCCAGCCGCCACTCCTCTATTCATTGTAAGGTAACAACCAGCCATGAAGTCTCCTCACAACGATTTTAATTGGGTATAACCGATTAAAATCGGAGACAATGATATTTCAAAACCAAAATTGAAAGTTCGTTGACCTATTGGATGCAATTAAAACTTCAGTAACCTAATGGTTAAGTTTTGTGTTATAGGTTGCCATTATGGATCATTAACCCAAAAGCAAATTAATGGTTAACATTGTTTTTTAGAAATAAACCGACAAAGCTAAAAGATGTTATAACAATATAGCGAACTATGTTATTTGATTTCCACCGTTTTTGGCCCATGTATTAAATTTTGTTACAAATTTAGTTCAAACATTAATTTTGTTACGAGTATGGTCCATTTTTTATAAATTCTACATTTTTTTATAAATTTACTTTTTTACAACAATTTAAATTATTAGGACTCTTTATATACTTTTATAAACTTTTTCTCAATTTTCTTTTGAGTATTTTTTCAACATTTTCTAACCCTTTTTTACATCTTTTTTAGAAAATTTAAAAACATTTTATACTTATTTTACAACTTTTTTATACCTTTTACACCTGATTTCTATTGTGAAGTAATCAAATGAAGGTACTATCCTGTTGAATAGCTTCTTTGTGGGATTCAAGTTGGTTAAGTAGCAAAAATGTAACTAGAGGAATTACACAAATAATCCCTAAAGTATCCCAAAACTAACATAGGGAACCCAATTATCCGTTTTTCCCTTTATGAGTCACTTATCTTTGCAAATATCAACAGATTGGTCCCTGAGTTTTATAAAAAGAATATAATATCTTTTTAAATTTCTTTTTTCTTTTTCTTTGAATTTATTATTTATTTTATTAATTAAAAAAAAGAAAATACCCCACCCACCCCCACCCCCACCCCCTCGCCTCTCTCTCTCTCTCTCTCTCTCTCTCTCTCTCTCTCTCTCTCTCTCTCCTTCCCTTCGTCTTCCTCACCCTCACCGCACCAAATCAAGTCGATCTAGATCCTCCATTGAAAACCCCCACCGCTACTCGGTGCTTGTTCGAAGACCTACAACTTGATCGGATAACTGCATCCAATTTCCAAATTCCAAATTCCCCTGTAATGGCTGCAAGGGAGTGAAATATTTTACCAAACGGGGGTCGGAACTCGTAGAAAAATGATGACAGGGCTAATGCAAGATCAGAACCTTGATAAACAGATAGAGAAGCAGATTAGATGCATGTCTGGTTTCCTTCACATCTTCGATCGCCAACAGATTTTGGTCGGCAAATGCATCTACTCCACCAAGCGCCTCCCTCCCTCCACCGTAAGCTCTTCTTCTTTCCTTGGTTGACTGCATAGATTGCTACAGTGTATTGTATATTTTAGATAGAAAATAACAAATGGCGTTAAAGTAAGTGAAACTGTATGATTAATTAAGAACACTTGATTGTAGGGGTTCACGGCGTCACCGGAGCCGGTTAAGTCCATTCAGTCGACATTGATAAGAGAAATTAAGAAGCCAAAGCCAGCGGAGGCGGTGGTGGCTGTACCTGAAAGCCCAGACCGTTTCAAACCATCTCCGAAGTCGAATTACGAAACAGCAACTCCGCCGAAATCACCACTACCACTTCACATGTTTGACCTGAAAGAGGGATCGGTAAAGACTTCATGGAAATTCTTTTTGGCAGCAATTTCTGGGTTTAGTTCATTATCGTTGTTTCCTCCTGCATCTATATTACAATACCGTATACATCACAAACACGAATTGAAATTCAAGGATCAATCATCTTTGGTGGGGGTAAAGATGGGCTGCTGCCCTTTTTGTTTTGTACGCAGGAGAGAGAGAGAGAGAGAGAGAGAGAGAGAGAGAGAGAGAGAGAGAGAGAGAGAGAGAGAGAGAGAGAGAGAGAGAGAGAGAGAGAGAGAGAGAGAGAGAGAGAGAGAGGGGTGGGTGGGGTATTTTCTTTTTTTAATTAATAAAATAAATAATAAATTCAAAGAAAAAGAAAAAAGAAATTAAAAAAGATATTATATTCTTTTTATAAAACTCAGGGACCAATCTGTTGATATTTGCAAAGATAAGTGACTCATAAAGGGAAAAATGGATAGTTGTGTTCCCTATGTTAGTTTTAGGATACTTTAGGGATTGTTTGTGTAATTTACTCGTTTTTTTTTGCTATTAGCCAAGTATGAATGTTTTCAAACAAAATTGATGGTTAGTTAATGTATATGTGCTTCAACAACCAAGCTATAAAAAATTTGGATAGACATTCAAATTCTTATAGGTTCTAATGCGGATGTTTTTTCATATATATTCGGACAGTTTCAACACAATCAACTAAAAATTAATTAGAGATATTTAGGGGTTCAAATATTTTTTTGGTTCATATTTAAAGATTACAACGTTTTATAACCTGTTTAAAACATTTTATAAATTCTTATAACCTTTTTAATAGTTGTTTTTACAACTTTTAGAAATACTTCCCTTTCAAAAAAAGTTATAAAATAGTAAGTAAGGAAGTAGCAAAAATTTTATGAAAATGTAAAAAAGATAAAAAATAAAATAAGTTCAAAACATTGTAAAAGAGTTCAAAAATGTTGTAAAAAATTATAAAAAAGTATAAAAATGTTGTAAAAAGGTAAATCTAAAAAAATTTGGGACAGATTTGTAAAAAATAAAAAATAAAAAAAAATAAAAAAAATTGAATCATATTTATAACAAAATTTAAGTTTGAACCAAATATGTAGAAATCTAAGGATTGGTTACATTTTTATAATATGTTTTGAACTTGTTAGCCACTAACAATTTGTTACAAAATCAATATTAACCCGTAAATTAAAGATTTATTAAATTTTTAAAATTTAAAAACCCTGGATTGGTCTTGTCACCCATAAAGTGAAAAAAGAAAAAGGGCAATGCGAAGTATGAATGAACTATGAAATACGAGATTCCAAATTTCAAACAGACATATGCTTGGTGTAAGCAGCAACTTGTGTTTGAATTCTTACCTCGCTGCAACTCATCAGTCCAACGGCAGGTGCAGAGCGACGGTGAGAGCGAGCAACCGAATCGAGATGGAGATCGGTGGGTTAGATAGCAACGGCCGGGAATTCAAGAACGCCGATGAAATGTGGCGAGAAGAAGTTGGCGATTCACAGAAGAAACACGATTGGTACCGCAACGGCGTTGGCTACTGGCAAGTAGGTTACCCCTCCTATTCTTTTCGTATAAGAAATCCGCACTTTTAGAAACCCTAGAATTAAAAAAACGAAAGAATTGTTTCTCCTTTGTTTTTTAAGGGTGTGGATGCATCAGTTGATGGAGTTCTCGGTGGATATGGACATGTAAATGAGCCTGATATCAAAGCCAGTGAGGCTTTTCTCAATACCCTTTTCACTGAGCTTGTTCCTAATGCCGGTAGAAATCAACATCTTGTAGCCCTTGGTTAGCTCTCTTTCCCTTTCCTTTTCTTCAAATTCGTTACTAAAACCATCCAACTTCTGAATTGTTGTTAATCGAAGATTAACTGTTAGCTAAAATTTCTGCAGATTGTGGTTCTGGAATTGGGAGAGTGACTAAAAATCTTCTTATAAGATACTTTAATGAGGTAATAACTTTTTCAATATATAGATACTTAGGTACAAAGCACATTTGTGTCACTAATTACTAAAAATTAATTGCTTCTAGGTTGACCTTCTTGAACCCGTGTCACATTTTCTTGAGGCTGCTCGTGAGAATTTGGCTCCAGAAAATCTTTCAGTCTCAGAGGAACATAAAGCTGTCAACTTTTACTGTACCCCATTGCAAGTAAGAATTAATGTTATTATAAACTATAACTTTTAATTCAACTCTATACATTGTTTAATAGTGATAATGGTGTTTTAGGAATTTACTCCAGATTCAGGAAGGTATGATGTGATATGGGTTCAATGGTGTATTGGGCATCTTGCAGATGATGACTTTGTGTCTTTTTTCAAGAGAGCAAAGGTAAAATCTTACTGGTCAAAATGGGTTGGGTTGACCTTTTAAAAAAACTTGTCCATGTTTTTGAAGTTTTATAAATACTAACGTATTTATATTTTTGTAGGCTGGCCTTAAACCTGGTGGATTTTTTGTTTTGAAAGAAAACCTTGCAAAATCCGGTAAGCTGTATTTCTCTTTACTTGATACAGAAAGAATGACTTTCCACATTAAGTCCTAACGTTTTACAAATTTGCCCCGTATTTATTTTCTCTTTTCATGAATATAGGATTTGTGTTGGATAATGAAGATAAGAGTATTACAAGGTCAGACTTATACTTCAAGGAACTATTTAGTCAATGTGGTCTCAATGTCTACAAATTAAAGGTAATTTCCAATTTTTGTTATTTAAATAGTTCTTATGGTACATTATATTTTATTTATTACCATAGCAAGTTTTTCAACTAAAAATTAATTTTTTGTCATAAGATTTATTTATTTCGTTATCGGATGGTAATTTAGACATTTTGACCAACTCTTGGACCTTTTTCATAATTTAAAATTCATGTTTTGTTTTTGTTGTTATCATTATATTTTAGCAATAATTTTTATGTTTCAGGATCAAAAGGGATTTCCAGATGAACTTTTTGCTGTGAGGATGTATGCATTGACTACAGACACGTTGAAAAAAGTTGGTGGGTCAAGACCAAAACGAAAATTAAATAGACCTGCCGTCATTAAATAAAAGAATTTTAAGGTTTGTTTTGTTGTATGTAGGATTGGTGATTTTGTAAACCTTAATTTGTTGCTTAAAAGGTTTTCATGTTTTTCGAATTATTAATTTTCATGAGGCCCTTGTTCTGAATAGTGTTAGTGGAACTATAATGACCTTGGATTATGAGTTTTTTTTTTAATGTTTTTTTTATTATTATGTTTTGCGAGTTCGTGGGTAACAAAAGAAACTTATAATTTTATAAATTTGTCTTGCTGTGTAGTTATTTGGCAATCGTAAGGTGGGTATATTGTTAATTGTTATTTCATGATGGATCCAGATATGTTTAGTAATATTTAACCTTGATGCTGTAATGAACGGAAGGGTTAAATGCAAGAAACTACAATGTATTTTCATTTATTTTCTTTATAATAATACTTATCTTGGATCTAAAGTACAAGAAAAAAAATAATTAATTGTATTGTTAATTATATGTGAACATATGAAGTCACTCACGTACAAAGCAAATAAAGACATGAAGTAATGGTATACTTGTAAGTGGTAAATTCGTTATTTACCAATTAAAATAAATAAATAACTGGTTAGTGAAAAATGGTTTATTTATTGAAGTTGATTAATTAATTTATACAATTAATTAAGGGTTAAATGAGCAATTATGAAAGGCTCACTATACACAAATAACCACTGTAATCCCTTTTAATTAGAAAACAACTACAAACCCTGTGATTAAGTGGCCAAAAGTAAGCTTGCTACGGTCTCGTGGGTGGATCTTATTTCTCGCGAAACTACTTTATGTTTAATCAGTTTTTGAAATAATTTGTGAAAGGCTCGCTACGTACTCATGGGCAGCAATTTATTTTGTATACAAGTCTACTTTGATGACTAGGATGAACAACTAATACAATACAACATATATTGCCAAAGAAGTTCATGCTTTCATAAATGATGTTTTTAGCATAAGCTAATGCAAACAAAGATGGTCATATATCACATATTACTATATCCAAGTAAGTCGTTAGATGATCTTTGTTTTTACAAATTATACATATCTTCCATTTCATTGAATCGATAATAATCTTGTTTTGTATTATCCTAATTTAGTTGTAGAGAAGACAAACAATCAGCTTAGAAAGATTGGTCATTTTAGTACATATATCTCCATAGATTCTTGTGCTACACGACAATACAAAAAAGAAACTTACCATGGTTATTGTATTTGCAGTCATATGGTGAACTAGTCCATATAGAAGGCTTGCATGGACACTTGTAGAGGATCTTCAAAGACTATGCATTTGCCTCTTCAGACGAGAAAAATGCATATAAAAATTTCATGAAGTCTCAGTGTTTAGAATATAATCATTAGGGCACCGCCTATATTGATGCATTAAACTTTTTGAAATCTATGTAACTGTTCATTTTGTAGCAGGTGGTGGAGAGGCATGTGATTTATCGTCTCCTAAGTGTTTCCAACCCCAGTTAGTTTGCGTTTTCTATTACTTAATTATCTGATTTGTTGGATTGTCGATGTAACATTTGTAATGTATCAGTTCGTTCTTTAGTATAATACAACATTTATATGGTATGTTGGGGTTTTAGATTGTTGATTATTTATTTGTCTAATTTATTGAACTTTTGATACTTTACTATAAAATTAACAATAATTAGGTAATAAAGTTTACAATACATGATAGATTATGGTAAATACTTACAAGTATTTTCACAAACTAAACAAATATTGCAATGCTTAATGTGAAACCCATTCTAGGCGTGATTAAAACAACCTTAAGTAATATAATATTTGCAAAATTATGTTCTTCCAACTTCAAACTAATGCTTTCGCTCCGCTTTTTCAACTCCAATTGCATTTCTTTCAAGTCCTTTGATTCTGACATCCATCCTTCCAACTTTAGACTATTGTTTCTGTTTTGTTCTTATTCAACACCAAATGCATTTTCTTCATTTATGACCGTGTATCTTTCAATTTGTCATGAATGCTGAGAATCAAATATCTATATGAAATATTTACAATCTTTCATCTTGTCCACTAAAATATCATGTAAATCATAGCTAAAATGAAAAAGTGAGTCAATTAGACTTTCTACAAAGATATTTGTATAAACATCAAAATTAGGACATTCCAAAAACCTTCTACCAGGGTTCAAGGGAGTCCAGGACGTAAATAATGAAGCTTCGACATCACGGTGACGTCTTTGGATTTCATCATTACATATCAACCCCATCCTCCTTTGGTATCTTGATGAAAATGATGAAGAATCCATTGAGAAGAAAAAGAAACAAAGTGACCTAGTATAAACCTCCTTTAAGATTATCAGATAAAGGTCTACTTCGCGAAGGGTACAACCTCACAACGACCAACAAATTCACAAACATTTAAATGGAGACATGCTCACACTAATCGTTATGTGTCATTCGCAGGGTACATATATGAAAGTGAATGTTTCACATGCAACCGTTATGGTCATTTTCTTTAACAACTTATTAGTTAATGTGTTTAGGCTTACTAACTTAATGGTAGCTATTAAGTTGGAAACCCTAAATAGATATAGGGTTGTAAATGAACCAAATGAACATGAACGAGGGCTTGTTCATGTTCGTTCGTTTAAGTTAGCCGAACAAATGAACGAATTTTCTTGTCCATGTTCGTTCGTTTAACAAATTAGATTGTTCATGTTCGTTCGTTTATGTGCGTGAACATGCTAAACGAACATATCACGAACATAAACGAACAAACATAAACAAACAGAGATAGACAAACACAATTGAAGATATATGAACATATATCAACATATACGAACATATGATATTGTAATGTAATCAAACACAGTTGAATATATATGAACGTAAATAAACTTAAACGAACAAACACAAACGAACGTAAATGAACAACATAAACAAACGTTCACAAACATAATTCAACAAACGAGACCATCGTTCATGTTCATTCGTTTAAATTAGTGAACAGGAATTTGTGTTCATGTTCGTTCATTTATTAAATAAATGAACATAAACGAACTTCCCGCCGAACAGTTCACGAACGATTCGTTGAACGTTTAGTTCGTTTACAGCCTAAAATAAATACAAAACAACTTTCACTGTAATAATTGGTAAAATTTAAGATATAATGTTCTAATATGAAATTCGTAAAATTTTCAAAGTAAACAGCCCCCAATAAGGTTAATTGGTAAAATTTAAGATATAATGTTCTAATATGAAATTCGTAAAATTTTCTAACTACACAGCCCCAATAAGGAAAAAGAAAAGTAAACTTGTAAAACCTAAAATAAAAAAACTGAAATTAAGATGTTATATATTACATATAATCATTACTATACACATAATTTCCACCGTCATCGACACAAAAAAAAAAAAAAAAAAATCAAAATCGCCTTTTCTAACCTTCAAAAACGGCATCTGGAATCTTCACTCATCTTTCTTCTATATAAATTAACATTTGAATTCACTAGTGATTTTTTCTCAAAATAAATTACACCTCGATTGGTCCTTTTTCTCCGTGCTCATCCCTAGCAATACTTTTTTAAAAATACTATCACTTCAACAAATAATTTATATATATATATATATATATATATATATATATATATATATATATATATATATATATATATATATATATATATATATATATATATATATATATATATATATATATATATATATATATATATATATATATAGGGTCCGGTTCCGGTGAGGACTCTTTTTTCGGTGAGAACTCGCGAGGACACCTTAAAAAATTGAAAAAAATATAAAAAAATACAAATCATAAAATCGAGAATAATACTATATCATTATCAAAAAAAAATTTGAAAAAAAAAATTGCATCATTGCAAAACGTAATGATGCAATTTTTCTGTTTTCATTTTGGATCATTATCTCATTATAAAAAAAATAATGATCGAAAAGTTTTTTTTTGAATATTTTTTTCTCCGATATAGTACTATAATCCATTTTATTATTTATATTTTTTTTATATTTTTTTTCAATTTTTTTAAGGTGTTCTCGCAAGTCCTCACTTTAAGAAGAGTCCTCACCCGATCCTGATTATATATATATATATATATATATATATATATATATATATATATATATATATATATATATATATATATATATATATATATATATATATAATCATTTAATAACTTAGAAAATATTAGTCCAAAAATTAATATAATATTTTTTTAATAATAAACATATTTATATATAATATTTCTTATGCTATTTGTTGCATAATGTACGATCTCTAAAACTGTCTACAACCAAGTATTTATGAGAATAATGCAAAAATATGAAATTATCCTTTTACAACTAACTTTCAAGTTGTTTTTCAAAAGTGTGTGCCTTATCTGAAATAGGGTATTTCGGACTAAATCAATTTTGTTTCGGACTAACTTTATGTCACATCAAAAATATATTTTTTGATAAAAAAGTACATTCTATATTGCGTACTAAACATTGCGGACATGAAAGGCAAAAGATGTATTCTGAAATTTCAATAACATGTCCAAAACACGAAGAACAAATCTAAAATTCCGAGAAAATACATCATTTTCTTGAAATATAGCAAAAACAAAGTAGCTTATGATATAAGTGCATAAAGTTGTCATTTAGTTGAAAAATTTAGTTGAAAAACTGGTGACAATAACCATTTCGGATTTAAAGGGGTAGATAGAAATTTTAAGGATTTGTTGCAAATGAGAAAAAAAAATGCACATTATATATCATTCAAATCCAAAATGCCCCAATTTCGGAGTTGGTATTTTCTGTAAGTGGGTAATTCTCTACATTTCTCATAATCATGTGGTCATTTTTGTGATTATTCCTTGTTTATGACATAAATTATATAGTTTTTTTAATCACCTTGATATAACAAGTAGTTGTGAAATTCAAACACAAACGAGAACATGGACTAAAATATCACATGTTTTTTACAAGAACTCCTTTTAAAATATTATCAAACGTGTTAAACCCACTTACTACCACTCTTTTCTTATTAAGAAATTGTTAACTTAAAAATCTACTGAATAATAACATTACACTTTCAGTTTCTTTCTTACTAAGATATTATATTTTGAGATATTTACCTCTATTATAGAAATGGATATTGCTTTGTATTTGAATGAAATTCCTATATTCGAGCAAATTAAGTACAATGTTACTATTTCTTGCATTCTTATAATGGAAATTTTTTGAAATAGGATGTTGTAAAAATAAAATTAATGAAAATACATTGCTATTTCTTGCATGTAATTGAATAAAAAGAGGGTAAACGCCACCCTCACAAGTCCCACCAATGGCCATACGACCCATATGGTAAAAGTAAACCTCGTTTATAGATTCTCACCTCCATACTATTCGGGCGCAACATACCATCAAATATAAGGCATATCCATGAAAAGAAATTACAAAGCGGCAAAGAGGGAAGGATTTCTCTAACAAATCTCTTTCCTTCTCACCCATCTTGTTTTAGTAATAACTAATAACCCTAACCAGTCACAATATTTAGTCATTGCTTTTAGAAACATAAGCAAACTCAAAACAACGCCAAATATATATTTATTGCAGGAGGCAAACCAACCAACCAACCACCCATCGATGTGATGGGTAATTTGTTCAGCAGTGAATGTAACTTTTCTATTATCATCTCTAGAAGTCGAGCGCGATTTTCAACTTCCTTTCCCAATTGCAACCGCCATCAAATATTGTTCTGTAAGTAAAGTAGAACATAAATCGAACAAAAAGTAGGTAAGAATTGTTCACAGCCCATTTGGTGTTACACATGACAAGAGAGAACAAACAGAACAGGTTGTACTGCATTTGACATGGACAGATGCCAATGAGACAAAAATTGCAATCTTTTATCCCACCCAATAATGTGTGACAGAGACTCGCTCTCGAACTCTTGTTTGTGCAAAAAGACGTGAATGCCCTCTTCATCTTCATGATGAAAAATAGCCCTAGAACGTTAGTCCAGTCCCTATAACAAATGTAGCCTTAGGCTATGTTTGGCGCGCCACAACATTTCAAGCTTTTTTAGATTGTCATGTTTGGCAAACCAAAAAGTAGCTTATAAGCTAGCTTTCTAAAAAAAACCCTTAGACCGGTGTTTCAACGAGCTTGTGAAGCTTTTTTAGAATTCTCCCAAATGTACCCTTAATTAATTATATAAAAAAAACTCATTTTCAACGTACCCTTTTATGTCATTTTAATTTCCCAGCTCCTTTATCAACTAGTTTTTACCAAGCATCATTTTTAATCAGCTAGCTACTATCAACTAGCTTTTCAGCTATCAGCTAGCTTTTCAATTAGTCTGTCAAACATAGCCTTAGGCTAGATTTCTTATACATGAAGGGCCAATTGAAGCTTTCTAGGGATATTTTTTATCATGAAGATGAGGAGGGCATTCACGTCTTTTAAGCACAAATGTGAGTGAGACCGTGCCCCACCTTTTTGGGTAGGACAAAAGATTGCAATTTTTCTCCCATTGACATCAGTCCCAATCCAATGCACGCCAATTGCAGTACAACCTATGAGGTCTGAACGCTGACGTGGCTAACCTGAACGGACTCGCATGGCTCTTGATTCGAACTCAAATCCATAGCCCGGTCAGCAGAATTTCCATGAAGGGGCAATGCTGCCACATCATCATCTTGTGTATGTTTTCCTTTAAAAGAGTTTGAATTTAATCCATCACCGTTAGATGAAGGAGAAGCCCGTTTTGAAGTGGGATCCAAGCGTTCAAAAATTCTCGCAATTCCCGCACTCATTTCTCGCTGAACTCCTCTACTTAATTCTTTAACCGGGCTCTTTTTAGCAAGTAATTTCTCCTTTAAACCCTGAGTGCTTTTTGAAAGTGACTCCTTATACCTACCACACATGTGTCAAATCATCTCAAAACTCCAACAAACAGACAAACACAACATACTTTCATCGCTACTTACCGTATTAACCAACCGCTAAAGTATTTATTATCGTGATTAAACCATTAAACTATTTTTAGTTTAATATGAGAGAAAAGTTTGAAATTTTTTGCATACCTGGCTGAAGCAGCAGAAAGTTTAGATTTAACTGACTCTGAAAATGCATGCATATCAGCTGTTATTGGTCTTCCTGGACTACCATTTGCATTTGGCGACTGATTATCAACAACTCTGTAGAATTTTTTAAAGAGAATTGGAATTTGTCAACAATTTTAAGGAATTGAAATCTGTCACATGTTGGTTGGCTGGAAACATGATGGAATTTGATTCCATTCATTTGTTTTTTTTTTTTTTTTTTTTTTTTTCTGTTTGGTTTGTGAATCTGTCAAAGAATGTGGAATGTAATGTATATAATGACAAATGACAGAATTGACCTTCATTGATTTCTTGCTCACATGGCTTTTTTTAGTACTTGTAATTATATTTAAAATTTAGTAATATACCCTTTTATCAATTTCTAGTTCTAGAAACTTTTTATAAACTGTGTTTAAGAAAGAACATAAGTTATACATATTAGTAAGCATAAATATATCCACACACGACCACAAGTACAATGAAAAAATATTAAACAACAAATTACAAAACTTCAATAATAAAAAGAAAAAAAACAACATAATACGATGTTAATAATAGGTTTTAAATAAAGGTATTTCACTCATATAAATATATTTGGGAGGATAGGATTGAAATTAAATTCGATAACAAAATAGAATATTGTGAATTCAATGGAATTCAATTCTGTAGTCATTTGCAACCAAACCCTACAATGGAATGGAATAGAATTCCAATTCCGAGGTGGGACAAAAAGATGTAATTTTTGTCTAATTGACATCAGTCCCACTATGAGTGACAAATGGAATGGAATTCAATTTGTCATTTGTGAATTCAATGGAATTCAATTCCGTAGTCATTTGCAACCAAACCCTACAATGGAATGGAATAGAATTCCAATTCCGAGGTGGGACAAAAAGATGTAATTTTTGTCTAATTGACATCAGTCCCACTATGAGTGACAAATGGGCCTTATATTATGCTTATATGGAAAGAGATACCTGGAATCTTCCAATGAAGTATAGCCTAAACTGTGGAATTCTTCAAGTGAAGTATACATTTCCTGTTCAATTGACGAATCCGCCCTTGGAACCGAAGGACCAACTCCTGAAAGTCTCTGTTTATGCCTTCTGCTACCAAAACTTCTCATGATTTCTTCTTCAAAATGGGTATCATTGTATTCAACATCCTGTGATAATAGTTTGACCTCAAAACAGATCAAAAATGAAATAACAGGGCTGAGGGCATTCTTGTCTTTTTGTAATATCTGCCACCTGGACAACAAAACTTACATGATCAACTTCTGGATCCTCGTATATATGGCGAACCGTGAGGACAGACCGCGTGCTTCTTTCATCTTCAACCACAGATAGAAGCTCTTGACTGAATTTTCATCAATAAAAATATAAAAACATAAAAACTCAGATTTTAGTATAAAGGTAGGAAAATTATTTATCCTGACACCACTTTAATGGAAAAAAGGCATTCTTTTTGTACCTGGCTTGATCCTTTAACACAATTAACTGCCAACATATTGGGCATTCTTTGCTTCTTTGTGACCTGAAGAAATGAAATTTCCACCAACAACCAAAACCCATGGGTATAAGGGTCATAAAGCAAGCTATATCATTATTTGAAATGGAGAAGAAGATAATTCCATATTAAAATATAATCAAACTTAATAAGAATATATTATACCACTCAAGAATACACTGGAGATGAAACGCATGCTTGCAGGTGGTTACCTGAAAGTGGGAAAAGAATATAATGGTTAGTAATAGTAATGATATAAGAACAGACTGCAATTGCTTCCAGAATCGATTCATAGTCAACAAAGTCCCAGTTAGTTCCATTCACATGAAAGTGCCAACAATGAAGATATACCTAATTATCTTTGCTTCAAGGGCAAAAAATCACTCATTGTTTGTTTCATATCACCATAGTAATTACCATTTCCAGTGAATATAACTCGACTAGATCATAAGTATGTCCTCCCTACTGTTTCCATTGCATATCATATATTATGATTGCAGATCAACCTATAATCCCCAGATTCCTTGCTTTGAAGTTTCTAAAAGGTGAAATGTCACAACAAAAATAGGGTAAACAGTTCATATTCTCTCCGAAGTCCAATCTACAGTAATTTCCGAATCAGGAATCAACGAAATATTACTAATGAGGCAGAAATTATTCCAAGTTTTTGTAGAAATTCATCGCTTCAAAAATGAAGTACAATCAAACAGATATTTACAAATTATCAGTACAAGAAATAAGAGAGGATTGCAGAGTACATACAGTGGGAGGGTTATCATGAGAGTCAAAATCATCGAGGCATATACTGCAGACATCCTCCTCAGAAGTGCGATCATCAACGGCAACACCAACCTGAGGCATGATCGGGACACCTGCCATTGATGACAGTGCTGGTAATGAATCCATGTGTATGTAAGACACAGAGAGAGACTGAGAAAACGATATAGAAAGAGGGAAAAGTCAAGGTCAGGAGTTATGGAGTATGGAGAGGGGCAGATAGTGACCCGATTCACACGCACACTTGCTTTGAAAAGCAGCAAACGGTGTTTAGTGTAGAGTAACAGTACTGGTGTAATATAATAGACCCGGTTCGTCATGTATGGCGATTGTCTATTGGTCTTTGGGTTTGGCTGGCCCTCCACTTTACACTTTTGTACATGTGTCTTTTTTAAATTCTATATTAATACTATTCGTATGCTTCAATGCCTGGTCAAAATTATTCTATCAATTATGATTATAATATATTTAATTGTTGTTTATAATCTATGATAATAATCATACTACTAATAATTCAATGTTAATAACAATTTATTTCGAAGAAGGGAATTATGTTTGTCTCAACTTCTTAAATAAAACATAATGGCATCTATAACAACAATCATTGATTTGTCAAGATATGTCTAAACAATGTGGCTCATCAAACTTATAAACGTTACATGACCATTTGGCAATCTAAACGGTGTCACCAAAAATTCATAATGCTGATAACACATTCTAATGGGTTATTCATAACGTTTGATTCATGAACTTTCAGTTGATGATATCTGAATTGCAGATCGATTTTCGGAAAGAAGCTCGCATCTTGCAATTGATCAAGCGGGTCATCAATCCTAGGGAGAGGATATCGGTTTTTTATTTTAATTTTGTTTAACTCTCGGTAGTTGACACCATTTGCATAAAACTATCTTTCTTTTTCATGAATAGAATAAGAGCACCAAGAAGATGAACTTGGTCGTATAAATCCACAATCTAACAATTTTTGCAACTATCTCATCACTTCCTCCATTTATGAGGTATTTAGACGGTATGACACACAGATTATAAAGGTAGTGTTAGGAATTTATTACAGCAAAAACAGTTTAAATAGCAAATAGCAATTAAAATTTCTTAATCCTCAAATTCATGGATCTAATTAAAACAAGAATATAGATTAATTAAAACACAGTTATAGTATGTCAAAATTTTACCGCCTCAAGTATTATAGTAGTCATTTAGTGTTGGAGAACGATTACTAAGTGTAGGTAATCTCTACAAGTATCTATACACAGTTGGAACCGGAGCAGCTGACCAACAAAATTAACACAAATCTTTCGTTGGCTTGACTCAAGTCCAACTAACAGGAAGTTATGGAGAGGCTATTTGGTAATGCATCACGAGTAATGAAGAGGGAGATTTTAGGATTTTGACAGGCTTAGCTTTGTTTTTTCAATTACGACTCAAAAAGATTCTATAAATTCTTATTTGGAGGGCTTCCAAAGCCTTTGAAACTTAGCATATAAGTATTAAGCAAAACTCATGATTAATTAATCTCATGATCAATTAAGATTGACCTTTCAATCAGACTAAAACCTTTTTATTCAATTTTATAATAAATAAACTCTTTGTTTATTTATTCTCTTTTTAACCACTAAATATTAAACAACTATTATTTTATTATTTATTTAAGTTGGTAAATAATATATATTTATACACTATAAATATTATTTTTATATTTCATTTTAATGCTCATTAGTGACGATCCTATATTTTCACAGATAATTAGCAGTACATGTAATTATTTGTTCTTTACACATTATTCCCAACAGACTCTCACTTATGCAAGGGACAACAAAAATCAACTGCATAGACACTGTTAAGCATCAAGCAACATGTCAGTATCCGTGGCTATATGTAAGCATTTGTCTCCACAAAGTATCTATCAATTTCTTAATGGTAAATGTCTTTTCGTCTTATATCCCTTCACTCTGTTATCATTGAACTTAAGTCATGGATCGAAACATTATCATATACGTTCATAGGTTTCTTGATGTTTGAATGAATAAAATCAATATAATATTCTAGGCGTGGTCATACACTCAGATTTACAACTCATCAAAAGCCCCAACTGATATCACACTCCAACAATATGATGAACGGATCTCATCTGGACTATATATGTTCCTTGTTATGTTTTACATTATATATGAAAGTATCCTTTTAACTGTCTTGTTTAGAATAACAACTGACATACATCAATGCATAATACTATGCTTGCTCTGACG
This sequence comes from Cichorium intybus, assembly GCA_023525715.1. Taxonomy (NCBI): domain Eukaryota; kingdom Viridiplantae; phylum Streptophyta; class Magnoliopsida; order Asterales; family Asteraceae; genus Cichorium; species Cichorium intybus. The sequence continues at coordinate 70,983,950 of CM042009.1, read as the reverse complement.
CTAACATGTATCTCAGGTCGAAGGACATTACAATACTAGTAAATATTAAATATTCCACCTACCACCTTCCACCTAACAATTAAATTGAATAGTGAATTTGTCACTTACCACCATCTATCTAACAATTAAATAGAATATTAAGTTTTCCACCTACCAACGTCCTAGCAACACCTATATAAATGTCATCCCACATTACAATATTGACATCAAAGCTAATACTCCTTCTCTGTGTCATATATTTATTCATCACTACAAAGATGTTTGGTGGATCTGAATTGTGAAAAAGATTATGGCCAATTTAACTGGTCCTCTACATTGGCCAATCCCTATACCATCACAGATAAAGGGAAAGAGAGGATGCCAAATGAGATGAAAGAAGTTGTTTTAGCAAAAGAAACCAAGGTCGAGAAGGAGTATAAAATTGTAGGTAACGAAATAATATTTTTGTATAATTTATGGAAAGACATTGATATGAAAAAAGAGCTAGATAATAACAACCAGAAAAGAAACCATAGAAGCTAGAAATTGGATACGGACGACCGAAGCATACATTGAAAAACAAAAGTCAGAAATATGGTCATGTGTGTGTGATATGAATAAAAAAGCTTCGGTGGATGCGGAAATACAAGAATATTCCTATGAGTTTCTAGCGTGACAGGTTAAAAATACTAATTATTAGTGTCTTCTATTGTTTTTGTTTTAATTATGTATATTTGAATTAAAAATAAGTTGAATTATTTAATCAATTATCCTTATCCGGTTTGAGTTCAAATCAAGTTTATCTAAAAGCATATTTTGAGGCTATATATACACCTCCCTAACACCATAATCCGTGCCCAAATTTCAGAGCTCCTAAACCTATAATGTTTTCTTCCTTCTCAGCAGAATCTATAATCCATTTCTAGGGTTTTATAGCAAGCTTTCTTAATTAACTAAATTAACCTAATAATTTAGACTTATTAGGTGTGAACCATTAGATGTATTCTCTTTTGGGTACTACCTTCCTTAGGTTGGATTCGATCTACACCAAGGGTTCTTCAAGCAAATTGGTTTTGCTAAAAGGTTGATATTTTGATCATTCTTGTAGTTGTTTATAGCATTAGGTAACTTCCTTGTAGGTTTTTGTAAATGTTGCTTGCCTTGGATAATTTTTGTGTGATACCGCTGCCTTGTTTGTTGTATCTGGGGTATAGAAAACCTATCAATTTCAAATCCCCAAGCAACAATCAAACAAGAACATGCAAAGGAGCTTTCCACATGATATTCTACCTAACTCCTTTGTAATTTAGTTAAAACAGTTTTTGTTTTGAAAATCGTTTAAGAAAATTCTTAATTCCTTGGTTTGAGTTTGGAATCACATTCATGTTCATCCAAATCCTAGGAATCATATTACTGTTCCTCCAAATCCCTCAAACCAGCGCTCTGATACAACTTGTAACGTCCCAAATTCCGTAATAAATTTTTCGTTTTTAAAAGCGGTTCGAATACATAAAAACGGTTTGAAAATAAGAACCATTCATTCCAAGTTCAATATTTGAAACTTTCAAAATTATAAGTATTAAATCAAATACAAAACATTATCCAGGGGAAGACTTCACCACCAAAATGTCAGATGCTATACAGTCGCGCCGCGCTCCAAAGCTCAATCCGAAAGTACCTGAAAACATTTAGGGTGAAAGAGTAAGCATAAAGCTTAGTGTGTTTTCCAAAATATCACACGATCCATCACATAAGAACATCCTCATAGGTCGTCGAGCTTCCCCCGAACAACCTGGCTCTTGGGTTCATCCCGATCTGTCACAGCAAAGAACTCACGGGCTCACCCCATTCTGTCCCTTGCTATTACATCTTCGGACTCTCGGGCTCATCACGATTCGCCATCGATCACTAGTCGCAAGAACGAATCCAACGACTAACACATAACAACACAGAAGCCTAAGCATATAGTTTGACCCATCAGGTCCCTAATATCAACTATACAGTCAAAAAACGTAAGGCACGCCCGGTTTAAACACACATTACTACACATAGTAACATAAGGCTACCTACGCATGTAACATCACCCATAGTATAGTGAGAAAACTCACTTGATATGTCGAGCTGATAACACACTATGCACGCCCTCGGAAACTAACACGAACCTCCTAATCAATGATAAATGTGACTGTGCAAATTCCGAACCCCAACAAGGTAAACCCCTAAAATCGGCACCCCAAATCTCCCAAGTTTGACCAAAGTCAAAATGGTCAAAAATTTAATGGTCAAATGTCAATGTCAAAGTTAATGGTCAACGGTCTAGATATCGCCGCTATCTCCTCAAGATAACGTCGCTATCACCACGGATCAGATCGGGGTATTCGCGATAGTTAGCGTCGTTATCTCCTTAAGATAGCGGGGCTAACTACGAACATTTCCAAAACTTCATTAAGCACTTAATCCATTTAGACTAGTGGTTAATACTCTCCAGATTCCGTGCAATAGGCCTGAACCTTCATAAAAATCCAAACTTTCTTGACATGCATGTCAAACTCATTCTTAGGTCAATAGTGAATCAAACTCATGCTTAAACACTCAAGAGAGCTTGGCTCACTCTTAAAATCAGTTCAAAAGCTCCAAAGATGATACAATAAGTATAAACGTCTGAACTTTACTCAACTCTCTAAAGATAACTTGACTAAGGGACCAATAATCCATTTTATACCATAAAATGAAACTTATACAACAAGATCTAGCTTAGAACACCAAAAAGGTAGGGAGCTTTACACTTATAAGGGTCCAGATAATGAAGATATTGTTGATCCAAGCTTGAAGAAGACCACTTTGCACCACCATACACCTTCTTCTTCCTCAAGCAACCTTCCAATATGAGTTATGGAGCCAAAATCACAAAAAGGAGGCTAAGGTTTCGAGGGAGAGAGTTTTAGAGGCTGAAATATGTGAAATGACGGCTCCTTAGTATTTAGAATCCTTAAATATGGCCCAAAGTCCGAGATATAGGGTTTTGTGTATTTTGCAGTGGATAATGTCGCTATCCCCATGAGATAGCATCGCTAAATCCACGATTCCCGTATACGCGCATCCACAAGATAGCGACGTTATCTTTATAGATAGAGTCACTATCTCCAAGTCGTCCCAAAACCAACGTCTATAAATCCAAACTTGGTCATTCCGGGAACATGGTCTTACAAATATGCTTTAAATATTGCACCTACCACCCTCCAAGCAAACTCTATATAAGGGGCATATCATATGTAACACCCAAATCTTTCGTCGTATATTTACTACGGTTTGCAAAACATTCACAAAAATGATTACATGTTTCTTTACAAAATATTCATCCAAATAAAACCATTGTTTGGGTTGCAAAGTTCTATATCAACAAACCATAGTAGATCTACTGATACTAAAGTCAATATATGTGACCTTTACCAATATGGAACTACATCGCATCTTAGGTATCTCCTTGAAACCCGCTCGGGTCTCCCTTTGAAACCCGTCATAGCCAATATAGATAGAAGATATTAGTCTACAATAGCGTGCATGAAATCTACCTTCGCGACAGGAGGTACCATCCTAGGTAGAATCAACCTAATCCCACATTAGAGATTTCTTAAGTAGTCCGGACTCTATTCGAATCATGCAATTCACATTCATGTATGCATGTTTCACCATTTTTATTTTGTCAACAATCACACACATATGCCATGATATGTAATGCTGGAAATAAATTTCAATAAGCTTAATCATTTTTACTTCATACCTAAAGTTAAAACACTTACAAGGTATGCTTTTTCTTTCAAAGTCTAGCAATCACATAAAATCATCATTTGCTTGAAAATAGCAATAGTAACATATCATTCCAAATCATATTTCATATAAAACTCATGGTATGGAAAACAGTTCAACTTCATACCAGATTATATATATATATATATATATATATATATATATATATATATATATATATATATATATATATATATATATATATATATATATATATATATATATATATATATATATATATATATATATATATATATATATATATATATATATATATATAATCATGAAATATATCCATTTGAAAAAGTTCTCATGTAACTCACCTCATGTTGAGTAGATACCAACTATACATCAATAATCTTTTTGTCTTTTCTTTGGTCACAACCTGTTTTAGCACCTATATTCACACATGACTTAATTTCATTAAGTACTATTCAACAATTTAACATCCCACGAAGTTATTTATTTGATGTCCTCATGGATCTAGGGCTATTTAACAACAACCGCTAGTAATGATATAGTAATCCACTAAGGTTAAACAATTTTTCATTACTACACTCGATCATGTCAAAACTAAGGTTTTAATAGGGTGTTTATTTATTCCAATATTCCTCATAATCTTGACTTAACATTCCCATTAAGTCCATCACCTTTTGTCATATGCATTAATTCTAAATTGGCCAAGAATGCATTTTATTCATCCATCGCGTCGTGACCCATACATAGGTCACTTCGTTATTAACGCTTTTATAACAAGTCCAACAGGGATATTCATAGCTCGTGTTGCAAGACATTTGCAAAGCATCTTGACTGATGAAGATCACATCCGGTCTGTTTCATTTGAGACCCTCGTTCCAGTCCTTTAAACATAATATAATCAACCATATATTACGTTTTCATCCTTCTCCTATTCGGACATCCCCTTTCCCCATTGATTCCCAACTCAAGGGTTTAATTGTATAAATCCAAGTTAATGTTCAACTCAAGATTCTATTGAATGTCTAAGTGAATGCATGTCATCAAAAATTTCTAACCCTAATTTATCATAGAATTTCACCATTTCATGACATGCAACAACTAAGTTTATTATCTATTCAATCCAAAAACAACAATCTCAACAATGAGTTAAGATATAGATACATTATCTTAGTCTTTGTGGCTTTCCAACAAAAATATCCTGTTTAGCTTTGATCCAAGCTTGCATTTACCTATACTTGGTGCTTTCCTCAAGAAGGCACACACACATATACACACTCACACTCATTCTCATACTTGGTGTAAAAAAGGGTTTCTAAATGCTCAAAACTCATCAATAAGGGGTGACACAACCCTTTAAACCTTCCATTGGTCGATTCATTAGAAGACCCATCGATATCCATACATTTCTACACTTGGTTAGCTAAAAATCTCGACAATCATGCACTGACGTGTCCTCGTGTCGAGATCCATTTAAGGATTGCGTCGCGATCCTTGTGACGGTCATTGGTTACGTTCCTCAGTGAATGACCATGAATTCTTGATCATGTTTATTGATAACGACCAAACCGGTCGCATAACGATGTTGTCTCGGTTGTGCCGCGACTGCTGCACGTGTTCCTCAGTCTAGCGACTAACGTTCCTCGGTCCAAGATTGATGTTCCCCTATCCAAGACCACCTTCCCCAGTCCAACGACCACATTCCTCGATCTAAGACAGACATTCCCTCGATCCATGATCGATGTTCCCTGATCCATGGCTAACATTCATCGATCCAACGACCACATTCCTCAATCCAAGACAGACGTTCCTCGATCCATAATCAACGTTACTTGATCCAACAACCACGTTCCTTGATCCACAGTCGCATCATGACATGCTTTTGGTCACGCCACTACGATCGACTTTCCTTAACATTTTCTTACTCTTTTGGTCTTTCTTTCCATTTAACATTTATCAATCATAACATATATAAATAACACCTTTACACTCATAGATCTTGTTAATTTGATCGAAATCATCAAACTTTTGTACGTGACTAAATTATCATTACATTAATGAGTCTTTACAAAAAAATTAGGTTGTTACACCATATTACAAAATTTTACATCAAACCAAACACTCATTCTATGTATCATTATTGCAAAGACTTCTAGTTCTACCTCTCAAAGAAAACTGTAAATGATGTCAGATGACATGAAAAATATTGTATTAGTGAAACAAGCAGAGATCGACACGGAGAGTAGAATTATTGCTAAAGAATGGAAACTTTTAAAGAAACTAACTTCCGAAGTTGAAAGAGAACAGAGTTGGGTTAAAACCAATGAACATGAAATCAAAATAGCATCAACTTGGATACGAAATTCCACAGAGTCTGCTAAAAAGGGCGAGACCAAATTAAGGAAGATCATGAAAGAGATAAATAGAAAAAAATAGTTGGGTTATTGAAGAAAAGGAAAAAAATTCTTCTGAATTTTTGGAGTTCCAACACAACGATTAGAGTTGTCGTTTAATGTTTAAAAGTTTTTAGTATGTACGGTGGTATTGTGTGTAATGAAAAACTCACATACTAAATAAAACATCGACACATTATGCTATAAACTTGTTGACAACGCCTAGTGATATCAAGTATTTTAGGCGTTGTTGAGCCCTGTTCTTGATAAAATTATATCAAATATGTCTGGGTATTCTCAATTTTCGTGCCAGGACTTGTTTGGAGAAAAAGAATGGAAACATGGACTAAAAGCGTGCAAAAGGAAGAAGTTTGGAAAAGAATGAAAAATCAAGGAAACTCGTACACGCGCCGCGGATCTACGATACGCGCGACGCGGGCTTAAGGCGGTGGAACACATTCAAATACCGAAGAAACGGGAAAAGATTAGTACGCGCGCCGCGGATTCTTCATCTGCGCGGCGCGGCTGCGGGAAAATTGCAACTATAAATAGAGGCATTTCCAGCTGAAAACCCTAGCAAAGACCGGGTGTAAAATCGACCTTGAAGCTCTTTGACTCCAAGATTTCGTTTCAGCAACTTCTTAAGTGGTATTTTCATGTTTTGGATTTTATTTGTAATTAATTAGTTTGGATTAAGCTTGATTTTGTATCTGTGGGAGTGACAACCATTGATATTAAGCTTTGGCTTCTGTTTTAGTAATATTTTATTACTGTTGGATGTTTAGAATTCGGATTTGGTAAATGAAAATCATTTGGTTACAATTAATATTGGTATTTCGGTGTTTTTATGCTTGTGTTTGGTTTTGGATGTTTGATTTGTGTTTGGATATTGCTTTGGCCTTGTTGGGACTGTTTTCCCTTGCTGAAATCAGTAGCTAATTAGGTTAGTTTTTAGGCATTAAACCTTGGCTAGTAACTGTTCAGTAGAACTTTGGTTAGTGGCTAGTTTATGCTTTGCTTGGTTTTGCTAGTTTGGATGCCTTTGATTGTTTCTGATTCAGAGATGTACTTCTGATTTCAGAAAGTGACTAGGTTATTTGAGCTTAGCTTAGCTTGGCTTGAGTGTGTTTGATCATTGCTTTATGGTGTTAGTGATTAGGAAGGTAGAAACTAGATCCTCCGACTGTAGCGTGACACTACTAGTTGGTAATATCTCATTTAGTCTAACCACGAAGCTCCTGCGGATCGACCCTGACTACCACTGTGCTAGTGTGTGTTAGGTTTTTCTTTATTTTTGACCGCACGACGACCTAGGCGTGTCAAATTTTGGCGCCGTTGCCGGGGAGCTGTGCGCTTAGATTAGGTGATCTGTAGGATTTAGTTTCTAATTTTTGATGTTTGATTTTAGTACTTCGAATTCTGGTATGTGTACGTCTTCATAATGGGCGATTACATGTACCCGGAACAGTATTATGAAGATTATGAAAATCCGGCCGAAACCTATTACGAGGATGATTGTTATAATGGGTCATTCGATGACAATGGATGGCAGACCGAGGAGTCATCTCAGCCTGAGAATTCTGCAACTTGGGCCCAACTTTGGGTACTCATGTATAACAACTACCACGAGCAGAAGGACCAGGCTGAAGCTCTTGAAAAAGTGCAAGCTTCTTTAGATAGGTTAGAGGAAAATTGGAAATGTTCACCACTTACGCCAGAACCGGAGGTGAGTGATTTTTATACCAATGATAATGTGTGTGAGCTTGCATCACCTGAATATGCGATGGAAGGGCATACACCGTGGGAAAGTCAAGAGACCACTGAGATGGTCGAAAATGTTGTTGAGGAAGAGGTTGTAGGTGACAATGCTACCTCTGACTCAACAGCTTTTGATGTTTTTGATATTTTTGGAAATGTTGATAATGTCGAGCTGGTGATGAGTGAATCCATACCATCACCAGACGATTTGATTGATGAGGATGATGTGGAGGAGGCTGTAAGTGACAGTACATATCCCAACCCAATAATTCCCGAAATTGTTGAAATTGCCAATGTTTTTGGGGAAGGGGGTGTAGATGACAATATTACCCCAGACCCTATAATTTTTGAAAATTTTGAGAAATTTGAAAGCAAGGATCTAGTGATGGGTGACTTTATACCACCATCAGATCAAACCAGTCACTCACTCTTGGTCCTGATCCACCTGTTGGACGATGATCAAGAAGTTGATGCTGAGGAATTGATATTTGAAAACGATAAACATGATTTTATCGCAACTCATGATCCATTCATGAATGGAAAATTAGATGTAATCAATACCATTGATGAGGACATATGGAAGCATCTTGATATGTTGCCTTCCGATCCCATTCGATTGGAAAATTTTTATTGGTACTACAAGCCAAAATTGCAACCTGAAGATAGCATGCGAGACACTAGCAACCGAGGTGTGAAACAACTACTGGAAGCGGCCCTAGGCGTGCTTCATGTCAAGCCTTTGACTTTGAAGAGATGTAGAAGGAAGGACCGAGCTTAGAGGTTCAAAGCTACCTCCAAGCATTCGCGGGAAGCAATCAGAAGATGGCAACCGGGCAGCAGCAGGAGAACCAGCAAGCCATTCGACCCAGGAAAGTTTGAGGGGCAGTGGGTCAGGGAAAGGACGGTGGAAGTAGAAATGCAGCAGAAACAAATGGCGTACGATCCACCGTAGCTGTAGAAGGAGTAGCACGTCTGGATGAAGACATTAAACTTAGCGCTTGTTGGGAGGCAACCCATCGTGTCATAAGTTAGGATCTATATTTCTTTGAATTAATTAGGAAAATACATCAATTTTTTTGCAGGTATTAGTGGTCTAAAATAAGTGTGGGGTCATTTGAGAAGTTTTGAAATTTTTGAAGACCGCGCCGCGGGGTTTTGAATTACGTGACGCGGGATCGTAAACCAACCCGATGCGCAGGGGTTGATTTGGTGGCACGCGCGACGCGCAAGACGTAAATCCGCGACGCGGGGAACGATCAGTCGGTTTTCTCCTTTATAAGGTAAGCCGCGGCTCATACAAACCACACACGACTCGGAGCTCTGATCAACGAAATTCTCTTGTAATTTTTCTTGCTCATTTTGTTCCCACTGCCAAGGTACGCTATTCTAACTACTTATTACTCGTTAAAACTAACGATTAGGTAGTTAATTTTAGTGATTTGCCCAAAATAGTTCAAAACTTAGAATCGCTAATGCTAACTCATAGGGCGTTTGTTTTGCCAAATGGAGACCCTAAATGAGTTAGTCGGCACTCAGGTTACCTTGTGGTATGATTAGATTGAGTTTTAGCAGGTTAAATCGAGAGTTTGGATCAGGGTTTAGAAACAGCCGCACGTCGCGCCGCGCCCTGCTCTTGGGCCGTGCCGCGGTGCGGTGGGGAAGAAGAACTAATTTTGCAAAAAAAAAATTTGTGGCTATGTGTCTTTGCTGCAGATGATGTTCAGACTAGAGCACGCCTTCCTCCAGTTCCCTGAGGGACTGGCTAGTTCCGCAGAGTACATCTCACGGAGGGATGCGTTGACCATTCGCCGAGTTCTCGAGGCGACGGTCATTGACAGAGATATTCTGAGGGACGCGGGACTCTAGGGTGCGATCGAGCCATTCTTGCATCGCACTTGGACCCATGAGGAGGCATCATTCACCTGTCGTGGATGGGACAGGATCATGGCCACGGACGAGGACGTGGTCTACACCGAGCTACTGTTGGAGTTTCTCTCCACGATCCATTTTGCTCCTCGGGCCTCGGACCCACGATCCAGGATCATCCGATTTCGACTGGGAGGTGCACAGAGGGAGTGCAACCTCCGGGAGTTCGGGAGGCACACCGGCATCTACACTCCGGCGGATCTTCAGCACCGCCACTTCACTCAGTTTTTTGGGGCGTGCATCCAGGGGCAGCCGGACCGAGCTGCCAACATGGAGATTTGGACACCATTGTCCAACGTTATATACGAGGCAGGGACCTCGAGGGAGAGCCACCTCCGCGACCCACTTCACCGCCTCATGCACCGTATCGTCTCCACCTCCATCATGCAGCGGGAGGGGGGCGAGAAGGTGTATGGGGAGGACATGACATTCCTGTGGGCTCTCCTCGACCCATCCCGATTCCTCCATCTACCCTTCGCCCTCGCGGTCGCCCTCTCCACCCACTCGACTGGCGCCTCCGCCAGCAGCCCACTAGCCAGGGGGTATTTCATTACCCGCCTGGCCTGCTCATATGGGATCCTCACTGCCCCCGTGGTTGCCTCCTTGACCGCTCTGCCTCCATCCCGCACTACAGCACGCACTTTGGAGAGGATGAGGCTCATTGAGCAGCAGCGTCCGGGGCAGTTCATCCGGGCACCGACAGAGCCACCTCAGGCACCCCAGCCCGCGTATGCTCAGTCGGGCCGGAGACGACAGAGGCGAGAGCCACCCGCCGAGCCAGCACCACAGCCACAGCAGGAGAACATGGCAGCCAGGGTTGCCAGGATCGAGGACCAGTTGGCATGGATCGGGGAGGTACTCTTGGATTTGGCCACGCAGCAGGGCCGACGCCCCCGACCATTCCCAGCCATGGCCCACGATCACGAGGCCGGACCCTCCAGGCCACCTGGTAGTGATTGATGTACTTTTTCTTTCTTTCTTTTTATATTTTTTGGGATATATGTACAAACTTATGGCACCTCTATCTGTATATTTTGTTCATATTTTATTTGTCATGCTTGCTTTTAATTTGTTTGTTGAGTTATGCATGATATACCAAATTGAGAAGGAGTTGTCTCATACAAGTGTGGGGTCATCATGTCCCCTCCACTTGTCTCGACCACCGGCGTGTTCACTGTAGCGCTACAACTCCGGAATACGAAATCAAGGATCCGTTTGTTCGCAATTATACCTGTGATATTGAGCACCAAGCAGTCTATCGTCCAAAAAGGGTAACTCTTTCTCCCTTGTTTTGAAATCATTTTGTACAACGGGGACGTTGTACGGTTTTAAGTGTGGGGTGTGGACGGTCGAAAGAGAATTTTTTTGAAATTTTTGCAGAAATGATCAAATTTTCAATTTTTAGCAATATTTTTCAAAATTTTTAATTAATTGCAATTTTGAAATGAATGGTTTATGATTGTGATAGCATCAGTATTTTTCAAGAAATACTGTTTATTTGTGATCATGCTATTAGTTAGTCAAATAAGTTGAGTTTTACGAGTTTAGAAGATTGAGCTGTTTTAGGATTGGAGTTTAGGAAGGAAGAGTCAATCTGTGGCCTTTGTTGTTCGAGCTGGTAAGTCTAAAATGGGTGGGACTTATGCACCTTACCACCTAAGATCGTCTGGTCTGGGATGGTATTTCTGAAAACTCGCTACACGGACAACATCGAAAGTCATGGACAATTTCTTAATGGTCTTTAGAATCTGAATGAGTAAGTACACTTCATTGTGGACAGAAAATTTGTAATCAAGGGTTCTCTAGAAAGCCATGAATTCCAAAGAGCAATTCAATTATGTTTTCGCGAACTATTCCACTCTAACTCAAAGAGCAATAAACTTTGAAACTGAACACAGTCAAAAATTGTTTGATTCTTTATTATAATTTGTTAAAAACTCTCTTGCTTGGGGACAAGCAAGGCACAAGTGTGGGGTGTTTGACAACGCCTAGTGATATCAAGTATTTTAGGCATTGTTGAGCCCTGTTCTTGATAAAATTATATCAAACATGTCTGGGTATTCTCACTTTTCGTGCCAGGACTTGTTTGGAGAAAAAGAATGGAAACAGGGACTAAAAGCGTGCAAAAGGAAGAAGTTTGGAAAAGAATGAAAAATCAAGGAAACTCGTACGCGTGCCGCGGATCTACGATACGCGCGACGCGGGCTTAATGCGGTGGAACACATTCAAATACCGAAGAAACGGGAAAAGATTAGTACACGCGCCGCGGATTCTTCATCTGCGCGACGCGGCTGCGGGAAAATTGCAACTATAAATAGAGGCATTTCCAGCCGAAAACCCTAGCAAAGACCGGGTGTAAAATCGACCTTGAAGCTCTTTGACTCCAAGATTTCGTTTCAGCAACTTCTTAAGTGGTATTTTCATGTTTTGGATTTTATTTGTAATTAATTAGTTTGGATTAAGCTTGGTTTTGTATCTTTGGGAGTGACAACCATTGATATTAAGCTTTGGCTTCTGTTTTAGTAATATTTTATTACTGTTGGATGTTTAGAATTCGGATTTGGTAAATGAAAATCATTTGGTTACAATTAATATTGGTATTTCGGTGTTTTTATGCTTGTGTTTGGTTTTGGATGTTTGATTTGTGTTTGGATATTGCTTTGGCCTTGTTGGGACTGTTTTCCCTTACTGAAATCAGTAGCTAATTAGGTTAGTTTTTAGGCATTAAACCTTGGCTAGTAACTGTTCAGTAGAACTTTGGTTAGTGGCTAGTTTATGCTTTGCTTGGTTTTGCTAGTTTGGATGCCTTTGATTGTTTCTGATTCAGAGATGTACTTCTGATTTCAGAAAGTGACTAGGTTATTTGAGCTTAGCTTAGCTTGGCTTGAGTGTGTTTGATCATTGCTTTATGGTGTTAGTGATTAGGAAGGTAGAAACTAGATCCTCCGACTGTAGTGTGACACTACTAGTTGGTAATCTCTCATTTAGTCTAACCACGAAGCTCCTGCGGATCGACCCTGACTACCACTGTGCTAGTGTGTGTTAGGTTTTTCTTTATTTTTGACCGCACGACGACCTAGGCGTGTCACTTGTCAAATATTTTTTTGCTTACACTTTTAGTTATTAGTTCAAATCAATAGTAGGATACACAGTTTCAGTGAACTGCTACCTGAAACCCTTTTGTTATTCGATGTCTCCTTCTTACCTAACTTTATCATGTTGTTTGATACTTTTGCTCTATGGGTTGGCAATACAGATGAACAATTACTTCTGGTATGTCCTTTTTAATGGAAACATTAACACTCTTTTATGATTAGACCATCGACTTGTGACAGAACACGGTAAGTATTTTTCAGCCTATCGACATTTATCCATTATTGATAGTTTGACGATCATCAAATCATCGAGGATCTTCCAATCATTAAGGGACGAAAGAGGGTTCACAAACTCCTCGTATTTCTTTTGGTAAGCCCAACATGGTAGGCGTTCATATCCATCGATGCACAATCTCCATGATTTAATATCGTTAACAATCTTAGGATATGCCCACAAGGTAAGCCATATATTTTCCACTTAAACAAGTATATTCATAAAATTCAAAGATGTCATTCTTATTGAAGTCTTCAACCTAAAATCTTGTATTTATAATCGGGCAAACCATCTAGGTACTACCTTTATTAATTCTCTTTCCCACCTTATTATCGGTCCATGGGGTGAGTCTTGTTATTTTAATTGCAAACATTAAAAAAATAACACAATTAAGTTTCATACAAGTATAACATAATAATAATAAGTCTGTAAGCATTGTCAATAATGTAATTTATACCTTTGTAATTGCGACATTCAAAATACCAATGTTGTATTGTTACACTGAAGATGTCGATCCGCATCATCACCGGCGTCTTCCGTGCGTATTTGGATAATGTATTAATGGACGCCACTATTAGATGTCATAAGATATATTGAATGTCACGAAAACACGATCAACGATTTTTATGGATTAACTCTAATTAAGTATTCTCATACTTTTACTCTTACATTATGTATTCTTCCCATGCGTTCAGCGAATTTTGAGATTGTGTAGGCTTTGCAAGCCTCCCAAAATAGAATTTTAGTGTTTCTATTTTTACAAAGGTTAGCTATTATATTGGGATACAAATGATGACAAAAATTCCATGATGGATGCCTAGAAAAATATTGGCAAGGGTTACCGCTACCATTGCAGCCCTATCAAATATGAAGGTAAGTTGTTATCAGTCTCCTACACAATCATGTAGTTACTATAACCATGTCCATGAATATGTATGCTCATTCTTGGATATTCCATAGGCAACTGACAATATTTGGTTGTTCTCATCAATAGCAACTGCAAATAACATACTACCCTTGAAGTCGCCCTTTAAGTGGGCAACATCTATTGTCGACGTTCGCTGGACGTAACCACTCCCTTGGTTGGGGGATGTGCCGCCCCGCCTTTCCCCATTGAAACAACTAGAGGCTAGTAAGTCCTGCGGGTTACACCAGTTATAGAATGCTTGTAGTATAAAACATAGAAATAATTTAAAATTACTCATTGGTTTTATATACTACATCCAAAGTTGATTAATAAATAGTAAAGCTTACTGAGCAACCAAGTGAAATAAAGAGGAACTAAATCCGATCCTCAGCATGTCATGATTATGCTTCTTCAAGTTGTAGCAATAAAAGGGGAGTTTGGTAAATGAATCCTCTTGGGTACCATTAACGATACCGGTGCACATTTGTTTTGCATGTCATGCCTATTTGCAAGTAATATCAATTTTGTATTTTGAATTAATATCCCTCGTGATGTCACTTCCTTGATACACTTAATGTGATAGCTAACCATAACCTCAGAAAAAGTTAAATGACCTAACAATTTTTAGTTGGCTTGTTGATGGTTTGAGTGTAATTATGTTAAAGAACATGTGTGTTCGTCAACAAGTTTTTTGACTTGGAAAAGGACGCCAATAAACTTGAGTAGCACAAGCTTATTACACCAAGTACACTTGATTACAAACAACCTTAAACCTTTCTCTCGTAGCTCTGGTTGTTTTGTACTGAAAACCTTCCTTAACACTTTTTACTCCAAGTACAAGTTGAAAAGCTTCTTTGCTTGCGAAGGTTTGTAGGCTTTTGATCATTTGACTTGGGTGTTGGTTGTGTGATGAAGTTTATGCTTTAAACGGATCTGTACACGTTGGTGTAGGAGGCATGCCATACGATAGGGTTTTTGTATGCTGTTTTGTATGTTTATCATCTGACCTTCAAAATCTGAATTACCTTTTTCTAGGCCGGATAATTATGAACAAACATCTACTGGATCCTAGTAAGGTGCTAGATTGACATCGCTCATAAGAATAAGTACTTTTCGGGCACTTATTATCATCATACATGTTGACATCACCCGCACATGTAAGAACATCATCATCACCAACGTAGTTAAAAATTTTAGTGAATCAATGATTTTACTACGGTTTCAGGAACACTATGATACTAAGGTACACTCGGAGAGATAAGATTACATATTTGATTGTCGGTACCAAATTCGTTAGGTCTGTTCTCACACGAGCCTTTTTCTCTTCTGCTACGTTGGTTATCACTATCACCTTCAACCGGATACACATGCATAACATTTCTAACACTTTGAGATTAGTGATATACTTCACTATTATCAACTATGTCTGTAACATAAAACATTTAAGGATGTTGAAAAGATATCTAATTTATCTACCAAACCGATCTTCAATTTCACAAAATATAAAAAAAATAAAAAATAAAATATTTGCCGAAAACTGTACTCCATAATTCTTAACGAAATGCCTAACATATTTAGATTGATAATCAACAATCTGTCACTTCCCACTAGTGCTAACGACAACAAAAAACTTACTAACTCGTTGACCCATGTTTTTTTTTTAACTTAAACGAGATTGAAAAAGCTGATTTTATAAAAGTTTTAATATACATTACTTTTAAAAGTTTATATATTATATGTGTTCTTTTTGCAAACCGTTTATTAAACGCAGTCAAAAGGTCGAAAATCGTAATCAATGTATCAGAAACTGGAATCACAATTAAAAGGATCAGAGATCACAATCAAAATGTCAAAAACCGAAAAAAAATCGCAAACTTATGCTAAGATCGTAGATAGACTTATACCATTTACGATTTCATGCAACAAATCTAACTTTTTATACAATTTTCTTAGGTGGGCCAAATCTCAGCCCATGAGACGGAACTACAATTTCTTAGGTGGACCATTTAATTCATCGAATAAAAAAAACCCACCTAAACTTTTAGAGACTATTAAGAATATTCCCCGAAACACAAAAAAATATAAAGTTAAAATCATTTTATCTAGAGGTAAGCTCATTATTGGAACCGAAACAAACCAGTACCAAACTAAAATAACACAAAAGTAATAACCGAAGTATAGGATACAGTACTGGTTCAGGTTCGGTACCATCAGTGTTTTTGCTCACCACTAATTTTATCCCATAGCAATCATAATAATCTTTATTTTTAGAGTAAATTACAGTTTTTGTCCTTGTCGTTTACACCAAATTATAGTTTTGGTACTAGTTTTAAAAAATCTTACATTTGTGGCCCCTATGGTTTTCAAATCTCTCACTCTTGGCCACCATGGTTTCCAAATATTTCAACTTTGGTCCCTATCATTTAAACAAACGATAACAGAGGGAAGGACCAAAAATGAAAGATTTAGAAACCACAGGGACCAAAAGTGAAATTTGGAAACCACATGAACCATCGGTGCAAGATTTTCAAAACTAAGACCAAAACTGTAATTTGATGTAAACCACAGGGACCAAAATTGTAATTTACTCTTATTTTTATCATTGGTTAATAAAAATTGAAAATCACAAACTAGATGGATGCCACATAAACCAAAAATAATAATAATAATAATAAAATAAAAAAAATCTAATGGTAACATGTTACCTTTTACCGGTTTTCCACATTAAACTTGCCATAACTAGTAGTAAACCGTTAAGTACACTGCTATAATGAACAAAAAATAAAGTACATTGCACACATATCACTAAAAAGTACATTGTAGTTTCTCGCAATTTGCCATTCATTTTACCCCATGTGGCTTGGAAGAAAGATGGTATAATAGTACATTGCATTATTCAACAATCAGGTACAAAACTAATAAAAAAAACTTTCTATATTTGGCCCAAGATTACCTCACCCCCCGAAACCTTAAAGTCGGAAGGAACATTCTCCACATTTAAAGCCTTAATTTTACCATCTTCCACAAACGCCGACCATCTGTCAAAAAACATTCCAAAATAGTCAATCTCTTGTATGTGCAAAAGACGTGAATGCCCTCATCTTCAAAGGGCATTTACGTCTTTTGAAGAAAGATCGAGAGCGAGTCATGAAACTCGTACCTAGTTGAGCGGTGTCCAAGTAACGCGCCACTGAGATCTAATTCCAAATCCAAGCTTTTGTGGAATTTGCCATCAAAGTCTCCATAAAATTCAATCTAATAAATGGTGGTGGTGATTTTTTAAAATAAAATAAAATTAAGTTGTCAAGGATTTAAAATAATAAAAAATAACAGAAAATAGAACTTACGGCTTCTTTGGCTTCAAGCTTTTCGGCCCAGCCATTCATGGTATATGGATCATTAACAGATACACATATCACTGAATCTATGCCTTTTGCCTTGAATTTGTCGATGTTTTTTTTGTAACTTGGGACATGCTGAGCTGTACAAACTCCGGTGAATGCACCCTGTGAATTTAAAAAAATTAAAATAAAAAAAAAATCCAAGAAGCAAGGTTATTTAATTGAGATAGCGATTCATTGCTATAACCTCTTAAATTATATACAAAGTGACAACATTTAATAGAATTACAAATTATATGAACACTATAAGTGGAAGATGAAATTTTCAAACTTCTATATTTAGAATGGTGGCAAGATAGACAACATATATGGGCCATAATATTTCGCCACCTGGCGCGAGAATACTAACTCTAATAACTAATATCATAGCTTCATAAAGTTTTTTGTTTTCTCAAATGGGAAGTTGATAAATGCAATGACAACGTTTTTGACACCAAAATTAATGCTAATGTCTATTATGCTTTAAAAAACTACTGCAATTCGATCTCACAAAACCAATCAAATCTTGAAGAAGGCTTGGATGCAATTAAAGTAAGAAATGTTATAATATGAAATCAAGATACCAACAATCACTATGTCTTTAAAATAATATGATGTGGACATGTGGTTAAGTTTCTTGAACTTGTTGTGATCTTTGTTTCATCTTGTAAGATTTTTAATTTAATTGCATACAAGCCCTCTTCAAGATTGATTGGTTTTATGATCTCATAATCGAATTGTAATAGTCTTTAAAAAAAATTAGTGACATTTGCATTAATTTTGACACCAAAAGCTTCATCCTTGAATTAACTAATTTACCAATAAAAGAAAAACAACTTTTAAAGCTTTTATACTAGCTTTATTACTTAGTATGTATCGGGCCATGGTGGATGATGGTAGAATTGTCCATTTTGTTGTCTATCTTGCCACCATTTATAGATATCAAAGTTAAAAATTCTTCTTTCAACATAGTGTTATAAAATTTGTATGGCTTAAAGTAGTAGTTCAACTTCACTTCCATAAAGAGGTGATTATAAGACTTCTCTAAAATACCTAAATCTTCTATTACCAAGTTGCATTGAGTAGTTATGAAAACCATTCGATGATTTTGCGGTTTGAATCAAATTTTACCCAAAAATAATCAGTTTCGGAAAATCTTTACTGGTTTTAATCGACATTGAAAGTCCATTTATATAACTAAATTAGATAGAATGAAAACATGAATCTATTTATTACGAATTGCCCCCATCTAAATGCGCAAAATGACACATATAGTATAGTGTAAAGAGGAACTTACAGGAAGCCCAAATATGACGACCTTTTTGCCCTGAAAATATATTGAACAGTTAAGGAATCTCATAAACCCTAAATTTTCGATAACGATCGGTGTATTAGCCAAGAAACAGACCTTGAAAATGTCAGAGAGAGGAGTGGTGGAGAACTGGGAGGAGACGCCTTCATCCCAGCTCCGAGCCTTCTGGAGAGAAACATTAGGAGCGGCTGCTACAAGATCGCTCCCTACTGCAACGGAAGCAAACCTCCGCCATGATTGTCCGATTCCCGTTGCCATTGACTTCATCATGGAAGATCGCTTCAACACCGCATACGCCATTTTTGTCGGAAATTAGTCCAAAAACACCACAGAATCACCTGACAGACACCAGAAAGAGGTTTTTGATAAAGTTTAGAGACTGCGGAAGAACGTAGGGTCGATATTTGAAAGAATGATTCTATTGGGCTCGAAAGATAGCTGGGTTTCAACGCATATGAGCCCATCCTGCTATAAATAGTATCTTAAATCTACCCATCACAAAATAGCTCCAATTTTATCTCGATCTTGGATGACTGTTTTAGCTAGGGCTGTCAAAAATATACCGTGGAGAACCAACTAACACGTTACCAACTGTACCAATAATATAGGTAGCCAACATGTTTGGTAGCCAATATCTTTGGTTGGTACTACCATACCAATTAAGAAGTTTTGGTACGGTAACGGTACAAAATTTTGAATACCACGGTTGTACCGTACCAACCAATTTATATATATATATATATATATATATATATATATATATATATATATATATATATATATATATATATATATATATATATATATACACACACACACATACACACACACGTCAATTTTAATTATCATATTTTATGTTTTAATTAGGAGTAATAACTAATAAGTCACTCGGAAATGAATTACTAAAACAACTCTTAATACTAATTTTTTTTCAAACAACAATAAATATTAAAATCAAACTAATAACACAAGTAACCCGCAAGTAAGCGACGATCAGTTAAAGAAAATAATACTAAAAGTAAAGTTTTTGGTATATACCAATACCAATATGTACTAACCAAACTTGTTGGTAGCCAAATAAGTTGGTACCAATTATAGTTGGTACGGTACTGGTAATGAAAATTTTATACCAATTATAGTTGGTACGGTACACGGTACACAAGAAAAAACCCCGGTACCGTACCAATTCCACCCCTAGTTTTACCCTTTCTTTGCATTTAATGCCGGCACTAGATGTGTTGGCTGTTACAATTACAGTTAGGGGTATTTTGGTAAAGATATCATTTATATTTAGAAGTGGACTAATATTTTGGGACAAACTAAAAAGGAAACATGGACTATCATTTTGGAACGGAGGGAGTATTAAAAGATGATGCTTTTTGACGTGTGTTTTTGATTCTTATGGGTAGCATCATATATATCTAGGATTATCTTTATGGCTAACAGATTTTACAAATTGTTTCATGTTTTCATTTTTGTGTGGTACGTTTACGGGAGGGTCATTTTGGTGTGTGCATCATTATTTTTGTGATTCCGTTTCTTT
Organism: Cichorium intybus; assembly: GCA_023525715.1. Taxonomy (NCBI): domain Eukaryota; kingdom Viridiplantae; phylum Streptophyta; class Magnoliopsida; order Asterales; family Asteraceae; genus Cichorium; species Cichorium intybus. Next base: position 70,963,600 of record CM042009.1, on the reverse strand, counting down.
CTAGGTTATTACTTTCTTTTATAGGGTTCCTTTTTAGAGACTGCTTTCTAAATTCATGAATGTAGAGACTAGGAAATTTATTGTTGGTTTTGGAGATCTATGAAGATGGGTACATTGATTGGTTAAAGTTGTTTGTGATAAAAAAAACTTTAAAGTTCATTGTTATTTGTGGCTAATGTTGAAGCTGCTAAAATGGTGAAAATGCTCAAACTACATTGGTATTGCGGGTTAGGTGCAAATTTTGGAGGACATTGAGACGCATGTTTTGCGAAGTTTCATAATTGCTTTAAAGGTCTTCGTATGCTGGTAAAAAGTTGAAGGAAAGTTCATTTGCTATTGTGAGAAGTGTTATGTATACTAGACACCGTGGCTGTGTCTTTACATTATGAAAAAAGAAACATCACAAAGATTCCGCTTTTAATGATTTTGTTCTATTGGAGAGTCCTCAATGAGCTTGGCTAGCTTAATGCTTTTGCTCCAAATCCTTCAGGTTTTTGCTTCATAGCAGCCTCTTGGCTGCCCAACTGCCTTTTGGACTCTCAAAACGTTGACTTTAGGGTTTTTCTTTGGTTCCCAATGGTCCAAGTCTGCCTTAAATCGAGATAGAAGATGTATTTATAACTTTTATACACACATAGAACGCTTTGCATAGGTCACCACTACTCCTCGTGTAGAGCATCTTTATCTCAATTCATAATTATCCTTCTACATGTCAAATGGTATTCTAGGTGCGTCACATTTTCCTTCCAGAATGTCTATTTTCAACTCCTTTTGCTCTAAAATGCCATAAGTCCCAAAACAGTAATTCCAAACCATTAAGTACCTTATATCTCATTTTCTAACCAAAATACAACTTGTAGAACCCTGATATCGCATAAAATATATGTATAGAAAAGGGGATATCACATGTCTACTACTGGTTTCTATATTTTTCTTGGAGATTTAGTGATCTCATGGAAAATCAAGAAACAAAATATTGTCTTCATGTATTCTATAGAGACTGGGTATCGAGCTATGTCTGTGACCACTTGTAAGATTGTTTAATTATGTTGGCTTCTTGCAAATATGGGTATTAATATTTCCCAATGCACACCCTTAGGCTGTGACAACAATGGCGCGATACATATTGCAAAGAATTCTGTTTTCCGTGATCGTACGAAGCATATTGAGAATGATTATCATTTCACTCGCCACCATATTCAATGTAGAACTTTCTCGCTTCCATATGTTCCATCAGCCTTATAGATTGCTGGTATTTTCACGAAGGCTTAGGAAAAATCTCAATTTGGTTTTTTGTATGACAAACTCTGAATGCTTATTGCTATCATATTGTGATTCTGAGGGGGGATTTTAGCATAATAAACTATTGGGCTATTTTTGTAATGGGCTTTTGTTTAGCCTTTTAGCTAGGTTAAGCCTAGATTACTTTTTTATTCAATAATAAACCCTATCCTACTTTCTCTATCAGTTTATAATACCAATTTCTTGATTAATGATCTCATTCCTATATTCAATATGTGACGTTTGTGAACAACATGAGAGATGGTACTAGTTAATAGATCTGATATGTTGTCTTCAGCTAGGAATTTGCATATATGGACATCGTATTTTTTGATAAATTCATGAGTAAGATGATATTTCGTAAGTATATGTTTAAATCTCTATGGTGTGATCTTGAGCTCATGTCGATAGATTGATTAAATTTTGGTTGATTTTGGCCTTTTGGGTATAATCAATTCGTTTAACTTTTCCGGTAGCAATACGATATGAGCCTTGTTACGTCAATAAATCCCAATGTCCTTTTAACAAGATAGAAAATATTTTATCAAACAATTGCAACTTTACAAGCAGTGATCAAAATTGATGCCATATTCTTGTTTAAGCAATGTTATAGCCATGAAGATTCTTGCCTTTACATGATCCAGTAGAAATTAGCATTACCAGTGCACATTGGTGGTAACATGTATCGTTTCTCTTGTTAAAAGCCTAAGTTCCTCTCACATATCTAAATTCATACATTTAGGGTCTTATATAATCTCCTTTTCTTCTATAGTAGAAGAAGTTGCATTTATTTCAATTATGACGAATATGTCTATTTTAGAATGAATGCTATCGAGTTCTCTATTTTTGCATCTGAAAACACACAATGAACACTTGAAAACATTTTAGGTAACGTGATTTTGGTGACTCTATTACATGCAAAGGAAATGGGGAGGAAGAAGGCAAGCCATTCCAATGACAAACAACCAAGAAAAGAACACATCATGGACTCACTCTTTCAATTTATCAACCCTAAATACAAGTCCTTTTCCAAACTCAAGGTAAATGTGTTTTATTAATTCGTCATTTAATGATTTAAATTAATAAGCCACCATATTTTCCCCTATAAAAGAAAACTATTGATGTTTTTGTCTAAAAAAACATCACTAGTTTATATATTTCTTTGTAAAAGATCGTAAATAGCATGTCCTTTTTAGTTACAATAAAGCATGATATGTATGAGTTATAGTACAAAATTAGAATTTAGAAAAGTTTAAAGATCATCTTTTCATCTTTGAATGTAATATAATTAATAGTGAAATTAGAAGTAACCGATTTTAAAAAAATGGCCATGAAAGAAATAATAATATTTTGCACTTTATGAACTCTTCACTGTTCCACGTTCTTCGTCACAAACATTTGGGATAGTGTGAGTAGAGAAATCATTAAGAGTACTTGCTCGAAGGTCAGAAACATTATTATTGTTTATGTAGCAAAGGAAAAGGATTCTAATGGATCAAACTTTGCTTTTGTAAGAATCTCATATTTTGATAACATAGTTGGGGTGGAGAAAAGTATGAATCGTGTGAAGTGTGGTGAAAATTAATTGAAAGCAAACGTTGTTAAATTTCTCAAAAAACCTCCTGGTTCGAACTTGAATCGACAGACAAGTATGGTTCTGAAACCACAAAATTTTTCTAAAACTACTATTAGGGATAACAGATCTTTCTTAGATGCCATCACTAGAAAATCCTAGGGCCCCCAACTAGTCTAACCCCCAACTGCCAACCCTTTAATAAGTAATCCCAATATCTGTGAGTGGCTCAAGAAATGCACCTTTTGGGTGAAGCATGCAACCTCGACACGTTATGCAATTTGCCATCCTTATTCAATATGGATTATTTTGACATAATGGATATAAAGAAATATTGGTGGTCTCATTTTATGGTGAGTTTCAAATCATCAGCTAAGACAGACGTATAAAGCAAAAACATGTAGCTGAAATGGTTCAACTAGTTAGATTATGTCAATAAAAGAGAATCAGATTTGAAAGGAATGTTTGGTTAAAGATTATGGGGGTCCCTGCTCATGCATGGGACGAGGAAAACTTTTAAACCAGTGCTAGTAAAATTGGTAAAGTTATTAAGCATGGTGATTTTTGGAATCAAATAGATCTTTTATTTGGAAGATTTGTATTATATTGGCTTCCAAATTAAGGATCATTGTGGAGCTGCATGTCCTATGAGATGGGAAACACTACAAGATTGGGATCACAGAATCTAATATAAATTGGTCTCCAATTAAACCCTATTTGAAGAGCAGTAATCCTGTCTCTGAAGACAAAGAGGAAGAGGTTGAAGTCAAAGATGCAGATGATGTTGATGATGTATAAGAGACTATGTTACAAGATTATGACAAGAAGAGGTTGAAATTAAAGATGCAGATGATATTTATGATGTATCAAAGACTATGTTACAAGATTAAGATAGACTTGAAGAGGGCGATACTAACCCTTATAAACCCGAGTCTAATGAACCAATTTTTTCAAAACCGAATGAAGGAGAAAACTCCATATCTTATCCAAAAATCCTCGATGTTGGAGTGGCTTTAACAAATCTGATGGGAGCTGCTGAAGCCGAAAAACCACCTGGGTTAGCAATGTGGAAATAACCAACAATAAGAATTACGTTCTTGATCTGAAGGTAGCGTGTGATCATGTACTGGAGTCAAATTCGTTGGGACAACAATAACGCTTAAATGGGCTTAATGGACAGTTATGCTCTAATCTGGGCTTATTAAGATCCCTCATATTGGGTTTGTTAATAACCATTGTACATATAAGCCTGAGATTAAGCCAAACCCGAATTTTGAATATGTGGATTCTCTAATTAAGCATCAGAGAATTAATATAAGCACAACTAGATTCGCCCCTTACAGTAGACCCAAATTGATTGTTTTCTCCCCTAAATGGTGATTGATCCAAAGCCCCTAAACAAGGAAATCTAAAACTCCTAATTGAATCCAACCCCCTCAATTAGATGCAATTACCTCTTTTCTTCAAGTGAAATTAAGCAAACCATTATGGTAGGGTATCAAGTGGGCTTCGAAATTAATAAAGATAATGCTTTGTTGAAACAGACCATTCAATGTGAAGGAAAAGTTATGGCGTACCAATAAATTTACTTTCACTAAATGTTAGGGGTTGGAGGAAACCTACAAACGTGCTTAGATTAGGAGACTGAAGAAAGATTACAAATTAACCTCTCATGGAACCCAAGAAACATAATTACTTACCGTCATTGGTTCGTTTGCTAGAGGCTGGTGGGACTTTTCTAACTTCGATTTGAAGTTTGTAGGGGCCTCTGGCATATCCAGGGGCTGTTATGCATTTGTGGATAATTCCTACTTCTCAAAAATTGCTGCCATTAAGTCTAGATTCTTTCTTACCATCCTTGGTTATTGACAATGGATTGTGAGTAGACTATCTTCATAAATGTGTATGCTCTACAGGCGCTCTCAGAGAAAAAGAACTTTGGAAGAATACACTTAACCTAAAAAAATCTAGACTAGGTACATGGATTCTATTTGGTGATTTAATTTCATCAAAAGGACAGATGAATGAATTAGTTCTAGCTTCCACCCTCGTGCTACTTCTGCTTTCAACAGTTTTATTCATAGGTATGGACTTACTGAATTTAATATGGGTGGTCGGCGCTTCATGTATATGTGTGATGATGGTCTCAAGCTTAGCAAGCTTGATCAATTCATAGTTTGTTAGAACTTCATCTCTTCCCCCTTCTCATATTATCTTGCTTTACTTAGAGAGCACTCGAACCACTTTCCTATTGTACTTAAATTTTATCTTACTTATTTTGGTCCCCTTCTTTTTGATTCTTTAAATCATGGTTGTTACATGATGGATTGAATGGTTATAAAATCAGCCTATGAATAATTCATAGTAATGGTTCCCTTACTTTCAGTTATCATGGCAGCAGAAACACACAAAATTAATCTAAGGCAAACAACTTTTACTAAAACCTATAAGGATCCTACCTAATGATATTAACAAATACAAGAGGGATCAAGAAAAACCAACATTGAGCAAAACCAATTTGCTAGAAGACCTTTGATGAAGAACAATTCCACAAGTGCCAGGGAAGGTAGTATCCAAAAGAGAAAACATCTAATGGTTCACACCCAATAAGTCCAAATTATCAGATTAATTAAGTATTTAAGAAAGCTCGCTATAAAACCCTAAAGAGGGATTATAAATTCTGCTGAGAGAGAAGAGAAAACTCCAAGTCTGATAGTGCTTTGGAGTGGGACGAAAATTTTGAGAGCCCAGGAAGGGGTATTTATAGCTGAAGGATACTTTAGAGATAAATCTGATTTAAATTCAAACTGGATAAGGATAATTGATTAAATAATCAAACTTATCTGAAATTCAAAATCCTTAATTATCTACTTCTTTTAGACGAAATTAAGAAGGATTATCCCTTCTTAAATTTCATTCCCTACCTAGTGAGTTCTAGTCTATCCATTTGACCAACTATTGAACAATTTATATTCAGTCCGTACACTTTTAATTAATACAAAATTAATTCCAATTAATTTATCATCACATGACAAATTAATAAACTATTTATCTCTTTCTTTTAATTATTTCTAATACCATTTGGACTACTGAGGACAACACAAAAATGATCCTGCTATTAATGGAAACTCCTTACCAAGTAGTTATGACATTGGACACTATTCCAACAATCTCCCACTTGGACAAGTCATCAACTACTATTGGTCACAAGTCTTTCGATTAATCAGCAGAGCGTGCTTCCTTAGCTATTGTTGAACTCTGAATCATATTCTTAGAGACAACCGTCAAAATTTTATGTCTGCACTAGGCATATGATACTTTAAATATTCAGAGTCTAAAATTTCGAATTGATAACTTTGAAGAGTCACATTAAGCATGTTTCAAATGTAATATGTGTCAAATAAAGTAAATCTAAAATGTACGAATAGTCCCAAGTGTCATATTTCATAATGTTTTATGTGAGATCTAATATAATTTGGGACAATCGGAAAGATATTCAATTTACTCCGACAAGTATTTTTTCAAAATGGTGGTCAATACACAGGGAGTGGGAGTCTAGAGAAACATCCTTGTTCAGATGAACTCATTTCTTGGACCAGAGGTTGTGTATTCGTGGCGTTTAAGATCAATTTGTTATGACTTTAACATAAATAAACCTACAAATAAAAAATTTAGTATGTCTAAATAGGTATACGATGTTTGAAATGTGTGGAGTCCGAAGTTTCAAATTGAGGACTATAACATGTCTCATAGAGCAAGCCTGACATATATTATGTGCTAGCTAGATAAAGTAAATCCACAATGTACGACTAGTCGACTAATACTATATGTTTTATGTTAAATCTGATAAAATTTGGGACAATCCAAAATATATTGATTTTACTCCGAAATGCAATTTTTTAAAGATGGTAGTCAATTTGGTTACTTTGATATTTATGAGCATATACTAATATTCTCAATAGTCATGTGGCAATTTTATGATTGTCCCTAATTTTTATACATGACACACAATTTTAATTATGTTAATAATATTTATACGTTTTTTTTTTTGAACAACGAGCAATATATATGCACAAAACGAAGAACGACTTGATTATCTCCACCCCGTTGATTAAGTATACCTAAAAGCTCATCCGTTGTTGCCGGCTGCAAGACGGAGGACCACATACACAGCCACCGCTAAAGACTTGAAATCACATCACAAGTGAAGAAAACATGATCCAACTCTTCATCTACAGCACGACAGAAGGGGCACAAGGTAGAATTAACGTTAATACGTCTCTTCACCAGATTAGGATATCTTATTATTGAACATACACCACACAAACTAGTTGACTACTAACCGCGAAAACAGCCCCTTCCCCGTTCCACATCCATTTATACGTAACACATGTTAATTGATTTTGATTATGATTTCTCTGATTATGATATATGTACAATTGCATATGGATATTAAAGCATCTTTTGACCAAGATCAACGATAGTGGTTGCCCAATTTTGACCGTCGGCACAAAATGTGAAAAGACCTTTTGAATCACGGCCAACCATGCAATGTCGCCTGGCTGACCGTGGCATAGTTCATGAGAAGATCAATCAACTTCCAGCTTATGTTATTTATATAATTTTATCAAATTAGCATTCTCAAAATACGTTTCGTCATCATTGTATTTTTTCTATGCTTCCAGGTGTCGCTTCTTGAGATCCTATATCGTGGACATAGAGACCGAATTATTTTATTTGTCCCTATTGAAGTATATTTTACACATTTAATCAACTTAGTAAATATGGACAAGAAGCATTACTAGGGCTTATTAGCCGACCGTTTATTACAAACTCTAAGAAAGCGACACTTTCTTGACATCCACGAACATCTGGTTTGAACCGTAGAAAAGGTGGAAAGAACAACGAAAAGCAAGTAATGAGGACACATGCTAACGTTAACGGTCGAGACACAATGGGAGGCAAATTTAACTTTCCCATTGTTGCTTTCTTTATGGCAACTTCGACGCTTACCAATACTCCATGTAACAAAAAGAAGCAAGTAACTTCACCGGTAGGTTTGAGTCCTCCAATGTTGTAAAATATGAACTCATGCATCAAGCCTGAAACAAGAAACGACGTAAAGATTGCAACTAGTGCGGCCCATTGCCTCGACATAAAACGCATGGAAATGGAACGGACAGGATCGTATATGGTTGGATGTAGAATGCTAGTGACCATGAGGTTCCATCTTCTGCCCCAAAAGTCTTGGAGGGAAGTAGCTAGATAAGGCTCATCGAACTGTGGCTCCAGTTCCATTTGCACTAGGGTTCGAGCTACGTATGCAACCATGGCCAGTACTATCTCAAGCATGAAGTAGATATGAATGCAATACAAAGACATCTTAAGTTTCGGATGAATATATTCATTATAATCGTACACCTTAAGTAACATCCCAAACAACAAAACCTTGAATAAAGATATTTTTTTCACCTTCTTCTTGCTCTCTTGAATCGAACTTTTAGGGCTTGAAGAAGATGGAGTATGGACTGCCTTAATTGGCAGGCATGCCATAGGGACAAAGTGCAACAATGGAATCGGTTGAGTTGAAGAAAGCGGACCTTTCCCATAAGCAAAGAGAAGAAGTTTAAAATTCGCAAGCCAAGCTATAAAGAAAGAGGTTAAACCACCGAGGTGCATGGTGGTTAGATTAAGTGGAAGCCATAGAAAGAGGCATGTAACCATGGACAAAGCTACAAGTCTATTGGTACCTTGAGGGATGAACCTGCCTGCTGTGTAACAATAAAGAAGACATGCCAATACTACTATCCAAACCACAATGAACTTGGCGACCTCTCCCTCCATGGTTGTTCCTTTGCTCCTTTCACACATTTAACCAAGAAATGTAATGCAATTAATATATCCAGCCAACAAACTAAATCCAAGATTGTAGTCTATAATGAACTTGCTATGCAAAACACAATGAGAAGAATAAAGAAATTATATTGAGAGTTGTCATATTAACACTGTTAGACATTGCATAAGATTTAAAAAAATTATATTGAGCCTTCCATTTATTGAAATGAGAATTAAAGAACGTCTTTAATTGTATATTGAAAATTTATAACTATTGCAAACAAATATTTTATCAATATTAATTATTTTTTTTTGGAACCGGCAACATAAATATATATATAAAAAAACAGAACAAAAAAACAAACCGCTAGACCTGGCGAGGTACCAGACTAGCCAAAAGAAACAGGCGTATCCAAGACAATTACATCAAGTCAAAGAATGGGGATAGACACCATTGAACCCCGTCTAAATTCCTAATCCCCCCTCGACAACTAATCCATAGGTGGGTCAAATTCTTTATACTATCAGCAAGACTAGAGGGCGAGTGTGCTAAATTTTTGAACACCTTATCGTTTCGCGCCTTCCATAAACTCCATAATGTGCCGTATACAATCACGACAAATCTTCTTTGTTTCCTGTTGTTACCCCCAAAATCGTGCGCCAAGCTTAGCACCTCATCTACCTCTTTGACCATCGATGACTGTACACCACACCACTGCATGATCGATCCTGCTCCATATATTTTTTGCAAACTCACACCCGACAAGAAGATGATTGTAGCATTCAATATTGGCATTGCAATGTGGGCAAATGGAGGAGGGAATACGGACACCTCTTCTAATTAACGCCTCTGCAGTGGGAATTCTTCCTAATTGAGCCCTCCAGACGAAACATGATACTTTAATAGGAATTTCTTTAGCCCAAGTAATTGACACTCCTGGTGGCGCCTCTTCAGTATTGTCAATTAAAGGACGTACAGAACCCACCGAGAAGGCACCGTTATTACTTATGGCACACCTCCACGAATCACGGTTATTAGATAACGTACACGATCCAATCTCCACATTTAGTTGATTTAATTCCAATAAGGCTTCCGTCGAGGAGGGTAGGGACCGCCATGCCCCGTTCAACCCGGGATTGCTGAGCCTCTCCTGTACAGAACAACTCTTCCTCTTCTCAAGCTTGTACAGCGTGGGGTATTTAATCTTAAATGGGCCGCCTGCTGTTCATTTGTCCAACCAGAATCTGGTACCGTTGCCGTTTCCAATGATTCTTGTGAAAATGTCATAGAAATCCAGGTTCATCTCTTGCAAATCACGCCTAGTAGCTGCAATGTTGTTCCAAACACCTGCAAAACACTTATTAGAGAGATAATCGTGAGGCTTGTTAGCTAAATTGTGTATCCCCGAGATTACACGACACCATAGACTCCCGCTGTCATTCTTTAACCGCCACCACCATTTAAGCATAAGACCAATGTTTAATGAACGAAGGGAACTTATGCCTAGGCCACCATACTATTTGTTCATTGTGATTTTTTCCCATGAGACCCAATTAATCTTTGATGAATTTTCCTCCCCACCCCACAGAAATCTTCGACGGATCTTTTCCAATAAGTCTAACACCCCGGATGGGGCCTTAAATAGAGTGAGGAAGTAAATTGGCAGATTCCCCAATACCGATTTGATTAAGGTAACACGACCTCCAAAAGACAAGGATTTAGCCTTCCAAAGCGATAATCTCGAATTGAATTTTTCGATTACCGGCCTCCAGTTCTTCCTCAATCTCATATTTGCCCCGACAGGCACACCTAGGAATTTGAACGGGAACTTCCCCATACCACACCCAAGTATTCGAGTGAATCTTTGAATTTCACTTTCTTCAACACTAATGTCGTGGACTTTAGATTTATTGAAGTTTACTTGAAGACCCGAGGCAGCATGAAAACATTTCAGTACACGTGCCAAAATTTTCAGATTGGCAGCGGACCATTCCCCAAGGAAGATCGCATCATCCGCATAGAACAGATGGGATACACACGAGCTGTTATTTGGGACAGAAATACCCCTGAATATATTCTTCTCGCAGGCTGCTTTCATAGCGACATTTAGTCCCTCCATAGCAATAATAAAAAGAAATGGTGAGAGGGGGTCACCTTGCCTAACCCCTTTTGAAATTACGAACTCTTTCGTTGGAGCTCCGTTAACAATTACCGAGGCTTTTGAAGACTTTAGACAACCGCGTACCCAATTCCTCTATTTACATCCGAATCCCATTTGTTCCATAGTAGAGTCTAGGTAATCCCAGTTCACCGAATCGAAGGCTTTTTCAAAGTCTACCTTGAACATCATCATCTTCTTTTTCTTCTTTTTTGCTCACGAGAACATTTCATTAATTATGAGAGGACCGTCCAATATATTTCTACCTTCCACATACGCAGATTGTTCTTCACCAATAATCTTTCGAATCACTTTCTTCATGCGGTTAGACAAGATCTTTGAGATAATTTTTGTCATGCACCCAATGAGACTAATTGGCCGGTAGTCTGCCAAGGAAGTAGGATCCTTCACTTTAGGAGCAAGCGTAATAAATGAAGAATTGCAGCCACGCGACAATGTACCAAAAGCCTCGAAGAACTTCACGAAATTTGTTATATCTACTGCAAGCGTATCCCAAAACTTTTTAATGAACTTAAAGGTAAATCCATCAGGACCAGGGGCCCGATCACTACCACAGGCCCATACCGCTTCCTTGATCTCTTCAACTGAAAATGGCAACTCTAGTTCGTCCGCATGGGCCCCGATAGTCTGAAAAAGTGGGCTAATGAGCTTGGGTCTAGAATGACAATTTTCCTGAAATTTGTCTTTAAAAAATCGCAAGACTTCCGATTTTATCTCTTCTACTTCTTCGCACCATTTTCCGTTTATCGTCAATCCAACTATCCTCTGTCTCCTATCTTTCCCATTTATAACCCCGTGGTAAAATTTCGTGTTTTCGTCTCCGTCTTTAACCCATTTTAGCCTCGCTTTCTGCCGGAGATCCAACAATTTTTTCCGTTCTAACTCCATTAACTTTCTGGCAGCCATATTCCTTTCATTTACTTCGTGTGATTCAAGCATCCTACTTTCAGCCAACTCATCCATTTTTTTGATACATTCACGGAGTTTACCCTGTTCCAGCTCCTCGGACACTCGACAACTGGACCGCCACTTCTTGATAGCATTTTTAACCACCCTCAACTTAGCAGCCAAGTAAGCATCCGGATTTCCGTACCCCACGAATTCCATCCAGGTCTTCTTTACGAGAGGTTCAAGGTCGTTATTCAACAACCAAGAGTTAAAAAACTTAAACGGAGGCGGCCCAAAGTCTGAAATAGAAACTCGCAAAATCACTAGACAATGATCTGAGTATTCCCTGGGTAGTGCTGTGACTTTGGCGAAGGGGTACTTGGATAAGAAAGTGGGGCAGATGAGAAACCTGTCTAACTTGCTTAACTTGGCTCCATCTTGACAGAAATACGTAAACCGATGACCTCCCATATTGAAGTCTTTAAGATCACAATTGCGAATAAACCTGTTAAATTCAAATGCAGTCTTTGAGCAATAGGACGAGTTAAGGCGTTCATCGGGGCATCTAACCGCATTGAAGTCACCGAACACTACCCACATCCCCTTAATTGTATGTTTAAAACATGATAGTTCCTCCCACACTTTCACTTTTTCGGATAGAGCCTGTGGACAGTACACATTCGCTATTATTACCTGTTCCTCAATGTTACGCTATCTACCAATCATAATCAAATAGTATCTGGACTTGATACTCCGCTCTTTCCTGAACTCATTTTTATCCCACATACATATAAGACCCCCTGATTTACCGACCGAGTCAACCCCGTCATACTCATAGTTTAACGAATCCCAACAGCTTCTCGAATCAATCCTATTATAATCATTAATCCACGTTTCTTGCAGACCAACGAGATTTAAATGATATTGAATTTTCAATTTTCTCACCCAACTAGTTTTGACGTTGTCGCCGGCTCCCCTAATGTTAAGACTTAAGCAGTTCATTGGGAAAGTCATGTAGCGTCACCGCCGCCCATAATTTGGTTGAGGATCGGCTCATCCTCACCAATTTGAAATCCAACCTCTCTTCCAACGTCACAAGTTGCCCTAATTTCATTAATATAGGAGTCGCTACCCAAGCTGGAGGAGACTTCATCACGATTTTGAGAGGAACAGGAGTTGAGATGTACCTTAGGCTGATTGTTTAAGTCAATCGAGTCTTCCTTTGAGCACCTATGGCTTTGAGTGACATAGTCTTTCCCAACAGCGCCTGGCGATCCCCGTTTTCTAATCCTTCTTCTTTTTGCCCTTCCCACTGACGATTTTGAGCTGTCAGCAGTAGGCGGGGAATTAATTTTGTTGACGGAAGTGGGATCAGCACCACTAGGACTTGCATCGAGACCACCGTTACGAGTTTGACGAAGTAACCCATTTGACTTTATTGTTTGGCCCATTTCTTTACTTGAATCTTTACCGGGAGGCCCACCTTTGTCAGGCCCAACTGAGGGAGAATTTGTTGGATCCAATGGCCCACCAGACTTCTCATTGTTGTTGCAATTACAATCTCCACGTGCATTAACTCCAGTACTCATTATACGAGAAGCATTTACATTATTTCCCACCGACTCTTCGACTTTCTCATCTTGGCGCTCAATCGACATACTATCGTCCCCATTTTCCGAGACGTCCTTTGGGCTTCTGCCGGCACCTTCACAGTTACCCTCCGGAGAAGTCACCGGAGCGGGGAAATTAACCTTGTCAGACGGAATGAATTCTCCCTCTTCACGATCGTCTTCCATCCCATCCCATGTATCAGAAATACCTTCGCTATCTTCATCTTCGTCTTCTTCAATCTCATCATAAGTCTCCTCAGTTTTATCGAACGGACATTCTCGAAACGGAGACCAGTCATCTGTATACTCTACGACACCCACTTTAATCATCTTTCCACCAGCTTCTACTTGAAATTCCTCATTAATCCACATGTGTCTGGAAGTAACCACACCAACCTTGCCCATCGAGAGATCTCTACGATCATAAATCCCATCGAAAGGGTTAACTACCCTACCGTAGTTGGCAGCAATCTTTGAAAAGTTATCTTCATCCCATAGCCTTAGAGGGAGGCCAATGATTTTCAGCCAAGCCATTCTCTCAAAACGTGTGTCTTCTTCATCGCCATACTTAAGCCATTTGAACCATACCTCCCACCTTGACTTATCCTCCAAGTATTCTTTTGCATCAACCGAGTGTACAAACGCCAAAGCCATGTTCATTCCACCCAGGTATTTGGTGCTGACCCCAAGTTTGTTGTAGATATGGAACGTGGCAATATGGTTAAGACTGTGAGCTTCCCCAATTAGAACTGACTTTTTAACCAACTTTTCATCTCTGTGTCGACTTTTAGCGATACACTAGGATAATTTCTCCCACCTGCCAATACTTCTGCAAATGATCGACCGTCCCGAGTAGACTTTTCCTGATGAACATGATTCACCTGCGGGATGGTGTGAGCCGCCTGCCTTCTGGGTAGAGGAGCGTTCATTCTACCATAGTCCTCCGTCACCGGCTTTCTTATGAATTTTGCCACGTTAATTATTAGAGGGAAGCCTAGGTAACTTACCTTTTGTAATTGCTCTTCAAGTTTTTCCACATTCACCACCCCCTTGAACCTAATGAAAGCAAAAAACTTCCCACTAGCGTCCTTCCTTTCTGCAACGTAAACATCTACCACGTTTCCGAATCTCACGAACAACTTCTTGACTTCCTCTCTGTAAGTTTTCTCTGGTAGGCCTGATATGAAAAACGTCGTAGTTCCACTTGGTACCCTTCGTCGGTGACGCACCTGTTGCCATTCCCCGTTTCTCTCCATGCTACTGTGAGTTAATATTAATTATTTGTATTAAGAAATGGAAAGGTTTCAAGATAGAAGTTTATCAATAGTGGTAAATAAGTAAAATAGAAGTCAATTTTGTTCCCTGATGGTTTCTTGAGTGTGTACGAAAAAAGATAAAAGAAATGGTGCAATGTGCTTGAGTTGTGTATGGGTATGATTTGAGATTGAGGTTCAAAGAGAGAGATTGAGAGGAAATCAGAAAACAAAAATCAAGCAAGAGAAATTGAGGCAAATGGAGATCAAGAGACCAATTTAGAGCGAGACAAGGAGAATAACAACATCACTGGTCGATACTGTAGATTTTATTGGTGCGACGCGGCAGGGATGCCAGTGATATGAGTGTTAATCGGTGGCACCACGGTGATTGGATTTTCAAAAAACAACTATAAAAGATTCCGATTTCCACCAATTGATCAAGATTTGGAGGTAACATCCTAACCCAAAGTAAAAAGGTAAGAAATTGTTAAATACAAGTTTATAATTGGTTTGGATTCATGTAATGCTTTGAAATTTGTTTAAAGATCAAGTATATGTGGTAAATAGTTAGGAATTAGTTATTGTATGGCAAAGCTATAATTGGTGATATAAACCTTGTGATAAGCCTATGTTCGTTAAAGAACAAACTCGAAATGGAAAATTAGTCTACATTTCTCACGCCCTAACTTTGAAGTGGTGGTTAAATTTTGGTAAAAATATTGAAATTTGAATGGATTAAAGGGAAAATGAAAACATGTTTATATGTACTTGTTTATGCAAGCAAAGTTGAAATTTATCAACTTCAAGTGTGATATTAGGCTAAATATAAACAATGAAGTATAAAGGAGAAACTCTTGTAATGTCCCAAATTTCGGACTAATTTTAAAAAAATAGAATATTAAATTTAAAACCATATTCAATTCACCCAAAATATTTGTTTAAGTAATTAAAGCAACGTGTTCAAAAACCAACAATATAGTATCCAATAACATGATTGAACAGCGGTAGACATAGAAACGATAATGCCGATGCGATTCAGTCATGCCTTGCCCTTATGCTTTTCACCCGAATTACCTGGAAATTTTAAACTGAACAATAAACATAAAGCTTAGTGAGTTCTCCAAGATACGACACAAATCATCACCTTACATACAAATCAACAATGAGACTTGGCACAGTCCTACCCTCACGAGACTCAAAATCGTTTTACTCTTATAGCGTATTACTTCAGGACTCGACACAGTCCTATCCCTATCGGGACTCATATCCTACCCATTCCATATAACACTGGCGGGACTTGATACAGTCATATCCCTAACGGGACTCAGCACCGTCCTACCCATAACATGCATTAAGTAACCTATAGTCATAAGAACGCATCATATGACTAACATCCAAACAAGCAAGACTATACTAGTCTATGCACACAATCTCACCCTACATATGCACGCAACGTTACACATAGTATAGTAAGAAGACTCACCTGAATCGCAAGGCGTAAAAATGTCTTCGCTACCTGGTCAACACAAACCTCCTAAATCATAAATAGACATAAATCAGTGATCTAACCCAAACAAGGTCAACTTTTCGAATTCCTCAAAGTTTAACCAAAAGTCAAACCGGTCAGAAGTCAACAGTCAAAGTCCATGGTCAATGCTATAATCGCGTCGCAACTCTAACCCTTCGCGTTGCGAAGGGGCACAACTTCAGATCGAGCCTTTGCTAGTGGTCGTGCTGCGAACCCTGGGCAGTTCAACTTCTTCGTTAAGTCCTTAATGCATTATGTTAGAGGCTAATAACTTCCAGAACCCATCCATTAGGTCTGTAGATCCATAACTATGGACCAAAACATCCATATATTAACCTAAACTCCTAGATCTAGAAGAATGTCCATCAAGCAGGAAGCTTTATTACTTTTAAGGGTCCAGAAGCTGGAGAGTATGTTAGACCTTTATTGTAGGAGACTCCTTGGCACCAAAGCTTCATTTCTTCTTCTTCAAGAAACCCTAAAAATCCAATAAATAGAGCTAGAACACAAACGAGGGCAAGGGTTTATGAAATAGGGTTTCATATGAGGGTGGAGGCTGATAAGAGATAAACTTCTAGGGTTATGTGCCTATAAATAGGGCCCAAGGCCAGGAACCTAGGGTTTTGCATTTGTGGCGCGTCTCCCCGCTAAGCATGGCTGATAGCTTCGCTATCAGCCATACTCTACATGTGTACTTAAACCCTCTTTCGCGTCGCTACCCCCTTCAGGGATAACGTCACAAAGTCCCTCTTTTACAAAATAATTATGATTTTAATTTTTTTAAACATTATAAGTAATATATAGGGTACGTGTCTTAGAACTTTAGAATGTGAATTTGGGTAAATTGGAAGTTACACATCGTATTGGTACATCACATATGGGATATGTACTACTGGCCTTAGATTGGTGATTTATCAATAACTTGACAAAGATTAGAAGGTATTAAAACTTCAAGTATATGCCAGTATTTGACAAGTTTGATAAATAATATTTGGAAATGCTAAAAGTGAAAGTTTGATGCTATTTGGAATTGAAATTTTGAAGTATTAAAATGACCCAAAACATGAATACTACATGCCCTTGATATGAAAAATTCAAGATAGTAAACAATACCAAGGATTTACCAAGAAACGAGGTAATAGGCCTAAAGTCTAAATATGACCAAAATAGTCGTGGTCAAACTAAAACTCATATTGTTAACATATATGATTACATATGAGTATAAAATGAAATTGGAATGATAATTATAAAATATTGAAAGTATTGAGATAACAAATTAAATGGAATATGGTAAATTTGACAAGTTTCCATTTTTAGTAACTTTGTGGGAAAAAACAGCAAAAATGGTGAAAATGAAAGATGAATTGGTTTGTGTGTGTGCATGTGTATGTATATATATGAGATCCTGATATGGATAAGAAGACCTTGTGATAAGTAAGATGCATAAATAGGTAAAAGTGTCAAAATGGTATCTTAGATCTTATTGCATGTCAAAAATAGTAGTGAAGGATGTTTTAAGTGAAATAAAAATCCGTAAAGCACTAGAATACTAGAAAATAATACTTTTGGAATACATGACAAAAAGGTTTAATATGAAAAACATGATTGTTATAATGTTAGAATAACTTGTCTGGGATAGGTACTATGTTATTATGAAACTTGGATCAATCTGCTGAAATAAAGTAATTTGGTGAAAGTAAAGAAGGTTGATGAAAACATAAATGGTATATGGTATTTAAAAACCAATATAATATGAATAGTTGAGTTATATAATGAGACTAAACTATATGAAATGGAATTAGTGAAATATTATTCAATTTTGAAAGTAGGTTGCTTAATATTGAAAAGTAGCATTGTGCAATGACTAAAGAATTTTGAAAATGAATGCTTAGTTATGTAGCAAGATGTGGAGTGCAAGAAAACATGGATTGCGATTGAACTATTACCTAGTATCCCCATGTGAGTATATAAAGATTTTCATCTATTTAAGGTACATGCCACAATATCTGAAATTATTTTCTAGCATGACGTAATATCCATTTCTGTGGGTTAGAATTGTTCCATTTTTGGAACAACCAAAATTTTAGAAGATTACATTAAATTAAAAATACATAAATTAAATATGAAGAAATAAAACAAATTACTGAAAATAAGTTATTAAATTAATATTAGTTCAATATAAAGTTTTAGTGTTATTGAGAAACTAAATAAAGGTAAATCAGGCAATTTTAGTATTCAGGAACTAAATTTTTCCAAACTCTAGAAACTTAGGTATGATCGTTATTTAGCTAAGACTTAAGACTTAAATGTTATGAAAATTAATAGTTAGATGTTTAAGTAAATTCCTAAGTTTTAAATGTTTATAAAAGTCGTTTTAAGGAATTTATGTATACAAGGACCCAAAGTGACAAATTTGATAAAATTTAATTTGACATTACATTGACTAAGATTAGGGTCTGAAATATTAAGAAAATAATTAGGAAATATTGATTTAATTAACCCTTTAATTTGAATAAATACTCAGACAAGTTTTTTGTTAAATGGTGAAAAGTTTGATTAACAGACTAATAGTGTAAATTACGATAAACTTGTTATCTCTTGAATTGACTTAACCTAGGGATAATTTGTAATGAAACTAAATGAATGGAAGAATTTTTGGTCTCTTAAAAGTTTTACTGAAGTTCTAGTTGCAAATGGTGGTCAAACTAAAAAGTTAGGAAATGGAGGGGTAAATGTTGCTAACTAGTAAAACATTTGAAATAAGTTAGTCATTCCCTCCCCATTTGAATGAGAAACAATCTAAGAGAGAAAATAGGGTATTTCATGTCAATTTTTGAAGATTTGTGTAGATTCAAGTGAATTTGATGAATCAATGAAGAGCTTAAAATTGAAGCATCATCTAGGATCATTGGAGATATAATTTCTAACCATTTCTTTCTTTGAATTTAATCTATGGTTTGGGTTTTCACCCAAGTACCTGAAGATATAAAATGATGGGTTTTATGACTTTTGAAGCTAGATTCATAAAAGAAAACATTAATAGGTCCTCATTCCACCATTGGAATGATTAATTCCACCATTAATGGTGGTTTTGGGGGAAACTGAAAGCCTAGCTTAATGGGTTGGTGATTCATGAGTCTAGATCTCATTATAGGTTGCACTTAATAAATAGGTTTTACTAAATGAAAATTTTCATTATTATAGGTTAAGTAAGCATGATTCATGCCCATGATTTGATTCTTAGTATGATTCCAATGTTCATCTAGCTATAGTCAGCTCAAATATAGGTTCCAATGGTGATCACCATTGGAATGTAATGACATAACTTCTAGATTAAAGTATAATCTCAAAAATAGTTTGTAATTTTCAAATGAAATCAATGTTTGAAAAATTATGTGTTTGAAATTTTTTTAAAATATTTAAAGGATTATTTTAACTCATAATTGACATATGTGGATTAATGCCAGACAATTCTCTTGTTAAACATGTAAATCATGGATTTAAGGTTAGATTTGGATATGGTTAGATGTCAATTCATACGTTAAAATATCATATATCTTTTGTATAATGTCTTTAAGGTTATAATATGTCTAGTAATTGATTCATATCATCATCAATGCAAGTCATAGATGAAAACTCAAACTAGCAACTATTTACAAGTTTTGAAGCCTAAAAATGGAGTTACCAAAATGATAATTTTGGATCATGATCCAATGGTGTTAATGAAGATATGAGATCATTTAAACATGTGGATATTCATGCTCACTTGACAAGAATGAAACTTGGTCTCTTATCAAGTTACCAACAAAGAAGAAGGCATTGACCAACAGATGGATATTCATGGTCAAGGACGAGGTTGATGGAAGCAAGAGATACATGGCTAGATTGGTAGTGAAGGGTTTCCAGTAGAAGTTAGGGATTTACTACGATGAAATCTTCTCTCTGGTTGTGAATATGACCACAATCAAAAGTCCTTGGTATTGTGACATCCGAAGCTTTACATCTTGAACAACTTGATGTAAAGACTGCGTTCTTGAAGATATCTATATGGCACAATCCGAAGGTTTTCAAGTTTCTGGAAAAAGAAAACCTAGTTTACAAGCTGAAAGAAAGCCTATATGGATTGAAGCAAGCTCCATGACAGTGGTACTTGAAGTTTGATAGCTTCGTGAGGAGGAATGGTTACATTGAAAGTGAGAATGACCACTGTTGTTACCAGAAGAAGTTCTAGTCCTTATTTATTGTCCTACTTCTTCATGTTGATGATATGTTGGTGACGGGGTCCAACGTACAGGAAATCAACAAGCTGAAGAAGCTATTGGCCATAGAGTTTGAGATAAATGACTTATGCCTAGGTAAGTAGATATTGGGAATGAGCATCATGGGAGATAGAGCTCCAAGAGTCCTAAAACTTCCTTAGGACTTAGGAGAAATACATCTGAAAATTATTAGAGAAGTTTAGCATGTCTTGTGCAATGCCCAAGAGTACATCCCTTAGGAGTCATATGCAACTATCAAAGAAGCAATCCCTAAAGACTAAATAAGACAATGTAGCAATGGCCAAGATCCCCTATGCACCTGCAGTAGGTAGCTTGATGTATGCAATGGTATAAACCAGACCAGACATTGTGCATGAAGAGGGAGTAGTTAGCATGTTTATGTCAAATTTTAGGAAGGAGCATTGGGAAGGAGTCAAGTGGTTGCTTTACTACTTAAAGGTAACCTCAAACTCATCCTTGAGTTTTAATAGGCGAAAGGTTTTTCTGGAAGATTATGTCGATGTCGACTTGGGGGGTTGTGCGGATTCAGAAAAGAGCACTACCGGTTATGTGTTCACAATTGGAGGAACCATAATCAGTTGGATCTTAAGACTACAGAACAATGTTGCTTATTCAACCACTAAGGCCGAGTATATGGCTTTGGCAGAAGCTAGTAAGGAGCTTGTTTGGTTGAAGAACTTCCTATCAGAGTTAGGCTTGAATAAGGAGGATTATGTTATATGTTGTTATAACCAGGGTGACATATACCTTTGCAAAGAATCCGATGTTTCACAGCAGGACGAAGCACATCAAAATGAGGTACCATTTCATTCGAGAGCTAATTACAGACGGTACTCTCATCTTGAAGAAAATCCTTGGAGTGAAGAACCATATAGACATGTTCACCAAAGTGGTCCTAACATAGAAGTTGAAGTTGTGTATGACTTCAACTGGTCTTTTGTAGAAGTAGGAAAAGACAAGGAACTAGGGAGGATAATATTTAGTATTACAACTTGGATGGCAGAAGAATCAAGTTCATATTAGTCCTAAGTGGAATATTGTTAAGTATGTGTAGTCTAATCCGAACCGAAGAAGATATTGCGGCCAAATAGGATCAACGAATCGAAGCAACCAAGAACCGAGGCACGTCCGCTAGTGTGGTTCGTTGGTTGTGCCTTGGTCGGATTATTGTCCTCGTACGAAGTTTACTCTTTGGCCCGGTTGGGCGAACCGAAGCGAGACCGACAGATTTAAAAAAGTATCACGAGTCAGGTGCATTGCACCATCTTGTCGTACTACTTTAGTGTATCAGCAGTTTGGTCAGAACCGAAGATTAGCATGACCGAGGAAAGCCTCATTCCGATTGGGACTTTGTAGTTCACATAGGTCAAATGTGGAGAGTAGAGATGTTGATATAAAGGAGAATCTACTTCCACAGAGGTGTCTCGTTGGCTCATGTTTACAACACTACTATAAAAATGACTTTTAATAACATACAAACAATGACATACATTTTATGACTGACAAAAAAGTATTTCATAATAATTATATCATCTATTGTGAAAACTTATTGATTTGCGCCTTCTATCGTTGCTTTCAAAACACTTATAACATACAAACCCAATCGCAAAAAGAAAATATGGTTGATCGACGATCTAGGGTTAGAGTACTCCGCCACTCTGCAGATGGCGTGGTAACAAAGCCTCACAAAGATGACTTCGCCACTCTGCCTCGTCATTGATGCAGTCAATCATCCCAAATCAACGGCGATTTAGGGTTTCTAAGGTATGTGTTACCATCGAAATCTGGACTCACTTGGGGGTTGTTCAATTCTATCAATAAAACTCAATGGTTCTTCTTGAATATGTTTGGGAATGACATGTCGTTACTTCATTCAACTGATTTATTTTTTTGATTAGTCATTAAGTCAGACCCAATATGAAAGATTTCATAACCAGTTTTAGATACAATACCCAAATTAGAAAAATAAATTCAACATATATTCTAACTAGTTAAGGTATTTGTGAGGTACGAGATTAGATATTTGATTATGTCCTTATTGGAATTTGTTTAAGCAAAAGGAATTTAATTACATGCCTGGTGTTAATGATTTTGTGGAGCCTTCAAATTCAAGATCAACCGAGAACAAAAGGAATTTTATTATT